>JAWQUT010000008.1:4234326-4277026 GCA_033807755.1 Ellobium chinense | reverse complement strand
GTAGTGGGGCTAGGGGGGCATCATGTTATGTTCTGTCCCTCCAATTCTTGGTCCGGGGGCTTCTTCCCCTCTCCTTTTTTCGGGGTCGTTAGCATTGTGTTGTGTGTGTGGGGAGGGGCGGGGAAGAAAGGGGAAGGCAGGGAAGTGTGATAAAGGTTATGAGGACGGGGCGGAGGGGTTGAAGCACTCAAGGGAAGAACATGCTGCATGTTAGCATTTTTAAGACATGCAGCTGACCTGAAAGTGGGAGATGAGAGGCAGATAAAAAGAGAGAAAACAGAAGGCGAAAGGCATGTCCATCTCCAGAACATTGCTCAACAGGTGACCCCGCGATCTGGAGGTCGCACCGGGTCACGGGGGTCAAGCGATGCCAGGACAATGGTCAAGCGCAGATTCCCACACTCCGGAGAGAAGCCCCGACTGGACATGTGGTCACCACACCGACTGACCGCTACATGTTGTTTACCGTTTCCGGACCTACCCACCGGCACGGCTACCCGGTATAGCACGGATATGTCATTCAGACATGCATGCCTACAGGCAGGTTCCACGGTATGGCGACACCAAGATGGTCTACCACGGAGAGTGATCGTGCGGCTGTAACCGTATCAAAGAACGGTAGTGACGGTAATTTAATTTACAAAATGCCACTGTCAAGTTTAATATGTGGTAACATGGTGGAATAGACAGGATCCAGGGAGGAGCAACATGCAGCATTCAGCATTGACAGAACATAATAAAATCAAACAAGAAACAAGCATAATATTAACCCTTTCGCCTTGTCATATTTTTTTCAAGTTCTGATGCCACCAAATTACCATGAGCTCCGTTGTCTGTATACCATGTAAGAATAGTTAGTTATATGGGAAATAGGACGTACGGGTCCGTCTGATAAGATACGGGAACGCTACCTCCCGAAAGTACCGGTACGTCTATTGGTAAAGACGTACATGTATATTATTCGTAGCGAAGGGATTAACAAAACTTGAGACGAACACGAGCCTTTCCATGTAATGAAGAACAGAGAACAAATACGTTATATGTTTCGATCTACAACAATTGAAATACTCTGGCCAGAAAAGTTTTGAAAACAAGCAACCATCCATCCATTATTTTTAACGTTATGAGGACCAAAGTAACAAAACGCATAATCATTATGATAATCACTGTGGTCATTTTTTAAAACATACTTTTACTCCAGCCGAATTTACAATGAAACATGCCTAATCTTTTTTTTTCGGCATAGCTTTTTTTAATATAGTTCTAAACATAACTTATAAAACGTTTCGATATGACGATTTATTCAAACAACTCAAATAGTTATCACCTTCAGTGACCATCACCATCATCGCCTCTGCACCGTTTTCATTTCTTCAATGGCATTTCCTCCTAATGCTCCATATAGATTTATCCAGGTGGAACATGGTTCAGCAAAGGCGGAAAAGAAAACTGTCAAAGGGAGAGACACAGTTTTAACTCTCATGTTGTTAGTATAGCCACTAGTGAAGACGCCATCCATTGCAAGCAGTCCATTGCCATCTTTCTCTGGCTTTTACTACTTCACATGACAGTTACGGTTACTTCCGGTTTGCATGGTAATATGTCTTATGGGAAAGAAAAAAAAGTGTCATAGTTTTGGCCGGTGGGGCAGAGGTCAAGTATGAGATATATCATGAAGGTGAAAGGTTGTGACCTCATCAAAATACAAATACTGACACGGTTAAACGAAGAACATTCTGGACATGGGTTTCTGTAGTCTGTGGTCTCATAAGGTGTTAGACATGACACGTCCGCTCTGGATGTACGACTTAAAATGCACGACATCACGTGGAATGTAAGGAATCAGCTAACTGATCTGGTAATAGAGGAGTAGTAGCAGCAGTAATAGTAGTTATAATTATAGTTATGATTATAGAATATTCTTAACTGGTGATACAATCAATGGCACAGATACGAGCAGTCCATTTACATGTACGTAACTAACAAAATGTATTGTTTAACCAAGCCTTGAGCTAACTGCAGTTGAGACGAGTGTGGGAAATAACTTTGTGGAATGTAAGGAATCAGCTAACTGATCTGGTAATAGAGGAGTAGTAGCAGCAGCAGTAGTAGTAGTTATAATTATAACTGTAGTGTTTGTAGGCAGTAGAAGCAGACAAATAACTTTCTTTCTTTAAAAATGCTGACTGATAGTGATCGTGGCAGTTGTGTAAGTAGCAGTAGTAGCTGTATAAGATTGTAGATTTTGTCGTGGTAGTTAAAGTAAAAGTAGTTAGTGGAGAAGGAGAAGTAGCAGTTGTAGTCCCAACAGTAGCTTAGCAGATCTAATTCTCTCCTTAGCAGTAATAGTAGAAAAATTATGAGAATCACGAAAGTGAACGAAAATAACTTGCAAAGTCTTATTCGAGGGGTGCCTGCGCAAAGACGGTATTACTAAATGAATACTGTACATATAGCAGCACAGCACAAACATTTATGATGAAGAAAATTAAGACTACCACGATTACAATCATCTTTTCTCATAATTTCACTGTTTGTTTTTATTTCTCTCAATACCAAGTCTTCACCGCTTTTGATAATTCATCATCTTCCGGCAGCCAGGCTAGGAGGCCAAGAGAGCCCAGTTATTACTTTCCGAGATGTCCTATGGCGAGGCCATTATGTCAAGACGAAGAGCCAATTAAAACGGACACACCGGAAATGCGATGAGAGGAAGAAGCGCCAGAAGAAACCGAAGCATCATGAGAAAGTTTGGGCTAGGGTGTGACCCCGTGACCCCCTTCCGTGTGCACTGGTCCCAGCCTCTTCCAAAGCCCTGGCTTGAAATGACTATGACTGGCAAGGTGTAATACACCCGCTATTGTCACACTTCACCCCTGGTTTCCTTCCATTTTTCAACATTTCTTTTGATTCCCTTTCCCCACGACTGCAGGCCCTCGTCCGGCGGACTAGCGGACCTTGTGGGATGATGTGAGAACCTAGACAGCGGGTCTTACTCGGGGACAAGGGGTGCAAAAGGTGAGACTTTAATGTGACGGCCCAACAATAGATGTTGGGGGAGCAACGGTCGTTATAAATATCCAAATGATAACAATGGTAATTACGAAACAATAACAACGGGGTATTCCGTTTTTCCAGGGAGAGGGAAACAGATACTCGGGTGCCGATGGATGATGGTATTGCGTATGGGAAAACGAGCTGCAAATAATGGGCGTGGGTCTGCAGGAAGTGACCTCACTTGACGCCATTTTTGACATACAAGAAAGACCGGAAGAATACCTGTCACTATGGCATAACCAAGTTGGACAACTTCTATTGTGGTCCGCGGGACGTGAGCAGAATGTTAATGCATGTGCAGTTTGCTTCTCTCACACTGTGGAAATGGGTCTCAGCGGATATTAAATAAGATAAAAGCCAACTATCTCTGTCGAACAATAGCGTTGTCCCTGTTTCTCTGCCTTTGTGTAGAAGTCGAGTAGAATTTCTCACTTAGCGCGATTGATAAAGCGGAAGTGACTAATGGAATATTCTTAACTGGTGATAAAATCAATGGCACAGATACGAGCAGTCCATATATATGTACGTAACTAACAAAATATGTTGTTTAACCAAGCCTTGAGCTAAATGCAGTTGAGACGAGTATGGCAAATAACTGTGTGGTTAATATTGTTGGAATATTCGCGGCTTCATGATGTTTGGATTTGTTGTTGTTGTTTTTTTTTAGAAAGGTGATTTGAACGATCGCATCCGCAGAGCTTAAGGCAAGTCATAAATCCTTTGGTTACAATACATTTCCCGAAATTTATTTAATCCTGTCATAATCCAGCCATACGATTCCCGAAAAAGTAGTATACATTTCCCGAAAAGTTTCTCCTTCTCTTAGCCAAATGCATGTGACAGTCTTATACGCTGGCAGGACATGAAGACTTTATGTTGTGTCTGTGTGCGTGTGTATATATGTATGTCTGTGTGCCTGTGGGTGCATGCGTGCATGTTGTGGTGTGGTGCGTGTTGGTCTGTCCTAAGTAATATAAGTTCACACATCCACCTCAGAATCGCATTGATTTGCACGGGCAGAACAGTACTTTTTGCCAATTGTTTCACTGTAAACATAACTGTAGAACGAACTGTATCTACATGTAGAACGAACACGAGGGAAGAAAATAAGCGAGCTGTAAACACCTTAATAAACCGGTCTGCCTTTTCGGGAATCGTAAACAAAATTTCGGGAAATGAAACTTTAGCACTTAAGAAACTTTTTCGGGAAATGTAAAGTCTAACGAGTAAATTTCGGGAAATGTAATGCTTCCAAATCCTTTAATGCAGTAATCTGACAATGTAATGGCATAGTCTACTCAGCATTAGCGATAGAGCAGAGAAAGCCTCGTGGCGATATCCTTATGTCTTACTTTCCCCCATTAATTGTAAAGTACTACAGCCGTTTATAAGCCATAACGGGTTAATCTGCGTGTATGAACTCATCGGTGGGCTCATTTGTACTTCATCGGTAATAAATGACTTCGAAAGTTTCTTCGTGGACGAGGAAAGTCTCTCGAAGTATTCCTAGTATGTATTTCTGCTGATGGAATTTGCATACAATTATTAATTAACGCTGGGGGTCCGCATTTTGACATTCTCACCCCAGGCCTCGTATGTAGAGAATTTAACACCCCATTACATATTACACTCAGGGGCGTAGCTACAGCTTTTACGCAGCTCAGAGGGTGAAGGAATTCCAGCTCAGCAACAACAAGTAAAAAGTATTCTACGATTTACATACACTGGTGAGAGTGGACAGAGGCGAAGTTGTGCGAAGGACGGAGAAGAGAAGCGTGTGAAGCTCGTGCGGGGGTCTCTGATGAAGAAAATACGATCCTGAAAATGCACTAGCTGTCTTGATCTATTTGAATCCTTGCTCTGCAGGGGGCAGCATGTCGTGATCCACTTCATTGTTTTATACCTCAATTTGACGTTAGCGTTGTCTGGCTGTGTTGTCTTTACATTAGGCAAGACACAAGCGACACTGACGAACTCGCACCAAAACAACGATGGGACTGTATGGCCGCTGTCAAAACAGGAACCTCTGGTGGGAGGGCATGTCAATGTTGTTGCAGGCTGAGCTGTCGCCCCCCTCGTGTCCCTGCCGCATGCCACACAATCCTGGCCTGACCCCATTCGGCAACATGTTGGTAAATAAACAAACAAGGGTACGTGGTCCCTAGAGGTCAGAATGGCGTGATACCATTTGATACTGCATTCTAGTTAATCTAAGCTAGGTGAATGAATTTTTTTTTCTTTTTGTTTAATGTTCAAGATAAGAGAAATGCCTCAGTTTCCTTTCCTGAATAATCAACCTGCAACAAAACAAAACGGTCATTCAGTTTGTTACGAAAGACTTTCAAACATTATTACAAAGACGACGGTGATCTTTGTGAACTTGTGCATTACCGATGGGATTCCTTACCACTGTAAGAATTTTATTAACTCTGCATGTTGAACGCTATTAAAGGTGCATTCGGTTATGATGCGCTTATGCAATTCTTACGATAGAAAGAGATCCCATCGTTAATGCTCAAGCTCTAAATTAACGTTCACCTTCAATGGCAGCCGCCAGGGGAAAAAGCTTTGCTCTTGCGGCCATCTGAGAGTGAGAGATATAGCAATATGGTTCGTTCAACACGATTGATCATGAAAACGAAATGTCTTAAATTTAAATGGCGACAATATCATCAGTGCCGATATTATGCTTAAATAAAAACAGAACTCTTAAGAATGCAAGTTTGATTTACGGAGCTTTGGCGTATTCAGAACTTGAGAGCAATGGGAAAGAATAGCACTTTGGTTTAGATTCAATTGGACAGTCCGTAATAGTCTAGTAACAGGAGTTTAAATAACGCTCTTTAGTCCAAAGTAACATTTGCTATAGATTAAGTGTAGGGCATTGCTCTAGTGGTTAAATTACATTGCCCCATATAATAATAATGCTCTATCCTGACAGTTGAATATTTGTTATCTCGCTCTTCATAAACAAACCTGGACAGGGTAGATGGTGGCTTGAGATACATGAGGCCTGAAATTCAAAGTTCTAATACATAATGCACGTGCATGTAAATTTGTGAAAAGGAATTAGCATTTACAGTGTTTGTTGTGTTTTGATATGAAATATCGATTGGGTTGGATTGGATTGGATTGGATTGGATTGGATTGGATTGGATTGGATGTTGATTTGAAAAATAAAAATTATTCATAAATTGATAGTATATGTGCGTCAACAACGCCATGCATTATCGACTGAATTTATATAGATGAAAGTGTGTGAAGAGATATTATTTTCAAATAACTGCGTATATTTTTTTTTCAACAGAGTCAAAGAAAAGTCCCAACAATATTAGCGTTGCAGCCCAATATACACGTTCTGTAGATTCTCGTTACCAATTCTACTTTTCTAGGACTTAGCCGAAAAAAGCTCATTATATTGAATGGGCGGACCTATCTGACATTGCGAACCACTTTACACAGACTACCGCCCCGGACACGCTTGGGTTCTCAGGTGAATTATACAATTGTTCTATGTTATTATTCCCACCTTCGCGCCCCTATCCTGCCTCGACCCAGTCCCATTCAAGCTTGATCTAGGGATCAAACAGCAAATTTCGATTTATTCGACGGCAATTTTTAATATTTTCATAGCAGATCAATATCGGTGTAACCGTGCCATTAAAGAGTTTGAATGATAAGTTACGGTACACGAGGCGCATAATCTCCTCTGATCTCCCCGAGCTTTTGAAACCGTTATGGGAGATCTATCGATACCTTCGCACTGATAACAAGATCCAGCGACCTGCATCCGCTGCCGCCGGGATCCAATACACCCTATATTTGGCGTACACAGATATTGCATAAATTCTAAAACAATACATCCATTCCGGGCCCGTGTACAGGCGTGAAAGAGCCGGGAAAGCCACCGGCACCAGAGGGTAGGGGCCGCCATGTTAACGGGTGCGTCCTGGAAAAGGTTGGGCCAGGCCCTTCAGGTGATGCGGACAAAGGTGACAACACAACCTGAATAGGTTTGCACCCGACATGCACACCCCTCGGTGGGAGTTGCGTGTCGAAGGCCTTGCAGGCATCAACAGAGAATAGGAGTTCATGCGTGGCAGAAGGGTGCCGGACAGTGCACGAACGGGCACCCGTTTGGGGGCCAGGAGGTGGGGGGTAGGCCGGAGCAAGTGATGGAAATGTCGTGTTGGGAAAAGGCGAAAATAACAAACAGTAATCGAGGATGAATGGAAACAAATCTAGGCTGTGACCTGGGGTTCAATAAGTCCTCCTGGGACGACAGAATCGCGCCCGACCCTGAATGTAGTTCCCGGCACCGGTAGGTGGAACAAAGCGGAACCTCTTGCTGCGAGTCAACAGATCAATGCGCCACTCTGAATAGCCTCCCTTTTCATGCTGCCGTCAGTTTAAAAAAAATGTCGGATGTACACTGGAGACCATCTCTCTTGGCTGTGGGTGTGAGCAACAATAACAATAATAAAAATAAAAAAAGTTTGTGGTTTTAGGAAGCGCTGAGAGACTGAAAGGACATGGCACTTGAACTGGATGCGAGTCCCCGTGAAGTGGAGAGGCGGTCAACAGTGGGCGATGATGATGATGATGTGATTGATTTCTGGTCCTGCGGTGATGTGACTGATGTCCCATAAGGCTTCTTAGAACAATGAGGTGGATTTTCCAAGGACGGTTTGTGGGATGGACGTCACAATAGGCCACCAGCAAGGCAGGCCGTACCTTCAGGGCGGGACTTGGAACTGAGTGTGGATAGTTTGGTCGAGCTCTAATTATCGCTGTTTTCATGAGCAGCGACTTCAGCAGCACCATCACCTGCAGCTGTAGTGGTGGCATTGGCAGAAGGCGCCTCTGGTGCAACCTTGCAGCTCCGTAATCTTCAGCAGCAAGTGTTAATTTTGCATGAAGGTGTGGATGATTTCATTGAAGGACAGACAGACAGACAGACAGACAGACACACACACACACACACACACACACACACACACACACACACACACACACATTTAAACAGGTGGTCAGTGCTCTTTTTTATCTCTTGGCTTTTGGGCAATCTGCTCTTGTCTCCGCCTGGATTGCTACGGTGTCTCTTGTCCATTGTGTGTAGAGCAAGCATTCAAGACAGGCTCCTGGTTGGCTCGGTGTCACGGTATTGCACCGTCCCAGAAAAAGATTATCCAGCAACGGGTGCGCAATCAAAAGCGTGCATTTGGTGTGCGGGGTCCGCGCTTCCTGACGACCTACGCCACCTTTTGTCTCCAATAGTCACGCTTGTTTGCTGGCAGTTCTTTTTTCTTCTCCCTCCGTCAGATCCGAGCTGGTCGTTTCCCCCTCTTAGCAATAGTTATTAACAGTTCAGACTCTTTTACCCAAGGGTGAGAGGATGGATAGGGAAAAAAGGCAGAAATGAATGAAGGAAGCACTTTTATTAATGCTCGAGGGCTTTGATCTGGAGATCTCATTTGTCTATTCAAGAGTCCCCCAGCGGGTTTGGGTCTCTCTCACGTTGCCATCGATTTCATTCGTCGTGGTAAACGACGTGTGCGAAGTCGCAAGGCCTATTGTGAGTCAAAGTTGGAAAAATATTACGCTGGAAATTGATACAAGAATACTCGCACAATGAATGTGACTTCGAGCGCGTGCAAAGAGGTTATGTGGTAAACCTGTCCCGCGTCCTTACTACAATGGAGGAGGCGTGGGCGAGGGCGAATTATGGTGTTTATAGATTGATCGCCTTCTCGTCAAGTGCTCGTGTTCTCCTCTTCCCGGAGATCTGTTTTCTTATCGCATTAGAATACATGAAGATGGTGCGAGACTAGATTTTTCGCCATTTTGACGTCCAGTGGTTACTTCCAGGTCCCTCGCTGACCTGTCAAGTAAGTCATCTCTAGAACCAAAGTAACGGATGAACTGATTTTTGTCAATGTGGAAACCGAAATCGCTGGCTTTAAGGCTGTGCCCCACGATTTAAATGGCAAAAAGCAGGTCGAACGTTCAATAAAACTGAAAGAAAAAGCTTCCACGAAGATTATGACATCGTGAACAGAAACCTGCAAGCCGTGAGTACATTTCATGTCCTGGATATTTGATTACGTAGTCTGCGAAAACATCTCATGTCCCGTTAACGAAACAAATTAACCCGTTCACGAAGAAATTCATGGCAACGATTTTTGGTCAAGATTTTCCTTTGTTTATTCTCTCATTACTGACACCAGTCTATGTCCATCTATAGTTTTCCGGCTGTATTTTGTAAATGATTGCTGTTATCTGCGATAAGTTGTTTAGTTGAGAACGGGAATATGTATTCACTTGATTCTTACGAAACTTAATATGCGGCATGTTAGGTGTTGGTACATACCTGACAATCATCTGGACAACAAAGACCTGTTGCAAGTCTGTGTGCAACCACAGATAAATATCAAATCGAGTAATCTAGGTAATCACCCTGAACCCCTTCCCCCTCTCCAAAACCTCCGTACCATTAGGAGTATACTGACCAAAACTGACCATCCTTAATCACTCAAAACAACCTCCTCCCTCCCCCTTCTCCCCGACCTGTGTTCCATTAAGAGTGGACTGACAAAATTGACTATCCATAACCACCCTAAAACAACCCCCCTCCCTCTCCCCTCCCCCGACCTCCGTACCATTAAGAGTGTTCTGACCAAAATTGGCCATCTATATTCACCCTGAACAACCTCCACCTCCCTTCCCGCCCTCTGTACTATTAAGAATCTGTTGACCAAAATTGACTATCTAAACCACCTTAAAACAACCTCCCCCCGACCTCCGTACATTAAGAGTACCATCTATAATCACCNAGAGTGTTCTGACCAAAATTGACCATATATAATCACCTAAGCAACTTCCAACCCCCTCACCCCCTCCCCGGACCTCCGTAAAGAGTGTACTGACCAGTACTGATCATCCATAACATCGTAATGAGATGGATCAGGTGGCTCTTCACTGCCGAGTGCTGATTTCTACTCGTGATTCCTCGCGACATCCAGGCACAGAAGGAAACTTAACCCTGGACCACTTGTCTCTGGAGGACTAGCTGGAACACATCCTTTCCATGACCGCGGTCACCACCCATGTCCTCTATCGACAAAAGTCTCCACTTGCGGCCAGTAATGATGTTTTGTACGGCCCACGCTTTGTAGCCTTCGCATGACCATATTACAGGTCATTAATCTAACAAAGGTCGAAGATAAATGAATTCTCTATCATACCTGATGGGGCTTGTTGCAAAGAATGAATAGAAACAGGAAGACAGAGGCCGAAAAAAAAACATAATTACAAAGCCATAGGTTATTAGTAAGTTGGTGTGTGGGTTATTATCCCTTGTTGATCGATAATGTTAACTGGTTTAGCAATTTGCTCGGCGAAGGTCCAGTCAAACAGCCCCTATTCAAGTCATGACCTCTATACACGAGTTTACTACATAGCAACAGTTATAATCAGAGCGAATTGACCAAGTCAAATAATTGTAGTAGGGTTAAGCCTGGCTTCGATCACTGTTCCTGATAACCATGGAAAATGAGATATGTTTTTATAATTATATTGGAATAAGCAATTACCCTTCTTAGTAATCTTGCTCGTTTTGCTATTACCCGCTTATCATACACCTATGTCAACCCGCATAACTGCAACTCTTCGGGGGTATGGAAAAGGGGTGTGATTACCATGAGGGTTTTGTGTGTGTGTGGGGGGGGGGGGGGGGNGGGGGGGGGGGGGGAGGGAAGGAGTGGGGTATGGAGTCTTATAATTTTTTTTTTCTAAAACTGTTCTGAATATGCAAAGTCGACTGTACTTCAAGTATAAAGAACAAAGAAAATAATTATATGACTCTTACATGTGGACACAAAGACAGAGATAAAGCTGGGATACAAGTAATGGACATTTGAATCTTAATTCTACAAGACAAATGTGTGGAACAGACAGCTGAGCCGTTCCGAATTGTGTAGAAAGTGTGTAGCTATGGGTTTTTCAGAACCATCATTAGTAAAGCATGATAAATTAAATGTCTTGCAGACCGCAGAAATACAAATCCCTTGAGTTTTCAGCCTTTTTGTAGGACTGAGAGTTATATCATGCTAGAAAAATTATTGCCTCTGCCAGGATTCGAATCAAGCCCCTCAGACTGTTACTTAAAGGAAGACTGCACCGTCCTACAGACCATATTAAATCATACGATACCCTATTATTCCAATAAAACAGTTTTTCAAGTGTCTGTCATAATGATACAACGCCTCTGCTGGCCCCACTGGGTTACATTATCCAAAGTCCGAATTGTTACAACCACTACTAAACCACAAGGATGTTAAATTCTCAGCGATTTAATCTTTACATAACTGACTGGTAGATTTTGGATTTATTAATTAACGTACACTGGGGCAAGATGGTCCTATTCAGAGACTGGATCGGTCGGCTTATAACCTCTCTCTTTAATCATTACCCCTGACATGGTGGTTTCTTTTCCTAACATCCAGCCGTTAACCTCTGCTCACCTGTGACCATATACACTTTTCAGTTGTTCACAAAAGGTTAACGATTCTTTATTTTCCTCTTTGAATCTGGTAGTTATGATAATTTTAATAAATAAAAGTACATATAGATTTCACCACACAATGGCTAGTCATGCCTGGAAGCCAATGAGAGCAACTTGTCTTTAGGCCCGGAATGCTTCAGACTTCCAGCGAAATTAGTTACAGATGACAAAATTATGTTATTACTCATCGATTTCTCAATGTGAATATGGTTTCATGATAAACAATACTTTTGAAGCAGGCACGTTGTCGCAAAATGTCAACCATGTAGGGAAAGAGAACCACTTCGTGCAAATCCAAGTTCGTTGCAGCAGTTTGACGGATTTGCTGTTGTTATTTGAGATCTTGCTCATAAACGACAGGTTCTCTCACATTAATTCTGCATGCTGAAGGTATTCAGCACCAATGCACTAATGTAGTTCGTATGATGATATGAGATCCCAACGTTGATGCTCTAGTTCTCAAATATTGTTTGAAGAGTGGAAGCACTCCTCACACTCACACCTCTTGTACTGCAGGTGTCGTTTTCATCTTCGTTCAAGTTGCTGCACGTTGTTTCAGCTGTTGGTGTTCTTGCTGCTGCTGCTGCTGGTGCTGGTGCTGGTGCTGGTGCTGCTGCTGCTGCTGCTGCTGCTGCTGCTGCTGCTGCTGATCCTCTTTCTCCTCCTCCTCTTTTTGCCACTATTGCTATTACTGCTGCCATTGCTGGTGCTGCTCGTTTAGTGCTGGTGGTGGTGGTACCAGTAGTAGTGGTGATACAGTAGATGTACTGGTGGCGGTGGTGGTAGTAAGTAAAGTAATAGTGGTGATAAAGTAGTTGTTTGGTGGTGGCCCTAAAGCTGAGTTGGTGCTGCTAGTAATGATGATGATAGTGGCGGTGCTGCTGCTGCTGCTGCTGCTGCTGCTGCTGCTGCTGCTGCTGCTGCTGCTGCTGTTGCTGCTGCTGCTGCTGATCCTCTTTCTCCTCCTCCTCTTTTTGCCACTATTGCTATTACTGCTGCCATTGCTGGTGCTGCTCGTGTTAGTGCTGGTGGTGGTGGTACCAGTAGTAGTGGTGATACAGTAGATGTATTGGTGGCGGTGGTGGTAGTAAGTAAAGTAATAGTGGTGGTAAAGTAGTTGTTTGGTGGTGGCCCTAAAGCTGAGTTGGTGCTGCTAGTAATGATGATGATGGTGGCGGTGCTGCTGCTGCTGCTGCTGGTGGTGCAGCAGCTGCCTTTAACATTGTTATATAGTTTTCTCTGCTATGTCATTTCCATGACTTACCTGAAAGCACCATGTTGTGGTTGCTACCACTGGCCAAGCTAACCACCCTGAAGTCCAGCTCCACAGGCTTTGGTACCACGGACTCGAGCCGGGCACCGTCTCCAAGCTGGCCGTGTGAGTTATGCCTGCGAATATATATATATATATTGTCAAGCACTATAGCTCTGTTTTGATCTGCTGGAAGATCATTATAATCGCAGATTTCATACCAAATGTGTTGTCTTGTTAGTGAAAGTCCTCGCCTACACTTTTTTTAACATAATGGACATATTCGAAAGTTGGGCATCTTACATTACACACATAAGTGATAACACACACACACACACACACACACACACACACACACACACACACACACACACACACACACACACACACACACACATACACACACACACAGCCCTCACATGAATTCTTCTTCTTAATCTGATCTAATACACCTTATAACATCAGACATCATTTTTTAAGATATTAACAGTAGACTCCTTGACACTGGTTTTTCATTTTCCTTCATGATCCGCCAGTCTAGCGGTAAAATAACAAAAACACACACAAAAAAGTTTTGGGTTGATCATTTTAATCTCTGCTGACATGTCAAACTCCCAGCTGTCACAATGTAATACAGGCGGTGACACCTTATACTGGTGGTGACACCCTGGCATTATTTAGGTCAGTCTGCCATAACTTAGTTCATTGTGCTGACAGCGAGTTCATTAAGTTTAATAATAAAAACATTAAAAACATGGAATCGCCAGATGAGGCGCAGTAACAGACACCAGACATTGGGAGCCGATCTGTGGCCATAGCCATAATCCTTACTGGGATGATCATGGAAAACTTCAAAAATCAGTGTTCACTGTAGTTAACTCAATAGTAAATAAAACGTTAATTAACCTATGGATTATGCTTACAACTACTGTGGCCATATGCATAATCCTTACGTTAGTTAACGTACTGCGTTAACTATAGTGAACACTACTAATGTTTTGGGAGTTTCTCGTGGTTACCGCAGTGCGTTAACTAACGTAAGGATCATTCATACGGCGACTGGTTCGGAAAGTGAGCTAGAGAATAAACTGAAGGGTCTCCTCTTCATATATATAATAATATATGTAACTTCTGATTATACGTTGGGACTGTAATAAATATGCACACATAAAGTTGCATGAGAGTTCTCTTTTCTTCATATTTAACGCCTCAACACTGTTGCCCACAAACTGTCATGCTCATTCCACATTTGCCTAAGTCACTTTTTGAGATTCTGGGAAACCTAGCACTCTGAACTCATTGTCAAAGACAAAATAATGAGGTAGATGTGGGTTAGCTTTGGAAATTGGGAATACAACATCAAAACAAAACTTTACTTTTTCTTTAATAGTTAAAAAAGATGAACTGAAAATCAAAGTAGTAGAAACAATTTAAAGCGTAAAAAAAAACACATGATTTTAATGAATGTGGAATTAGCATGACGAAATTTTATTGCCCAATTACTGTGCTGGTGAAGGTTGAGATGGGGATATGGTTAGCGTTAGAGGCAAGTAATAGTTGTGTCGAGTCACCACTTCATAGGGTACAATGCACTGGTTACTGTAGTAGATATTCGCAAGGTCAGTTCATATCAAGTTCAGTTCAGTTATGGAAGGTAAAAAGCCTTAAGATCGTTAAGCTCACTTATATTTAGTCGTTTCCAGATCAGATCAGTTCCCTTTGGTTCTAGAAATCGACTTTCGGTTCGGGTTTTTTGAGGGAGATGTGTACTGAATTGAAATTTAGGTAGAAAATTAAAGTTCATTTCAGGCACCTAAAACAGCTACGATTCAGAGCCAGATCAGTTCGTCCAAAGTAGCGTTATTAAGTGCAGATCAAGTTCACGTGAACTGAACATAAGTTCACAAACTGCGTTCACATAATCTCACTTCCACCCAGCGCTAGTACTCTTTGTGAGAGAACAGATGCATTGCGTCGCCTTGGGCGGACTTTTGTCTTACACCCCAACATCACTTCTGATTTTAATCACATTTTTGGCGAGGGGTTTGAGGGAGGTTTTTACAGTATTTGGGCCCCTTTGATACCCGCCCCTGTTACTGAATAAAGAATGAGTTTCCGAACTGGCCCGACTTAAAAACTGTTCACTTTGACGTAGCGTCACTCAGACACCTCCGCAAATTGTCAGAGGCAGATAAGGTCACCACTGTCATTGGTGACGTCATGCTGTCATCTCCGCCTGTCATCTGATTGCAGTTTATGATTAAAACCTCACTTTTCTAAAAATATGACATTTTGAAACAGTGATTAAATACATGTTTATGTCAGTTCTCTTCCCTTGTTATGATCAAATCGCGGGGTTACAATAGGATATGTGGGTCCAAAGCCTCACTTTCTATAGTTCTGAGAAAATACACTGTGCATTATGAACATTGTTACATCTTAGTTTAGTGTACGTAGAGAACTAGACCCTTGCTATACATCTAAAGACAGTGATCATCAAAGACCTAAACGACCTCATGCTTACATACCGTATGTTAAAAACACAGTAAGGATTTCCTCATGTAAATCTCTTCTCCGGCCATGGACTACAGACAAGAAAAAGAGAAACTCTAAAGCAAAACTTTGAGGGGGGTGGGGGAGGCTGTTTTTTTTTTTTTGCCGAATTCTAGAGCTATCACTTTTATGCATATTTTGCTACAGTTTTGAAGACGAACCAGTCATTTTGTTTTACAAACGGCGACATGCAGCTTTGTAGAATAAGAACTTGTCTGCACTTTGATAAGACACAGATTATTTTTTTTACAGCAAAAAAATAGAAATCGATATTATTCCACTTCTGTATGGGTTAACAAACACTAAACCTGTGAACAATTTTAGTGAACATTCGTGTTGATTAGGACTCCATACAAACCAACTCCAGGGGTGGGCAGTGATAATGCAAGCGCTTTCAATGCATTATGATGCAATCCTTTTAATGATAACAACAAGTTTAACAAGTTTATTTGTAAATAAGCCCAGACCATTTCTGGTATACAGGCATACAACTGTTTATAACAAATGACGGAGCAGATGACAAAGTAATAGTTAAGAAGCACACTGATAAAACATATATAATGTCCACTTAGTATCCTCATTTATATTTATCTAGTATTTTCATAGTATATATGGCCAGTGACTTAATACATTGTACTGATTGGTTATTGAAGACTAATTAAGCTTTGAACATATTAGGTCTTGTGATAAAGTTTTTGTCGACTGACTTCTTCCTTTCCAGATTAACAAGCAGTTTCCAAAGTAACGATAAATTTGTGGTCGAAAACGAATGCAACCGTAAACAAGTGTTTTCCGATGTAGCCGAAAATAAACGCTACCAAACCACTCACCCGACGACAGCCACTGTCCCGTCTTGAAATAGAAACATAGAATGCTTATCCCCACACGTCACTTGTGACACGGGGTTGTAAGCCGAGAAGTGGAGTAGGCGGGGCAAAGTCTGAAAGCAATGACAGATAAAGTATATAAGTAAAGTACACAATATCGGCAATATGTCCCCTGCTTATTAAGCTGGTGAAAAAATAATACCTCAACTTTAACGTTAGATAGATTATATCTTAACTGTGATATTTAAAAGATCGCATTAATACCAATACACATGCTCACAGGGCGTTTTTCTTGTCGTAATCTCTATTATGCACGTTGTTTGATGACGAATACGGCCGTTGAAACCAATACCATGGTGAAAAAGTAATCCCTCTTTGTACATAAGACACAGTTCTCAGATGTAACCAGGTATGCATCTTCTTAAAGGGACATGAGTAAATACTTGTTCATCGCCTATAAAATCCACATAATTTTTTTCAAAAACTTCAGACCGCGTACATTTTCCTTTCGCCTGACCATTTCTAAGAAAACATCTCTGCAATGTCGGGATTTTCACCCTTGGTACGCCGCCATTACTCGTGTAAGTGATGTCATAAAGCGAGAAAAGCTAGCAGACGCCTGGCACAGACACATGTGCAAACTATCTCGACCAATCTCGCTTTTTGAGGTCACGCAACAATAGTAATGGTGGCGCGCTCAGAGTGAAAACCCCGACATTACAGTGGTGTCTCCTCAGAATTTCTCAGGCGAAACGAAAAATATATGCGGTTAAATTTTACGAAAAGATAATGTGGATCAATTACGTTGTGAAACTTTCCCTTTAAGCCTTCAACTCTCACTGCCTTAGAAAACCTGTAGATTTTTGTTTGTATATCGAACGCGCAATTTAAGACTGCAATTTCCGAGATGTATATATAAATAGCGTTTACATTTAACCAAAGAATAAATGCCTGGGAGAATCCGTACTTTCTTGAGACAGTGAAAGCACTAGGTGCAAAAAAGTGACGTTAGCATGGGTCTTGTCGCAGGACAGGTGTCTCCCTACATGTACACTTACTCTGACTAGATAGCGAGCAAAGCGACATCATGTTTTCCTTCTACGAAGTTCACTAGCATCTGGTACTAATTTTGGTAACTTTTTTGTTTTATTCTAGTCCTTCGTCAAAAATGTCTTGGTATTTCTCAAACTGACGAATTTCAAAGACCTGGGATTATAGGCGTTGTTTTCATATATTTTATTCTTATTGTTGTTGTTGTTGTTGTTGTTGTTGTTCTTGTTCTTGTTTATCTTGTTGTTGTTGTTGTCGTTGTCGTTGTCATTATTGTTGTTATTGCCGCTAATGCTGCTATTGTTTTCTTATAGTCTTCTTGAGTGTAGTTCTTTTCCAGTTGGTTCTTCATCGTCTCTTCTTCTTTTTCTTCTTCTTCTTCTTCTTCTTCTTCTTCTTCTTCTTCTTCTTCTTCTTCTTCTACTTCCTCCTACTCCGCTTCTTTCTTCTTCCTCTTTTTCCTCTTCTTTCTTCTTCCTCTTTTTCCTCCTCCTCCTCTTCTTCTTCTTTTCTTCTTACAACAACTGCAGTTGTTTCTGCTAACAGAGTTGATGTGTATATTATAAATAGACAACCAACCTGGTTTTCCTTGTAAGTCTCTTGTCTGAAATCATAGCCCAGCTGAGCATAGAAATTGTTACCACAGCCATAGACATGACCATTGGTCAGCACCACCATGGTGTGGCGACTACCGCACGCTACGCTGGACACCATGACGTCATTGGATGGGGCTGGGTCCAGGTGCAACTGGGTGGGCTGAGCATGAGTATGTAGGTCATCCTGACCTAGTCTGAAGGAAACAGACAGAATCATGATTCATTCTTCACGACAGCATTAAAGAGTCTAATTCAGTTCATTATGTTAATGTTTTGAAAATAGTGGAAACTCGATAGTAAGTAGTCGTTTACTACGAACACCTTATTATTAAATATGCAAGGATTCATGTATACTTTATCATTTCTTTAGCCAGGTGGACCCCGATATTAAGTATATCTCAATAATATGTATACTTTTCTTTATGCACCAATGGTATCTTGAATTGAGGTTCTATTGTATTATTGTATTTACTCAGCTGCAGTGCCGCAAGGCTGGAGCAGTCCCACATTGTGTAACTAAGCGGCAAAAATTCAAGTTCGTTCGTCTTTTGTTACCATGATAAGCAACATTATTTATCCCATATTCTCCTATACGGGCTTGTATTTGTGCATTGTCCTTCAAGAGACTATCCACTGTCCCTTTCCCTTGATTACTTATTAAACTGTCACAGTCTACGTCATCATAAAGGCGGCGATTCCACCTTAATATATGGCTGTACAGTGGAACCCTATTGGCGACCATTGTTCGATCATTAATGACACCCACCCCCACATACATCCTTAGCTATGCGGTCACCCTAGACAAATGGTTGCTTCACACATGTGGCTTTTTTGTCAAGATAAAAATTAAATCTTTCCGTTATAATTTTTTAAATTATTAAAACTTGATTGCAGGTTCAAGGCGGCCGTCTCTAGCACTTTAAAATACAAATGTTATATTCAAACTAGAAAGAAAACCTTCTCAGCCCAGTGCTTGGCATTGAATGGCTCTTACGAGGATTCAGATTAGACCATCGACGGCCCGGTCGCTTTACACATTGTTTTTCCTTATATATGTCTTACGCACTACATGAGACATAAGAAAGGATAGTTCTGGTCGCGCTGGAAAGATGGTCGCCACATGGAGGTCAGTATGTAGGCAATAAGAACGTCGTCCCTTAAACCAGGTCATCATGGTAGGTGGTTGCGGTGTGCAGGTGGTCGCTAAACCACGTCTGACTGTAATCAATTTGTTTTCAAAAATAAAATAAAAAATGAGTTAACATTTTCGGTATCTTTAGTGAAAATCTTCAACGCCCCTCTTTAGTTTCGGTTACCTATGACAGAACAAACAAATGTTCACAATATATGCAAAAACTGCAATTGCCAGTCGAGTCAGACATTTTCCCCAAGACATTTAAGTCTACAGCAATAAAAGATGCCTCACACCAAGACACAGCTTTCAAAAGATGAAAAAGAGGTGATCACCCTGAAAACACAAAAATGAAAAGCCAAGGGGGAAAAATGCGATGTAATAAATCTAGCCAATTTACCCGGGCTTCCGAAATGTAATAACCTTTTCACATCGCGATGTCATGTTTATTCCAAAAACTAGACAGAGACAGTTTTTTTGCAAATTATTGGAGAACGACGTAGGAAAGCATGGCACAGATTCGAAAAGGGCAATTCACGAAGACGAGCGAAGAAGAAAACACCCAGACAACTTTTTCTTTTCTCTCTCCCTTTTCTTCTCGATTTCATCATTTATTTCCCCCCTCTCTGTTTCTTCCTTCCCGAGTTTCCACCGAGCCTCTCATTCTGTTCCGTTTTTAGATTGCGCATGGCCTTTTAATTCTCGCGTTGACAGGCCAGCACGAG
The DNA here is from genome assembly GCA_033807755.1 of Ellobium chinense. NCBI lineage: Eukaryota > Metazoa > Mollusca > Gastropoda > Ellobiida > Ellobiidae > Ellobium > Ellobium chinense. The sequence goes on along the minus strand of JAWQUT010000008.1, from coordinate 4,257,271 downwards.
ACTTTGTGACACATCCCTATCAGCGAGTTAACCCAGCCCCTTTCAGACTCGGCAATGCCCGGGTGATTGAGGTCGGCGCTGGGTTTGACCCCCCTCTCCTTTGAGATTATTGCCATAGCCAAACCAATATAACCTCTAACCAAGCCGATATGACCCTCCCAACCAAACCAATACAACCCTCAGCCTTACAGAAGCTTTTGTGGCATCCTAGCCCTCTTCCTTGACACATACAGTGAAAACCCCACACATACACCAGTACTCACTTGCATCGGAGTTGGGTTGTCGCACAGACCGAGACACACACACACACACACACACACACACACACACACACACACACACACACACACACACACTCACAACACATAAACAAACTCACACACTCATACACTTATGCACACATACAAACACATGCACACACTCATATGCACACACACACACACACACACACACACACACACACACACACACACACACACACACATGCCCGCACACGTACACATCCTAACACTAACACATGATGTCTTCTTTCCCCACTGACCATTTTCCATTATTTTCCAGTTTCATAGTGATGAGTTGTCTCCAAGAATGAGATGACAAAACATGTCGTCCCCTCTCTCAACCCCCCCCCCCCCCCCCCCCCCCCNATCCCTCCCTACTCCATCGGCCTGCAAAGTCTAAATTTACACACTCCATTTCCCCCCTCTTCCCTCTTTCTCATCGTCCCCGTCTTTTCGACTATCCGAGTTCCATTTTACAGCCATCGACTTGCGAAGGAAGAGTTATGGATACTGAGATGAATATTTCCTGAGTTATCGATCCTGATCAGCCAGCCAGAGTTAGTATCCTTGTCCAGTGCGGCAGAGTGCGGCACGGTGCGATGTCTGTTTACATACGGGTAATGAATCCTCCATCACGACCCGCGGACTGCCCGCTGTCCACAAATTGACCAGAGGGATACCGCTCAAGATAAGGCGGCCGTGTAATAGGCCGGATTACAACGCTAAATGCCCGTTGAGAGTCGGTGATATTTTGCTAATCTTCTCAGAACAGAGTGTCCGAGAGGGGCGCAAGAAAATGAGGGGGTGATCGAACGATTATGACGACATCTAAGACCGACGTCTGGAACTGGTGGGGTAAGCTTTTGGTGATGACACCCATTGTCACAGCATCTGATTGCCTATTTGTGTCTGAGAACAGTACAGTCCAGCAACACCAGTGTTGTGAAGAAAGGGGACTTATTATTGCGTCTACTTACGACTCATCAAAGATGGAATCCAAGAAAATTCTGTCCATCTCCGTTCCTACATAGACAGGTCTTAATTTGTCCTCCAACAAAGCTCACTTCCGGTTTAAGCTAAATGTAAAAAGTAGTGTGATTGCATCATCGAATCTCGCTCCCAAAAGTAAAAGATACATCAACTGATAAAAGCGTATGTGTGTGCAACAGACCATATCAACCAATCATATTCCGCTGACAATGGAAGTAATGAATGTAAAAGTTGTGGCTTGCAAGAGTGGTTAGTAGTAACACTGCCTGGTTGATTCAAAATTTCAAAAAACAACTCGCATGAATTTACAGAATCCCTTCGTGTGTTTTATCATTTTGTTGTATCATTTTTCTTTTTTTTAATTTTGAAGGCTTTTACCGCTGAAACGAACAGGAATCAGATTTGGCATAGAGATAAATCAGCTGTAGCAAGTCCCAGAAATAGAAGATTTTCATTATTATTGATATCTTTAATATTCTGCATAGAGTGCATTACCTGAATAAAGAGGAACAGCCGCTATGTCATTTTCCTTTATGCAGTAATAACTTCCAGACAGTTTCGCCAACACCCATGTTATGGAAACGCAGTGTTGCCAACGAAGCCAGCATAACAGTTTGGTTCTATAGTCTCAGCTTTGTACTGTGAGTACGTGTCTATCAAGATCTACCTTTATTTAGATCTGCTTTAATATAGTAACACGGAAGAAACACATACTGCTGTTAAAACTGTCTATGTACCTAAATTATTTGAGTTACCGTTACGGTAGCATCATACTATGGTTCTAAATACAAGCACTATCTTGGCGTGTTGAAAATGGATCTCTCCATGGACTTTGATGAAGTCCAAAGGTAGGTTAAACGCTCATGTCATAGCTGTTGTAAGCAATAGTGGAATGCAGTATGACAATATATTACGACGACTTGATCTACCAAACCTAAAGGTCTTAACAGGATTGATAATGTGCCATGATTACAGATCTTTTTTCTTGCCTACATTAGATTTACGACTTTTGAATAGTCATGATGTAGATTAACCGGTACTGTCGATTAGGAGAGTAACAGAAGGTAGGGAGAAAATAAAGCTCTATCACTATCAGAACACGATGGTGAAATTCTGTGAAATTTTTGCCCCCGGCGGCGTGAAGGCTGAAGAAGCAACAGGCGAGAAGTGAAGTCGTGGCCGGGAGATTGGATAAACATTGGGATGAGACTTGACGTCAAGCTATACCCTGACAAACTCCAAATTGATCAGGACACAGGGGTCCCCCGGCAACACTGGCCCGCGTCATAAAGCCCGACCCCTCCCTGGCCCTCGGTGGCCCACCCCTGCCCCTGGGTTCACGCGATCCAATCTAGGAGTCGTGAGCTTTGGCCAGGAAGACAAACGGCGTTTAATCTTCACATAACCTATAAAACATGTCCGGTCTGGCCGGCTGGCCGGCATCAAGTGGACGCACGGATGATATCGCCGGTCGCTGACAAGACCGGAACAGTAGAAGGCTCTCAGAATGTCTGATCTCAGCAGCACACAAATCCATTTCATCATCATTCTGTCCACCATGCCATTGTGTGTCTTGTCCTCATAAAACATTTCCTCTCCGCTCTTACACATTCATAATTTTTTCTGAAGCAATTTCCTCTCCTCGCCCTGCCAATCTTTCTTCTCAGCGGAATACAGAATGAAATCTGAGGATCTTTCGGAATGGACTGAATGTGTGGTGTGGCTGTGTCGTGTGAGTGAGTGAGTGAGTGTGTGTTTGTGTGTGCGTGTATGAGCGTGTCTATTGTGTGTCTGACGTGGAAGCGTCGTGTGAGTGTATGCCTGTTTGCATGTATCGAAGTGTACAAATAGATGCTCAAGCAAGTTTATTCACTTGTGCCTTGCATTTACATCTAAATGAAAGTTAACTAGAAGAGCATTTGTATATAACAAACCAAAGGAATACCTCTTAATTGGTTGAAGATTCAATCAGCAGCGACATCTGCATGTTTCAAGACTTCTTGGCACTCTTTGAATGATTTGAAAAAAAGTGGTCATAGAATGTAAGTGCATTCCTAATGTATTCATTAGTCTATAGCAGTTTCTTTATTTACATATCGTTGAGTGACAGTTTCCACTATTGTTTGACTTATTTTTTCGAAGTTTTACAGACTTTGCCCGAGACTGGTAGATCTTCGAGATGTAAGAAGGTGTGCATTAGATGTCACAAGGGGACTGCCAAGGAATGAACAGATCTCCGCCCATGAATTATTGCACTTTCCACAGTTGGACAGTATTCTGTGTTCATCAGCCTACAGCTGTTGGTAAAATGTAAAGCAAAGCAAAAAAATAATGCACATCTAGCCATTTTTCTGCGTATGTTCGACGATCGTATCACGATGACAAACTTTAATTTTGTCCAGTGCCATGAACAGTGTTGTGATAGAAGGTTGTTGTTTCTTCATCTGTTATTATTTCAGATAAATAGGGAAGACCTTATGTCACTGCTGTCATGACCTGGACTGGCAAAGCTTCATAAAGGGAGAAAAGGCAACTGGAAGGAGCTGGTACCAGTGGCTATTCTGCCTGCAATTTACGTTTACCGCAACGAGTTTCCAACACCCTGTTCGTTTCCAAGACATCCTGATACCCTAGCCCCTTTAGCGAAGAACGATCAGTGTTTTGCACTGCCGGATCCTCTACAGGGCTTTGGTCAGATTAAAACTCATCCCGTTAAATTTTGGCTATCGATCAGCTGCTCACCAAACCGCACATCCGGTGCAGGAGTTGAACTGCCCCCTTTGTTCCTCCTCGGATCATAGCGGTGTCCTAACAGGCATACAGACAATCAGGCGGGCCATTTGACGCCACTAAACAACACATGAGAGCCAGGTCCGGAAAAAAAAAATGAAAACGCTCTCTGAAGCCAAAAACAGTGAAATTTGGAAGGCACGCTGGGGAACAAATGAGGTCGCTTTCAAAGACAAGGGGTGAGTGTGGGCCACCCCCGGGCAACTGTGTTTTATTAGAAAACAAGAGGGGTTATAACATCGATTTTCCCTCCCCAGTCTGCGAGGGAAATTGATAATTGTTGGGTTCCCCGACCCCTCGAATCATGTAATTACACGCGGTGATCTGTTGTCGGGCCCGGCCACGGCCTATTGCTCCACCCCTCACTTATTGCCGGAGTCTACTCACACATCGGCAACTTGCGCACACACGAAATGACGTGCATCAGTGAGTGAGCCGGGTCGTGGCTCGACTCCTCCGGCCACGTGTGGTTATTAAGCAGTTAAGCAAGATGTCCACGTCGATGGCAAAGTTCGATACATGCACTAGTCTATACACTGAGGATACTGTCTCTTTATCAAGACCAACAACGAGGAAAACGACGAGGGCAAGAGGAATTAATGATGAATGATAAGCCAGAGGAGTTATCAATTATCAACCCTAGCATTCATTCCTTCATTCCTTCATTCCTTCATTCCTTCATTCATTCATTCATTCATTCATTCATTCTATTGACTGTCTGTCTGTCTGTCTGTCTGTCTGTCTGTCTGCCTGTCTGTCTGTCTGTCTGTCTGTCTGTCTGTCTGTCTGTCTGTCTGTCTGTCTGTCTGTCTGCGCGTGCTCTCTCCCATCTTAGATGGGTTTCCTTCTTCCAGTCTGTTTGAGAACTGCTAATCTAAGAAAGAGGGACTTAAAACTGCTCATTATTTAAAAATAGAGTATAAACTACTTACTGTCCGCTGTTTCCATTGCCCCAGGTGAAAATGTCCCCGTTATCTGAAATAAATGAATAATTTTTTAAAAGATATGAAGTAAGTAAAGGCAGAGCAAGTATAAGTCAGTCTCATATCATACATTTATATCCATCCATCTCTCTCCTATCCATCCATCCATCCATCCATCCATCCATCCATCCATCCATCCATCCATCCATCCATCCATCCATCCTTCCATCCATCNCTTCCTTCCTTCCTTCCTTCCTTCCTTCCTTCCCCATCCTCTTTCCAGCTCTTGTCATAAGTGTGTCTGATCAAACCTAATCTAATTTCCTGGCTTCACAAGCCACCAGCCGAAGCAAGCCATCCAGTGACCTGCATGGAAGCCAGGGCTAATCCGAGGCCTGGAGTTGATCTACCATGCGGATAAGCCTCGGCTTAGAGGTGTGTGGCAGTGTCTCATCTGATAGAGTGGCAAAGTCTCTGACTTCCAAATCGGTGAGGTTGGGACAAAGCAAAGGTCTTATTATACTGGATGTTAATTCCTTCAAAGAACTAAACGGGGAGAACCGGTATCTCATCTCGTTCATTTTCGTGACATAACTCTGGTTAATTATGTTGGCTGCGTCTACAAACCGATGATGAGAATGGGGATGCCAATGATGATGATGATGATGATGATGATGATGATGATGATGATGATGATAATTGATAAAGGCCTTAGAGCCGAAACGTTTAGAAGTGATTTTCGATCTTATTTCTTAACTAGATTTTTAATGAATTCCTTGAATTAAGGTTGAGCTTTTAATTTTTCTCAATTTTAAATGATGACGATGATGATGATGATGATGATGGCGACGACGACGATGACGAGGATAGCAATAATGATTATCATGATGACATCTCAGTTGCTGAATGGGTCGAACACCGATCGAAATGTCTCAGGATCACTGCATCTAAAATCCATTTTTTTCATCTATTTCTTATAACCCTACACAGAATTCACGAAAAGACACCTGAGTCTAACGTATTTTCATGTTATAGGCTAGGTGTTTCTTGTTTACTTCATGGGTTTTAGGCCTGCTAAAAGATGATTACAGTGCTGCTGCTCATGATGATGACGATAATGAAGACAACGATAACAATCCTGCAGCAAAGACTTTTGTGATGATATCTCTATTTTCTGTTTTGTCTGCATCTGATTACCCATCATTAATTCGATTGAATATTTTCCTTCTGAAAGGCAGTACTATTAGTCTATCTAAATTTTAAACCGATCAAATTTCAAAGTCTTGACATTGCTCCCTAAAGGTACACTGGGAAAAGTGTACGATTACGAAATAGGGGGAGGAGATGTCAGTTAAAAAAGTGTAGAAAGCCTCACTGCTATTTCGTCTAAGTATGACGCTTCCAGTTGCGGCCATAGACGAATTATTCGGCCAAATGCCCCTATTGGTGTATGTATTTTTAATAAACGCAAACAAACAAAAAAATTACATTATAAATAACTGCAAATTTTAGAGCCCTTGTTATTGTTCATGCTGATGCATTGGAAAAGTAGAATGATGAACAATATTCTCAGTTGCCTTTTTGCCACACTCTAACCTCCCTGCTTCCCTTGTCTTCCCTCCTTATCCTAAACTTCCACCCTATACATTTTGTAATGTGTAACACCTCTAAGATTTCATGAACGAGTTCCTGAAATATGGATTTTTTCCGGAAGGCCGAGTTACGCCAGTCTAAGACAAGAGTTCTCCCCCTACTAGGGTTGGTGTTATGTGTTCCTGGCTGCTGTGGATTATGTCAGGACTAGATGTATGAGCTCACCCAGCCCCCTGGCCGCGGACTTTCACCCGCAGAGGAACCCAGCTCTGGCCGGGGACAAAGTCGCGCGATTGATTATCCGGGCTGGGATATAGAATGAGAGCAAGGGCCGGGCCCGACGGGATAGAGGGGGTCATCCTCAATACCCGGGGTCGCGGCCAGCACGGACCCCTGACGTGAAGCGCTCACGGTGGTTACCCTTGCCGGCCGCACCCTAGACTGGCCGTCCATAAATCTCAGTCTCTTTCAGCTTTGCTCACTCTACAGTCTGCCTTCTTAAGTGTAAGTAGTGTAAGTAATGTAACGGTTGCGAAAGATTGGTCTACTGTGTACGAATACTTCCTTCACACCTTCCTGGTTATATGCCTGCCTGTTTGTTTGCCTGCCTGTTTGCCTGCCTGTCGGTCAGCAATAATTCAGTGAGTACGTCAGTGGTCTGTCTGTGTCTCTTCGACTCTCATTCTTTCTTGCACTCTGCCTGCCTGCCTGCCTGCCTGCCTGCCTGCCAGTCTGTGTGAATGTCTGTCATTGACAGTGTGTATAATCTGTCTTCGACAATGTCCTTCTTTTTGTCTTTGTTATTCAATGTCTGTTTCTATGAGGCAGTGCCTGCCTGCCTGCATGCCTGCCTGCCTGCCTGCCTGCCTGCCTGCCTGCCTGTCACACCCAAAACAGCCTGGCATTTTTAAGAAAGGACTAAGCCACTAGAGAGGACATAATGTGAATCACCCCGAAGGGCAGACACATTGAGAGAAAGAGAGAGAGAAAGAGAGAGAGAGAGAGAAAGAGAGAAGAAATATGAAAGTTAATAAAGAAATGAAAGATGAGTTACAGCAGGGAGGGCGGACACCGGGGGAGGCAAGGCTGGGATCTGAAACTGACATGAAAATGGAGTATCATCACCAGAAATTTATGGCTGATTACTTCAACCATCGTTAACGACACAACCGGGGACTTGGCTACCGCCTTTTATTTTTTGTGACCGTAGGCGCGACGAGAAGGGGAGGATGTAGAGATGGCTGGAGAATTTGTTGTTGTTGTTGTTGGTGTTGGTGGTGGTGGTGGTGGTGGTGGTGTTGGTGGTGGTGGTAGTAGTAACAGGTTGTGGTGATGTTATTGTTGTTAATGGTGGTAATGATGGTAATGGTGGTGGTGGAGGTGGTGGTTGTAGCGGTAGTGAGTACAGGGTTGTTTTGGGTTTTTTTCTTGTTGATATGCTTGTTCTAGTACTGACGATACTGGTGACTTCATTGTTGTTGTTGTTGTTGTTGTTGTGGTTGCTGCTGCTGCTGGACTGCTGGTGATGGTGACAGTAATGGTAGTGGTAGTGATGAGTGTGGTTTTGTTGTTTTTGTTGTATTTATTGATGTTATACTGATGATGTTTTTGGTGGATGTAGGGTAATGCTAAGATGTCTTTTTCCGCTGCTGCTGCTGCTATGAATGAAATACTGGTTACTTGTAGTTCTGTTATTTAAAAATAAATAAACACATAAAAATTAATCTTTGAAGGTAGTATATTTTTTTTTAGTATCATACTGGAAACAGCTAATATTATCATTACCTTCCTCGTCAGTCTATAATATACACATGAAACGTTAAAAAAAAATGTTAAATTAACGGCCAATAGCCTAACATTAAGGATAAGGATAACTTCAATAATGTAAAATTATTAAATACCTACAACAAAGCCCTTAAAGTGGTAATAAAGTCAGTGTATTACTATACCTCTCCNCTTTCCCCCCGCACCTCACCAAAAAATCAAAATGTTCTAAGGATATGTGCAACAGTAAACTTTAAACCCACTGGCGAATTCATGATGAAATGTATAAACTTAAGATCTATTATTTAATAATTTTTTATATATCAATCACCGGCTCTAAAACATTTGGGTAATGCCTTCCTCAGCAGGTAGAGCTTTAAAAACAAGGAACAAATCAAAGCGAAAAAAAAATCAAATCATTTATCATTGTCATCAGTACAGAATGCAAGTCTGGATTGACAGCAGAGGGTGTAAAATAATATGTAGAATGTTTGGGGTCGGGCAGGTCTGTCGGGCTGGGGTCCATACGATACGAAGAAGGCGATGACGGGCCAGGGGAGACCATTCATCACTGCAAAACGGAACAATGAATTATAGCAGACCTGTTCCTGACGGCACCACAATGAATTTCAATATCCTGTAACTGGCAACCTTCACTATGTGAACACAGTCGGTGTAAATCGGTGTTGCTTTGGTATCATTCACCCTTTTTTTTATTTTTTTGTTTGTTCCTTTAATTCATTCGGCTTTTAAAACAAGAAGAAACAACCAAAAAAAAAAAAACTATAACGACGACAATAACAAAGAAATAGACTGTGACTTAAAGCAAGGCGTCATATATGTTAAATAGACAGTGGTAGTCATCTTTAAATCCGAATAGCTTAATTGACCTTTCCGGAAAAGCTAAAAAAAAAAAAATTCACATGGCTAAACTAGGCCAGTCGAGGCTTCCACGACTAAAGTAGGTCAGCCCTGCCCACTTTTTGTATACTTCACAGCTCTGTTTTCCAATCACAGCATCCGCTTACCAATATGTCTCGGTTTCAGTTTGTTTACTTAGGCCGGAGCCAGTCACATAACAATATATACACAACAATTCGTTACTTAGTCAATCATCTTTCTAGCCTTACTCTGATTCCATGGCAAGTAGGATAGTGTAATTTGTCCTGGTTGGCTGGAAAGGCGAACCATGCATTTAGGAATATCGAATAAAGACAACAACGATCGACTCGGGATCTCGGTTTCTTCGAATAAGCTCATCTGTTTCGTTTTCTCTTGAAGTCCTACGATCACGTTTTCCTGGAATTGTGGACACTTTCAGTGTATTTTGATGGACCCAAAAGTTCGGAGGGATTGCATTCAAGCGCAGGTTGTCTGAAAATATTGTTCCATTATGAAATGAAAACATTTAAATGTTAATAAACCAGTCTACTCCAACAAAGCTCATTTCCGGTTTAAGCAAAAAGAAAATATAAATACTAGTGTGATTATGTCATCAAATCTCGTTTCCAGAAGTAAAGGATGCATCGGCCAATAACAGTTAATGTAACATACCATATGAGCCAGTGACGTTCTACTGGCAATGGAAAGGTTGAAATAATGATTCTCGGAATTCTGGCCTGCTATTCCTGGATCACGATGCATGAATAATAACTGGAAGTGGTCTGTTTTTTGACACGACAATTCATTGTAAAAAAAAGTATAAGACACTTTGTTCTTTAAATCATCTGCTCAAGACGACCTCTGACATTCACAGACAGCTGTGTGCAGGGTAATCATTAAGCTGAAAACTACCTACATCTCATGCTTATGACGGCCACCTGTCGCTAACAGGTCTATAGATCTGAGTCCGGTCTTCACGTGTCCATCAACACCAGAAACAAGACCGGGGGTCGAGCGTCCCTGGTCGAGATGAAATAGTTCAGCTTCCGCCTACACTCATCCTTAGCACTTAAAGCTTTGTTGGCTATAATTATTGTTCTTTTGTAATAAAATGATGTTGTTCATGATAATACTAAGCAGTAGTTTTGATTTCATCGATATCATAATACAAAAATTGATGGAACTGCCTAGGAAACTTTGTTACAGTATCAGATTCAGATTCGTTTGTGCATATGCGGGAGTTCGTAACAGGACTGAATGGGGGCTGTATACCAAGTTATAATGTGGTCCAGCGGTCTAATTATAAAGCCATGACATTCTTACGCCTTTCTAAATATCAACATTAAGCCCACCAGTTCATATTGCCGAGTGCGGGTTCAATAACTTTCTTGTAAAAAGTCATAGATTTAGAAACACAGTACTGTAGACTACAGCACATCATTTAAAGTAAGTTCTTTACAGAGGAATATTGCAAGTTCGACAACTTAAATTTGTCTTCTTTGGGCCTGGTACATGGTACCCAGATAAAGTCGGTCATTAAGTAACTAGCCAGCGAGCGATTTCCTCGTTGTTATGAATCTGAAATCTTGTTCGCCGTGTGATGTGAATGGTGAAGTACCCATTAACTGTCCCAACTCGTCCATCTAAGACAGACCCAGGCCTAAAAGTCATGTTTCAAGCCGGAAGCCATCTCTATAGGGGTAAGGGTTGAAGGGGTGGTGAACTGAATGGAGAAACGTCTTGACTAGCGGTGAGTACTCGCCATCTACCATACTGTCACGTGCGCCCTGACACAGATGTTCCCGCCCAGACCAGGTCACGTCTGCCGGGTCGCTTGGGTCATAAGACATGAAAAGCCGCACGGGTGAAGTTCTTCAAACTGGGGGACTATTAAACAAATCAGGACTTAAGGGAAGGGAAATGAGGCGTACAAGAGAGGTCAAGACATTAGCGGGGGCCAAGCTGCTAGTCCGCAATTATTCTAGTCACCTTGGACAATTCTCACACAAAAGTTAACGCGGCCGGGTGGCTGTCTACACTTTGGCGACCTGACAGAAGGAACAGGCGGTGCGGTAAATCTCTCGCCAAGACTTGCATCGTTGACTTGAGTCTAACGAGCCTCTCAGAAGAATTGGGCAAACTCGATTCCTACAATATTCGATTTCGGATTCGAATCCAGAGCTAGGTTTCGATGGATTCGAGTTTGGATTCAAATGGTGTGTGTGTGTGTTTGGAAGGGGTGGGGGAAGAGAGGATATTTATGGAATTTGTGCTTGTATTTTACCGTATAACAGAATATGGCAGGTACCTAAGATAAAAGTTAAAGTGATGTAGTGAATTACCCCTTCTACCCCTTACTGTCAATTAAAGAATTCGAATCCAAATACAATATTTTAGGATTCGAATGAGGATTCGAACCCTGGGCAAAAGGATTTGTTGAATCCGGTTTCTAATCCTGCCCATCACATCCTCTCAGATCACTGGGCCGAATCCACCGCGGGCTATCATGACGGTGTGCGGAGGAGCACAAGTCTATCTCGGACCCTGATCTGCGGACCCCCGTTACCGGGGGATAAATCTCACTTGGTCTCAAAAAGAAGAAGATTAACCGTGGAATGGACAGGGGGTTTTTGACTTGTGTTTCTCGCGCTAATCCCTCACGTCAGCGACACGGAGATTTACTCCCCAAGAAATGGACGGGTTCATCTTCAACACGCCGGAATTATTCCTCCCTCTTCCCAGGGCGAACGAAGCCGGGGCTGAGCCAGGGATTAGGGTAAACTAAATTCAGTAATGTAAGGGGAACACTATCTGAAATTGGCCCCGCGCGCGATGGCCAGATATGGTGAGCCCCATCTTGTGCAGCCATTTGCCAAGGGGAGGCCATCACCGTGTCGATCTCCACAGCTCAAAAATGGCTGCGTTAAAAATGCAAAGCATGGCATTCAGTCCGAGAGAACAGGCGGGAAATGGACGTCAGAGGTTCTAGACCACCTTCGCATTAGGGACTGATAATTATCGGAATTGTTTAAAGGCTATTTTGACGAACGCCCTGCCGTGATATTGTGTGATCTCAAAACGGATGCACTTTGAAAAAGAACGGCGGCATTGCACGAGCTTGGCTCCATATTGATGAGTGCTGTCATAAAAAGACTCGCATGAGTGACACCATACGAAAAGGGACCTAGACATCTATGTCCAGCACTGACGGCTGCTGTTTCTTGACTCTGAAACCCGTTTTCGTTGTGCTAATGTTGTTGTGGTGATGGTAGTGTTTTTTGGCTGGAAAGTTTGGTATGACCTAGACGTCTAGTTTCATTGCTTTGTCGGTTTTATGTCATGCATTCAACCATCTGCAAAAGCTGAATCTGAACAAAACGTAGTCAGGCAACATTTTAATTGCCACTCATGACTACTTTCTTGTGTGTTTGTTAGCGTCGTAATCATCAAGTGAATATCAATATTGTTCAGAAAGAAGATGTCATGCCAAAGTCGAACCCTGAAGAACAAGCTAACCTCACAGCAGTATAACCGCAACAAACAACAATGGCGTTGGTAGTCAAGGACTACAGAACGGTAACTCTGGGCAGTGGGGAAATGAATGGTAACCAGCCCTTGATTAAATGCTATTCTTTGTGATGGTCCTCATCGGCCGCGAGTAGTGGAGCAAAATGATGATGGAATGAAGTGTGGCCCTGGCCAATCAATACACGAATATTAATAACTCCGTGTCAAGCCCTCGCCCACACAGCGGAAGTCCAGGACTGGTGAGAAGTGGGATGTTCACACAATGGATGGGAGGTCTCAACAGGAAAAGTTAGGTCGGGGGGGGGGAGGGCTTGGAGGAGGAAAAAGGTGGGGGAAAGGACTGTTCTTACTGTTCTTGGCAATATGAGAATTATTCAGGAAGATATGCAATATGTTTTGAGTCCCCCTGCGATCAAATCCACAGAATCTAACAAAATCCACATAGGCATTAATACCTATTTTCCAGATACCGCGAAGAGCCATCATCGGCGGAGGACAAATATATAGATACCCCGCAATTAGCACGTAGTTACACTTAGTCAACAAGCACGGCTGTCATAGACACGCCGTAGAAAACAATGTGGTTCATCAGGAGACTAGAGAGGTTTCTGCCAAAGATTATACTCATAGGAATAATGCTTATTTAGATTTTTTTTTTCATTCTGTGCTAAGATCTGCGTTCAGGAACCTGTCAAACTTATAAAGCGTGTAAACTAAAACCCTGGGAGCTCGAATTGTACCAGTTGTTGTACCTGTCGGTCATTTCGAGTTCCAGGGGTATTCGGGTATGCGAGAAGCACAGAAAAGTTTAACAAGGAAATATGGAACGTTATAGTAAGAAGGCAGGTTTTCTCGTAGCCTACATATGGATGCATCTACTCAGTATAATCATTAGTATGAGTAAATTTAGAATTATACGACGAAGTAAGTGAGTAAGTTTAGAAATAAACAATGAATTCTGTGAGTAAATTTAGAGTAGGAAAATTTATTGACTCAAAAAGAAATACGCTGCTAAACTTGTCCCCTCACCCCCTTCCTCTTTCAGAATAAAGAGGCAAAGACAAAAAAAAAAAAATTAATGCCATGTTTATGTATAGAAGAGAATATCTGTAGCTGTCACCACGCCGGATGCCGATTCTAGACTTTGAGAACAAATGACGAGCAGACTTTTACACATTACTGGATTGCGTGTGAGCACACAAAATTCGAGCACGAAATGCCCCGAGATCTAGTCGCGAGTTAGTTGCCTTGTAAATCTAGACTGTAATTTACTTTTTTTCAAAACGCGCATAACATAACTTGGCGGCCATGACACCACACTGGTGCGAGACTCGCGGACGTATCGATAACCACGTCAGATCTCGGGCACGACGAGAAAAAGCCAAGGGATCATGGGACGGGATCTCTTACCCTTGGGTTCAATCAAGCCAGAGGAGCTAATCTACATACAGAAATAACATGATTGCGGGAGCGCTTCCTCCTGTTTGCTCGGGTGCACGCGGAAAAGACAGGCCAAAATTCGAGCTAAAATTCTTTGATTAACGATGGAAAGCGAAGGAAAATGAAATGGGGAAATAAAAAAGGCATTCTCCCCTGAAAAGGCCAAAAAGACAGATCATCATAACATGATTTGATATGCCACCACAAGCCCTGGCCCTCTTGACATGCGTAAATTGTGTGTCTGACTAGAGACAGGCATCAAACTTCCCTCTCCACACCCGCCCCCCCCCCCCNCCACCTTTCTCGTCATCAGCGTCCTGCATTTTTTTAGTAGAAAGCCGGAAGCTCTTAGGTCACAGTTGTTTCCTCTGTGTATTTGGACTATTTAAACACTCTCTGGAGGTTGGGTCTCCACTCGTTAATCAATAAAATAGATATGCTGATAACGGAAAGGGGACTGCTCGCCTATGAAATAAAAAGTCTATGTTAACACCTCTATCTCCCCCCCCCCCCCCCCCNAGCCCCAGCCGAAGTCCAAAAGCGTATTTCTCCCGCTTATCAAAAGCGTATACTATACGTGTCAGCTCACTCCTACTCCTCCCCAACAATTGCTGTGCCGCCTGCAAGAACGGGGTGGGGATGCTTGGAAAAAGTCAACCGATATTGCCTTTCGTTCCAAGCAAAAATTCAACGGGGAAAAAAAGTCAACTCTGGTTAGACGAATATCACTTCAAACAGATCATCAAGAATTAATTGGTGATAGCTTATCACTGATAGGAAACGATAGCGTAAATAGTGTGTCTGAGTTCTCAGATCCTTGGTGTCGGCCATGCATAATTGCTTTATCATGAAGTTTGAGAAAAAATAAAAAGTGTGTGTAGCTGCTCTTCCATCTCTATTGCCTGTCAGATCTTAAGAACTGAAAACTAAACAGCACTGAATGTGAACAGTGTAGGTAGGTTGTTACAGTAGGCTGTTACATAATGTGATACTTTAAAAATTACCTATCAGTAAACAAAGAGTTGTCATTTTTTTTCCGGTTCATTTTTTCCTAGTAAAAAGACAGTTCACTTTTTTCCAGGTGATTTCTTCCAGGATTCATCCCAACTACTTCCTCTTCCTACACCAGTTCCAACAACCACTAAATGTCATTTTGTTGTGTGTCTACTGTTATTACTGACAGAAATTGTTGCCATATCGCTTGCGACTTGTGAGGACACGGAAAGAAAGACGATTGATTAAACACTACTGTATACTATGTTGTGGTTTCACAATCAGATCTTCATACCTCCGGCAAGAGGACTTAGGCCACAATCACTTCCACTTTATGCTATGCTGAGGAATCCTCATTGAGGATATTATATCCTAGCACGATAGGAAACCCTTCAGTTTGCTTCGCTTTTATCAGAATCCATCAATTCATCAATTCATGTAAACCAAGGTTTGCAGAGATGACGAAAGCCCTTTATGGCATGTATGTGCATTTTGTCTAAGCAGGATGAGTTTGATGTACAGTATAGCAACATGGTCAAAGAGAGTAAAGTGACAAGAGGAATCAATTCCCTGCGACTTGAGCTTTCTCATAATACAGTAATGTAAAAACATGAACATGGTCAAGAATGTCAGCGGCTGTGCATGATAAAGCATGATTTTTTACCCTCATTTAAATTTTATTACATCATTATCTATAGCAGCCCTATAGTTCTGAATGGTCAACGGATTGTTAAATTATTATAGCACATCGAACAGGCTGTAGCGTAGCCTAGTTCTCATTTTCGGGGTTAAATTTGAGGGGAAAAAATGAGTTCTTTAACCACAGACATACGCCATCACTACTCCTACCGGAAGTTTGTTGTCCTTCAAGCAAACATGAATGAACGGTTGATACGGAAACGGCTCAATGGACAAGAAAAAAAATGGGTTGCTTGGCTTCGACCACACAGTTTTTTTAGGCCGGGATAAGCTGGGGTGAAAAGATTTTTTTTAAAAAGACGAGGGATGAGGGATATTTTTTTTTCTTTCAAGCATCAGTAAAACCCCTTCGCGTTTTCTGAATGAAAGTAAAGAGATGCTGAGACATTCATACTCGTTCGTGCACACGCACAGATTACAATGCTGGGGCCATCTTTCCCACGAACTGTTACGAAAGACCGGTGCCAGGCCTCGGGTAGCTTTTGTGTGAGCGACATAATGGAAATTTATAGCAGCCATTGTGTGGGAAAGATGATCCGTCACAGCAAAAGATGGCGCAGAATTCGTAAGTGAGCTCTTCAGTCAAGAAAGTTTACAGAGAGTGAAAACAAATAGAGGTCAAGGGCGATTAAAACAACTGACCCAGTAATATAGTGACCGTACACAATCGGAATTCGAGCAGGAATACAAAGGATGTGTTTTGTGTGTCACCCGCGCGAGATATGAATACACGCGCGGTTTCACCGGAACAGAACATCTTGAAGGAGTTTGACTCCACGAATAAATAGATGGAAGAAGCGTCCCCTTCCTGTTTACACATCAAAGTCCCAACCTTTGTATTCTGTTCCCATTACGCGAAGAACTCGAACTGATGCTCGGGGTGGGAAATATGACAAAATACTTGGTGTCATTCATATTCATTATATGCCCTGATGACTGTTTAGGGTGAACTGTCTAGTGGTGCTAATGATCCTTTCTCACTCACTAAAGCTTTCTTGGGAATCATTTCTTTTTCTCCTTCCCTCACAGATGCGTTAGAGTTTGGCGATATAACACAAGAGGTGTTTGATGGTGGTTTTTTTTTTAATTTTTATTTAAGCAGAATGCGAACCATCCGTTCGTTGACTAATGAGTTATGGAACACACTGCACTGAGAGTACACATAATATTATCTTTCTAGCTATTTTGAATTATCCCCTCCCCTCCCCATTTCCTCCCCCTTACCCTACCCTCTCCTTCCCCCGATGTCGATAATTGCAGAAAGACCCAGAAATGATGATGGCAATGGGACTGCTGCTTATGATAATGATGATGATGGTAAAGATTTTATTTCATTTTGTCTTTAACCGAAATTCGTAATCATTTTTTTTATATCTTTGTTATCAATGCATTTTAGATATTAAAGTACATTTCTTAATTCTTCGCTGATATGAATAGAACGTTTTAATTTTTTTTTGTTCGGAAATATGATAATGATGATGATTTTCTGCATCTGAAGAAGGACGCCAGTCCGAAAATTTATGTATTAAAGTTGTTAAATTGCTATAGTTTTCTTTCTTTACTTATTTATATCCAGTGCGGATAAATGTTTTGGAAATACTGTAATGATGATGATGATGATNATATCTTTCTAGCTATTTTGAATTATCCCCTCCCCTCCCCATTTCCTCCCCCTCACCCTACCCTCTCCTTCCCCCGATGTCGATATGCAGAAAGACCCAGAAATGATGATGGCAATGGGACTGCTGCTTATGATAATGATGATGATGGTAAAGATTTTATTTCATTTTGTCTTTAACCGAAATTAGTAATCATTTTTATATATATCTTTGTTATCAATGCATTTTAGATATTGAAGTACATTTCTTAATTCTTCGCTGGTATGAACAGAACTATTTAATTTTTTTTTTTTTTTTGTTCCGAAAGATGATAATGATGATGATTTTCTGCATCTGAAGAAGTACGCCAGTCCGAAAATTTATGTATTAAATTTGTTAAATTGCTATAGTCTAGTTTTCTTTCTTTACTTATTTATATCCAGTGCGGATAAATGTTTTGCAAATAATGATGATGATGATGATAATTTTATGTTATGTTCCCTGAAGAAGGACACTGATCCGAAAATTTGGAACTTTTGTAAAAGTTTTCATGCCACAGTACTGAGATTGTTTTATATTTTTGAAAATGATGATAATGATGATGATGATGATGGGTTTGAGTTAGAATGTTGAAGACAAAACACATTTTTTATCTCGAAAAATTTGACTTCCATGAAACTGTATAAATATTAACCTCTAGTCTACCTCGAAACATATATTTTGGGTTTTTTCTTTTTTTTTTTGGTTCTGTTATAATTATTTAACTCCTATAACTTACCCACTGGTCGGTAATTTTAAAAGTGGTGTTTTTTTTTCATCCTCTGTGCAAAATGATGAGACTCCTTACGTTGAGCCTTGATGATGATATTAATGATAATGAAAATTTGGAACTTTTATTAAATTTTTCATGCCACAGTACTGAGAGTGTTTTATATTTTTGAAAACGATGTTAATGATAATGATGATGATTCGTTTCCAACATCTAAGGAAAGACGCCAGTCCAAAAATTTATGTATTAAATTTGTTAAATTCTTCTAGTTTTCTTTATTTACTTATTTATATCGGTTGCGGATTAATGTTTTGTAAATGATGACGATGATGATGATGATGATGATTCGCTTGACTGGAAAATTTGTATATATTTCACAATCTAAAAATGTATAGAAGTAAAACTTTGGAATTCTTTAAAGGAGTTACTATGTATGAACGTTTTAGCTCTTTTTTTTCTCATTGTTTCAAAATGATGATTTTATTTCTACTGAAGAAGGTCTTTGTCGAAACGTTAAGACTGTTTTGCCCTTTAAAGTAAAATTTTCGTTTATTTTATATGATGAAGATGATGATGATGCCCATCTGTTATGCCGTGATGTGTGTTCGTGTGATCTTTCTCATTCATTATTTTATGTTATGTTCCCTGAAGAAAGACACTGATCCGAAAATTTGGAACTTTTATTAAATTTTTTATGCCACAGTACTGAGAGTGTTTTATATTTTTGAAAATGATGATGGTGATGATGATGATTTTAACCTCTTTTTTCATATGATTTCCCGTAAGACCGCATCAAAAATATTTTCGATTCTATTGAGGTAACCCAACCCTGACGATTTCTAACATACGGGACGTAACCCACGTTATTTCTTCATAACATGCATGCTTTATAGTACAGTGACTTCCCCTGATGAGGACTGACGACGATCTATGATAGCATAATCCCTTATGATAATACATCAAACTGCAACATGATGCAGATTTTCTTTGCAAAGGATAGGATTCTAAATAACTCTGGGATTTTCAGAAAGTTAAGTATCTTCACTGTATTCAACAGAGACTTTGCCAAGATTGTGCTTTTGCAGATTTGACAGAGATAAAAGTTAGATGGAGTTTTGAATATAAAATCAGGCTTTTATAGCTTTCAAAGAACTGAAAGAATACAGGTGTGGAAGAATTTCTGTTGAAATCAATAAAGATATTCAATTTCTGTAAATTCCCACCCCAGCCTTATTTAGAAAATCATATTATTCTAAATTACCAAAAAATAAAAAGTACAAAACATATCACAATAGAATCTGGTGTAGTGTCAAGCTAGACAATGTAGAATTAGAATACACTTTCTGGACGAAGCAAAGAACTTTTTTATTCACTCTCGTAAATGAGAGTCGGACAGCCTTAGGTCCCTGACATGAGTAAGTTGAAGGCGAGGAATCACAATCATCTGATGAGCAAAATTTTGAACAATTTCTGGCTCAAACTATCCCTTCGTATTTCTATTCCGTGTGTGTGACGCCTTTGTTCTCTGAAGGCCGATCGCACCTTTTTGTTCACTAAAAATAATTGACCGGCTCAGCAGTAAGGCAGTACGAGTGTGAGGACCTCCATTAAGATACATATTACATCTAAACTGGGCAGAGCGGCACCAGGATCAAGCTAGGCGAACAAATTGTGCAACACAAGAAGTAAGGGAAGTAACCAAAACATTATCTAGGCGGATACCAGGAATTCGTAGTTCATTCCCCAATTCAACATTTTAATGGCATTCCTGAAGCAGAGATACTGGGATATCTTGTGCGTGAGGGAGGGGGGCAAAGGAGATGAGCGTGAGATAGTGAGAATGCCTGTTTCTAGCGACACGTACTATACATTACTTTCCAAATTAAGCATCCACACCAGAAGTGACTTCTGTCGAGAGATCTCGCTGAACAGCTTTTAGAAAAAACGAGGATCTGCTGTCTGGCGGAATCATGAAATTTTTTAATAGCTTACGATGAGTAGACAGGCGGCCTTTGATTTCATGGGTACACTGTATCTTTTTAGCTATGTGTTGAAAGCGCCATCAAGTAAGCTTGAATAACTTTTAACATTTTCAGTACCGTCGCCTAAGACTTACCTGTGACAACAATTGTGTGACTAGATCCGCACGCCACCATTCTGACCCTCCCAGACAGAACTGAAGCTGTAATATCACCTCGTTGGTAACTGACGTCATCATTGGTGCCGTCATGACCGTGTTGTCCAAACTCTCCGCAACCCCAGCTGACCACTCGCCGGCCACATGTGAGCTGTGGGAAGATAGTTGATCGTTGTAAAGGCATCACAAAAAATAGGTTGTTGTGAAAGTGGTTGTTCTGAAAGCATTTATTCAGAATGCTGTTGCTCTGAAAGTGGTTGTTCTGAAAATAGTTGTTCAGAAAGTGATAATAATGGTGTAATATAGTCAGGGTGATGGCGGTCGTTGTCTTTGCGTCACAAAGAAAATGATTTAAAACGCTGTCTAAATATATTGATTTGAATTGGTTGAATCAGAGTATCCACCAGTGCAGTGGGTAGAAAACATACACACAAAAGAAAATACTGCAAACACTGACGACATTCCTCATAAAGTAAGGAGACTCACAAGAGAAGTCCCGAAAGACGCCATCTGAATTAGTCAATGTATTATGGTGGTAATGCCTCTGAGAATAGTGGTAGTTGGCAGGAAAATGGAAAATGATATTTAAGAAAATGCAGAGATGTGCCTCGAGCTGATAATGGAGGTGAGTTGGTGAGTTGGTGAGTTGGTGGGTTGGTGAGTTGGTGATTGTCTGTGGTGATGCGATTAATGTGCTGGGAAGTATGGAACACAAGGGAGATCTGGCCAGATCATACAGAGTCGGTCTTCGCATTGGACCGACCAAGTTCAAATATGACGTGAAGCAGCCTGGCTGGTTCCAGGCGAAGATCATCGATAGGCCATGCACAACACTGACCAACTCTGCGAGGTGACGATAACTACGGAAAATCCTCGAAAAAGCATTGTGAATACGGTCTCGCGATTAAGTGTAGTCTGGTTTAGGCTGTGGATGGATGGACGGACGAACAGATGGACAGATGGATGGGTGGGTGGATGGATGGATGGATGGATGGATGGATGGATGGATGGATGGATGGACTCACCTTCTCTCCATCATTCTTTAATCTCACGGATGTATCTTTATGACATGAATCACGAGAGCCTATATGATTATCACGATTGCTTTGTTCTCCTCCTTTTCCTCCTCCCCCACCATCATCATAATCGTCATCATTGTCGTCATCTACCCTTTCATTGTGCAGTGAGTGAACTGAGCTTGTCTTAGTGCTGTTATGAGGGGACACAACTCTGACTTCCCCTGATGTCTTCTTCCTCGTCTTCTTGTTAGCTTTATGGTCGTTGTTGTTGTTGTTGTTGTTGCTGTTATTGGTGTTGTTGTTTTTGTCGACCACGTGATCCACCTGCAACATAGCCACCGTTGACTATGAGTAGCATTAAGAGGCATTGATGAGTTAAACACAGACGGGAAAGGGTGACAGTTATGTTAACGACAACTGCTAGAGTTAGGAATTGTGAAGAGAAGCACATAACAAAACACATACATATATACACATAAAAGAGGACCCTATGTCCCATTCCTGGTACTGTCGAGCTATTCAAGTTTGCTTTGCATCATCACTACATGAGATGAGGAAAAGGAGAGTTAATCTTAATTCACTTGCAAGTCATTAACTCCTAGTAAATGTGCAAGAGTGGTGAAGTTCTTGACCTACTCTTAAAAGCAGAATATACTAATTCTCTAACTGTTTCTCTAACTTTCGGTGAGTGTGTAGGTCCGTTGATACAAGCTACAAAATGCAGATTTCGTGTCGCCTACTTTCCATGAGTAAACTGTGCAAGTTAATGCATATACGGTCTCGCAGCTCAGGGATCCCTGGCCTTCTAAGCAGTGTCCCCTTTGGGGTGTCTCGGGGGTTATTTCTCTGGCCAGACTATTAAACAGTGAGCTAGTGGTGGAGGCATGGGTAGGACTGAACATTGAAGGGAATGGTGTTGGTCGTGGTGGTGGTGGTGGTGGTGGTGGTAGTGGTGATACTGGAAGTGGCATTGGTGGTGCCGAGGAATGGGATGATGACCGTGCGAATATTTGAACTAAACTGGAAAAGGACTAATTTTATATCCGTTTACTAAGTTCAGATGAACTAAGCCGAGTTCACATATTTTATCTCTGAACTGTAAAGGAAACCGAGTTCGCGTGCTAATATGTGTTAAACTTGCACGGACGGTGGTAATAAGGAGGGGTGGAAAACCTACAGAGAGAAGCACATGTAATTTATGGAGATGATAGTCTTTATAGATAGTAGAGTCCGTGGTTTTAGGAAGATAATCCCATAATCTCCACTTTACTCTTAGGAGTTAAAGGTTGCTGCTGACTAACCAAGATTTACAGTCTTATCAACACGTCAAACACCAAAATGCTTGTCATATATGGTAGTCTGATTTGTTTTGCTGAAGCTCGACAGGAGCACGGAAAAATGTTGCTATTAAGTATAATGTGCCATTAAACAGTAAAGCGATGTTATTTGCTCAATATGGGTTTACATATAAAATAAACAAGCATAGGGCCTCATAGTCAGCAGATGTCCTCACAAATGTTCAGCTATTTTTATCTTCGG
>JAWQUT010000008.1:4177411-4233705 GCA_033807755.1 Ellobium chinense | reverse complement strand
TCTCTCTCTCTCTCTCTCTCTCTCTCTCTCTCTCTCTCTATCTCTCTCTCTCGCTCTTTCTCGCTCTCTCTCTCTCCCCTCTCTTTCTCTCTCTCTCTCTTTCTCTCTCTCTCTCTCTCTCTCTCTCTCTCTCTCTCTCTTTCTCTCTCTCTTTATCTGTGGCTCGAAAGTAAGAAGCGCTATTGGTAAGGAAGCTAAAGACAGCTCGAAAGATGTTCATAAAGAAACATAAAAAGGCTTGAGACAACTTTTCATACCATATAAAACAGAATAATGTCATGTCTCTTCAGTTAGATTTTTTATCCTTTGCTCTGGATAGTTTGTCTGAATGTGTGTCTTTGTGCTCTGTTAGAAAGGCAGTAGCTTTGAGCTTGTATTGTATTTGCTGTACCGCGTTAAAACATTTTTCAGACGTTTCTGAGCTTAACCGCAATACCCCAAGAGTACGGAAAATCTTGCGTTTAAGAAGATTGCGATTTTCAAGTAGGCCTATCCTTTGTATGGGAAATATATAATATTATTCTCTACCATGAAGGAAGGTGCGACTGAGCAGCATTTGGGATTAAGCGCACTGCAATAATGTGAAGTTTGCGGCAACACTGAATGTAGAAAATGTGGATATGGAACCACAGCACCACTACGAGCCTGCGGACTTATCATCAGTGAGGTTGGAGATTGTGAGGTCCCACTGTTTGCGGGAATTGGATCTGACAATAAATTATGTCGAAATGTAGGAGAGACATAAACCCTCTGTAATTTATGATTATGGTTTGGTGGATTTTTGTGCGCTATGGAGTCCTATCGACAAACATCTTTATATATATGATGAAAAATTTTACCTCCCTTACTCACTTGAATTCACAAAATCTGCAAATCTAGGGCGTATTGGTCCGTAGAAATATACGGAAACGTTTGAGAATAAAGATCTCTGAGGACTTTTTTTCTTCTTTGTATTTTTGTCATATAGTGGTCCAGAAGCTGTGGACGGCATATTTTTTTGTATAGCTTTTGGAAGAACGAGGCATCTGCATACAACAAAATTGCCTTTTTTTCCTTGTCAAGAGATGTGTCAAGAAGTGGTATATCCGGTGCATATACAGTATCTAAATGCTAGAAAAAAGATGCAGAACATCATGGTGGTTAAGTTTCATTTACCGGCTCTACCGATTCCTTGTCTAAAGTGTCTTTCAGCATACACAGCCTGTATGGCAGGGTTCTCGGATAAACTTAGTACCGATATATGTATGAATATGAAGATAACATACGTGCAGTGTCTAGTAGTAAGGGAGGATTAGGGAAATGTTTACGGCAATACTGTAAAGTTTCTCTTAAGTTAGACAGCGTTTATTTTAAGTTCGGATCTCTAACGGAGAGCTATGGCAGAGTAGGCGTGCGCATAAGACATTTCAGGATGCCATGATTATATTGCGTGTTACGAATTTTAAAGAATCAGATATTAATTTCACAACTAGTTCAGAAAGGCAGGTTGTACCATCAGGAAATGCCATATGCACATGCCTACCTCTGGTGTAACGGTCTGTAGGAGATCCCAACTTGGAAATAAAAACTCTTTAATATAAATGTCATGATTGATGATCTTCACATTGCATATACAGCCATTCATATCCACCAATGCCACAAGAGACTGTATATTATATATCTTTGAAATATTGACAGCTGAGTTCCGTGATGACCGTCACTGAACTTCATTTTATTGTTCATTCTCTCACAAACAAAAATGCAATATAATGTGTCCTTCTCGCTCCGCTCCCCCTCACCCTCTTCCGTTTTCATGTTTCTTTCAACCTCTGAGGATTAGGCACCTGCTCTATCTACTGCAATGTAAGATTCACGTTTTCCCATTCCATACCGCCGTCTTGTTGTATATCAGCCAGATCTACACGTAGATCCAGTTAAATTACAAACGCTGGCACTTCTAGACTTAAGTCTACACAAACTTCATCATTATGCTACTGTCAAGAGAGAGCATTGCCTGTGACCCCTAGTCTGAGGTAAATGTCATAATAATCAATGAATGGAAGTTGTATCGGGCAGGGGTAGATAATCTGTAAACAGTATGCCCGCACAACCGCATTGTTAGGGGCCTGGTGTAGCTAGCTGTGGTATGGTGGTTCGAACACTCGAGAATGATTTATGTGTTTCTTGGCTATTACAGGTGCCTGGTTGCATATTTGAACAAGTGGTCCATGCACTTGAGGAAGCGAGTGTGGATTGTAGGAGCTGTGATTGTGTTGTGGAAATCACTGAGAGGTTAAGTCAACTGCCGGCCTCTAAACTATAAGTAGTCACGATGTCGCTGGGGTAGAATCCTCCTGAAGGGGGTGAAGTAGCAGGGGCGGGACGGAAGATGGCCCTTCAAAATAATGTTCGGTTGATTTTGGACGCAGCATGGTAATGAGGATTTGTCTTGGTTTGTGGGCTCGTCCCCTGGGGCAGAAGGTTTACAATGTGGTGGCTTTAGAAAAAGATACTTTACTCCCATTTTTCCACTCGACTCAGATGTGAATGAGAATCCGGCCTAAGAGCTGGGTACACTAGGGCTTTGCACGGCGGAAATTAGCAATGACGTTGTTAATTCATTTGTAATATTATGTATGTATATGCATGTTCCCTGTTTTATGTTTATCTACATTGTGAATTGGATGTATTGTATTGCAAGGCACTGTAAAACAATTTTTCGACGAAACTACAGTCCTATTTTTCACATTAACAGAATACACTTTATGAGGCAGAGAAGAGAGATTTAGATCAGCCGAGAGGGATCTTTTATCGAATTTGGTAATTTTTTTTCCTCTATTTATTAGAGCTCACATTTCTGAATATTTCACACGCACAACTCAGAAAAAGGAGTGGAATTCTTTATGAAAAGGTTTTCTTCATTCTCAAAGGACAAGTAAGGCAGGGAGACTTCTTACTATTACTTTAGTGTTTTGTTGTTGCTGTAGTTGTTGATGATGATGATGATGATGATGAGGACGATGATTCTTAGTTCATTGATTTTCTACACCTGAAGAAGGACGCCAGTCCAAAAATTTGTGTATTAAATTTCTTAAATTGTTATAGTTTTCTTTCTTTACTTATTTACATCCAGTGCGGATAAATGTTTTGCAAATGATGATGATGATGATGATGATGATGATGATGATGATGATAACGACGACGACGATGACGACGACGGTGATGATGTGGTTATTGTTGAACTGCGAGTATATTATGAAGTCAAAATCCCCTCAATGAGAGGGCGATATAGGTTTCTGGACTAGAAAAATAAAATACAACCGTAGTATTGAGTGCCTCCCTTCCATTGCCGAGTCTTTGCGACGCCCGCGCCCCTGTATTGACGTTAAAGGGTAGCGCTATAATAGTTTACTTCACCAGACGTGAAAATGATTATTTGTGTAAACGCACATTCTCTACGTCAGTTTAAGTAGCGCTACACTATGTCAACATATATCGGTGAAATGGTATTCAATCAGCTTCACTTTCAGGCACTGGTTTAAAAATCTATAGCATTCCTCCCATACATTTTTCAAGCACTTGAAACCTGTCCCGTCTCCCGTCAAAGTCATGTTTATCCACTGGAATTTCAGCTCCTTCTGACAGCCTCAAGGACATTTTTATATCACATCAGAACAGTCATATTCTTCATCACCAACCCAAATATCTCGAGGTTTTATTCGTTCATTTTTTTCGTTCATTGCACAGGTTAAACGGAAAAGTGATGGATGAAGAGAGGACAAAAGAAGTCAACATAGCTTCTGACTTTCCAGATGAGTTTAATCTACTAATGAGTAGTTCCTATATTTCATGAAAGGCCAACAGAAACAACACCCAGATCCTAATCAAATGCTTCTCCCATTAGAAAGGGCTTCTCATTGATTACACGTAGGTTTTTTTTTTCTTTAATGAGACCTTGGAGAGTCAAAACAAAAGGTTGAAAGAAAATTGTTGGAAAATGTTCCCGGTTATATAGTTGACTTTCTCGTCTACCAGTAGTCATGACCTATAGTCCTCGCAGTAGGTTTTGAGCACATGCTTTTAATAGCATCTTTCTGCTCGCAAGCTGCAGTGTTTCGAAAGTTGTACAGAAACATTAATGACATTTTCCTATGCGATATGTGTTTTCCAGCCATTTGGTCCCCATTCCTGGAATTTTCTTTATATGAACCATATAAAAATATTGTCAGAGCGCGTTAGTCGGTACTTGAGTGTTATACAATTCAATTGACGTCATAAGTACTATAGTCACTCACCAGTTCGCTGTTTCCAGCATCATAATTCACACCAGAGTTGGGCAGAACTGAGATTATATGAACGCAGTTCATGAACTTAAGTTCAGTCACGTGAACTTGACATGAGCTTGATAACTATTTTGGACGAACTGATCTGGATCTGAACTGTAGCTATTTTGGGTGCTTGATCTGAACTTTAATTTTCTAACTAACTTTAAATTCAACTCACATCTACCTCGAAAGTCAGAACTCAAATGTCAATTTCAAAAAACCAAGAGGAAATGGTCTGTTCTAAAAACTACCCAGTTTTCATGAAATTGAACTAAACTTGATCTTAGATCTTTTTACCCAAAGTGAACTGAACTGGATGTGAAATGACTTTTTTGGTGAACTTGCCAACCCTATTTCACACTGTTGGACGCAAGAGTTCCTGACTGTAAAAAAAGAGTCCTCGTTTTACCACGGCATATTGTGACACAACAAATACATTTCCGCTTGCAATGTAATCCCACCTTTATTTCAACGATACTTTAGGGCAAAAGAAACTGTAGCTCAACAATACATTATCGATCTTGTCACACAGCTCTGCTCTGCATCTTCATCTCCGAAGATCGACGATCATAATCACTAAAAAATGATGGACGGAAGTGCAAACAGTTTAGTTGGCTACCCTTTACAAAGTCGTTAAGAGCATAAAGGCTATTTTGAAGTGTGCTATTTATTTGCACACATCTATGAAATCAGCGAAATGGCACGACACCATTTGCTTATGATGCCGGTCGTAGTATAGAACATACATCTTCCACTAAATCCATGTGGTAAGATTTTTGTACAGTTTGACCAAAGAAATCTTCAGGAGTTGTATATCAAATATCTTGAATAAAAATCATATTACAAAGTAAACTGTTACTAATGCTACAGCACAATATTTCTGGACTCAGCAGCTTGCTGCAAGAAAGGTATTAACGAAAATGTGTGAGTGAAAAGCGATGACGCAGAACTAAAGGTGTCTCCTAACTCTCTTAAAGGGCCAGGATGTACAAAGCCGCAAGACTATATTGTTAGAGGGGTAGCTTCACTGTTGCTACTCATGGGATGTGCCCTTACAGCTGCGTAAAGGTATGAAGTGCCAATAGCACCTGGCATAAAAATATGCAATTTTAAATAGTTCCTATAAAATCAGAATTTTGGCCATGGGGAGGGGGGGAAGGGGTTGGATTTTAATTTCAAAGGCTTAGATAGGTGCAAATATATGTGTGAACTCAGAATAGGTGAGGTTTAGTCACTCAAGTATACAATTTGTGATTGTTGCTAGGTGGGTAAGGTTACCCTGTTTACTGAGTGAAAAGGCCTAAAATATTAGGGTGTCTGCTTCACTGCCTAAGTTCTCAAAATCTAACTGGTTCAGGTGCATTTTTCTTTGTGTCAAAATTTGGAGGAANTGTAGTCTAGTTCAGCCTATGGGAAATTCATAACACTAAGAGAGCTTAGTCTGTTAATCCCATAACTTCCACAAGCTGAGCTTATCAAAGCGACATGCCTTCGAGCGACCTTTACAGACGACCATGAAGAACATTAAGTCTTATCCTTGTTCTGTTGCATGCTCTCTTCCATGTTGACTGCCTTCACGGGTGCGAAAGCTCGTAGGATAAGCGTTTATCCTTACAGAGTTTGGTTTGGTATACAGTGTTAAATCCCTAATACTTTAGGGACCTTGGACTTAGATGTTGAAATAATGAGCAACGGCAAATATGTTATGTCACCGTCTTCTTTTTGTTTTTTTTGTTGTCGTTGGTGTTGATGTTGTTCCCATTGTTGTTACGTGTGTGTGTGTGTGTGTGTGTGTGTGTGTGTGTGTGTGTGTGTGTGTGTGTGTGATCTTCTGTATAACCATATTAGAAGAACTCTCCCTTTCCCACTCAATCATATAGATATATAACTCCAAATCTAGGGTATGCTGGGCAATGGAAATATATGGAAACGTTTGGAACTGATGATCTCTAAGAATTTTTTTAAAAGTTTGAGCGGCTGTGAATATGGTATTTAGTTTTATGTGAAAGAGGCTCTACACAGGAATTAGATGTTATTTTCTTAGTCGTGTGGATGTGTAAAACTTAAGGCTGGAAAGAAAGTGCATGGTCTCTTGGTCCGCAATTTTTATTTGCCCCCTCTTTATTTGTAGTGTTTTTTCAGCAGACATCGCCCGGCAATGCATGATTCCCTGATAAAGTTGTTGCCATGATTTATGTTGTAGCTTAATGTCATCTGCCCTCTATCAGTGTTTGCAGATGGGTGGATGTAGGTATGTGTGTGTGTGTGTGTGTGTGTGTGAGGGGATGAGGGGAGGGTTTGAGGAGCAGAGATGTACATGTGTCTGTAAATGAGTATGTATGGATTGTATCATTTGACGTAGGTCAATGAGCAAAGCGCTAAGTTTTGACGATGCTCGATTTGCTTCTGCCCTCGTACTTTCCTTGCATTAACGCTTTGTCGCCCTGATTAAGGGGTGGATTACGGTGTTATGAAAGTAAAACTTGTCACAAAATATATTGAACAAGACTAACTCCCCATTTCACAAATGGGCAGGCAGGCAACGCACCAGTGGCGAAAGAATACCTAGTGCACCGAAAGGCATCATAGACTCCGTGAAAAAGTTGGACGATTGGCGAATCGGTCGGTTTGAAAAGATCTACCGGAGATTGTATTTCGTTGCTATATACATTCTTTTTTTTTTTAAAGGGTAAAAAATATAAAGACGACTGATGTGTATAGTTACCTTTTGTGTGTTTTTCTACGAATTTAGGTGAAAACCGCATGTTTTTACGTTATGTAGTTCTCAAGAAATCTGTGACACAAATTTGACTGAAGCGTTTTATTAATATAGATGACACTGCAATCTGATATGACAAACACATATCCGAACAACATGCCGAAAGACAGGAAGATGACAATGAATAGCTAACACGAAGACAGAGAAATAGATCGATAGAAAATTACATATAGACAGGCGGTGTGACAGACATTCAGATGAGCAGTGCAGATAAGTGGACAGACAGACAGACAGACAGACAGACAGAACAGACAGACAGACAGACAGACAGACAGACAGACAGACAGACAGACAGACAGACAATCCGGTATAACAAACAGGAAGAGTGAAAGATGACAGGCTGAGAAGTCAAAAGACAGCATACCTCAAGCATCCTTCAGACCTGTACAGACAATGACTTCTGTTTCATCCCAGGTTTAAATCAAGAAGATGGATCCTAAAGGACCCAGAACTATAGCACACAAGTGTAATCTACCTCACTGTTTCACTGAGAGTCAAAACTTCGCCTAGATTTATTCCATGAATTATTGAGATATCCATACACTTTTTTTTTTCCGACAGATCTTTGCTGAGTTCTCTATGAGAAATATTATTAATGTATCGGTATAGCTATCTGATTTATTAGGTCGCGTTTGCTGTTATCTGACCGTCGCTTCTATCACAATATGTAAATTTCTCGCTCCCATGAAGTGGGGAAACCATTATCTGCACAAAAGTTTCGCACCGGCTGATCGGTCCACGCGGCGAGTTTTGAATTGTCGCACTCAGGTGACTGTTGTGGGGAGTTTTGTCGCCACTGCCAAGAAGCTCAATCTAGGCCTATAATCAGGCTGTTGACACTACCGTGCTGGAAGACCTGGTGTCGGCGCTACCCTCGATCACGGGCCGGAGACTACAAAACCAAAACCTATTATGAATAGCGGCTCGGTCAGGAACCAGCGGCAAAGGCTGAGAAAATCAATCCACCGGACTTAAGGACCGTAAGGAACTGGAACCAGTAGTTTCACGCAAGGGCAGGCTGCCTCTAAGTCTTGGACCAAGACGCCTGGAGTCTTGGAGTCATGTGTGTGGCGTTGCTTGCGAGAACTACACCATGAATGAAAAATGTCTTGAAGTTGAAGTGAATATACACGAATGGCAGCAAATAATGCAGTAGATCTACATACACGCATTTCATTTTCATTTCAGAGCAAACAAAAAAACAAATGGTAAAGTTTCTGCATTCACCTGACGAATTTCCTGTTTCTGTCAATTTTTAAAGTTACCGTAAAACCATCGAAAGTTCGCTTTTCTCTAGTTCGCTGTATCACACAAATAATAATCAACAATAAGAGTAACTTACAAATTAACATTTATGAAGCAAGTTATGCTTTGTGTGTAACGCCAAGTTATTTTTAATTCGATATCAGGAAAAGTCAATCTATTAGCTGAGGTGGGGCGCCCGCTATATTGGCAAGGGTTGATGGGTAGTTTAATGACGTCAGTTTGCCCGTCATTTTATCAGAGGAGTAAGTGGACGACGTAAGAATACTCTAGCGGTAAGACCCAAGATGTCGTTATAATGATTCAGCTTTATGTCACTGTGCTCAAGAATTGGCCTACTGAACAAGCGGTACCGGGCCGCTTGACCGACGACTGAGCTGCAACAAAGGGCATTGTGCATTTATTAATTCTTTCAGCTGCGAGCGGCGACATTGCCTCCACTTCACAAATGAGTACACAAAGCAGCCTATCTCGGGTTACGTTAGACAAATATCTACGTTCTTCACACGAAAGGGTTTATAAAAGTAGATACGATATGTTCAAGGCTTTAGTCCAAAGTACGTCACGAGTGGCTACGGCTGCTCGGACACTCAAGACACTTCAGCGCTGTCCAGTAGATTAGAAAGCCCCATATACTGGCACTGCCACTTCAAGATTTCTCAACTATTTTTCTAACCTCTGAGAGTTGCCACACGTTCATGAACATTTCAAATTACTTACGAACACACAGGATTTTAGCATAGTCGTTGTGTAAGCAAGACGAATATGCACAGCGTTACTGCCAAACCACGTTATCTTTAATTAGAGTCAAAGAGTGGTATATATACTGTCATAAAGACAAATAGTATTTCCATGCAGATAAATAATAGAGCATTTAAGCACCTCCCCTCATTATTCGTTTCATAACATGAAATTTGCATCAACCCTAACATATTTCTTTCACAAATGTTTACACCATATTTTTACTCAAATTAGTTTTGCCTTTTTATTAATTGGACAATGTAAATAATTTACTGGAAACTCATTTTGTCAGAAAGTAAAAAAGTGCTCGTACATTGTCAAATTCCCTAGATAATTATTTTAATCATGTAATGATGCATTCAGCGCAGAGAAAGATATTACTGCTGGCTGGAGTGTTTAAGGGATCTTGAGTGACCGTATGAATGAGACTGTTGTGGTCTTTGTCGTAAAAATCTAGGAACAGCAAAAAACGATCAGTTTATTTATTAATTCAAACATGTGAACGTTGTGAAGACACCAGCTAACTCTGCAATGGCGTAGAAATTATAAAAAAAAAAAAAGGAGAAGAGGTCTGGGGGCCCGAGATCCATTAAAAAATCTGCCTTTCCCCTCCTTTCCTTCCTTCCTTCACTTCCTTCCTTCACTTCCTTCCTTCCTTCCTTCCTTCCTTCCTTCCTTCCTTCCTCCCCCCCCCCTCCATTCCTGTCCACTTAATCTCAGCTGCTTGTCATGGTTTCCAGGAACCCTACCTCTTCCAGGCTCGAGTAACCCCTTGAATCAAGAAAGAAATACACGTAAAATGCGAATTACATATCCCTCTTTTCGGGTTACTTTCCCTTCTTCATCTAGCTCTTCTTCTCTCTTCCTGATCCCTTTTTCATTTCTTGACCCTAGTACATCTCTCTTCTGTTGCATGAGTACATGAATACTGTACCACCTAGGAGGAATCTGAAAATTGTTCCTCTAACCCAGTGGTTACAGTCCTGGCAATTCTATTAACACGGAAACCAGTCTATCTGGCTCGATATCTGAGGTGTAAATACAGCGTTTGCCTGCATAAATCAAATGGTTCAATTCATGATGCAGGCCAAAAAAAAAAAACTCTATAAATATAAAACTGTCATCATACAATTATGACACTCATGGATTATCATCTGTACTGAAAGACTTCCCACATGACAAAACGTTCTCAAACGAACCATAATTGTATGACATCATAAATATTGTTACATCAATACATTACCGACGCTTCCTCTCATTTCTTTTGAGTGGTTTATGTGCGAGACTCTTCGCATAATTATTGCCGTGTAGTGAATATAAGGATTTCCTGCTTTATTTCACTTTATCTTGTTAAACCTCCACCCCTTCCCTTCAACATATCCAGTCCAGCCCTGTGAAGCTGTATGTACGAGTACAGCGACACTGGGACCTCTCCAACGTAAGGAATTCTATGGCACACGACAACACGAGCAGCCAGGCACTTCAAGCACGTCTGCTGTTGTAGAATATTCCGAAGTTCATCATCAGGTGACAGCAGATCAGCGGCTGTCTGTCCGTAGTGGTTCACCTGGTCCACATGTGTGCCAAGTCTCAGCAGCATAGGAAGAGTGTCCGGCTGCAAAGCCACTCCCTTGGATCGCAGATTCATGGCCAGGTGAAGGGCGGTATTGCCATGGATGTCCCCAGCTATGGGGTCAGCACCCAGCAGCAACATAATTTCCAGCATGCCGTGAATTGGCCACAAAACAAAGCATTTCACTGGCTCGTCTT
This sequence comes from Ellobium chinense, assembly GCA_033807755.1. Lineage (NCBI taxonomy): Eukaryota > Metazoa > Mollusca > Gastropoda > Ellobiida > Ellobiidae > Ellobium > Ellobium chinense. The sequence goes on along the minus strand of JAWQUT010000008.1, from coordinate 4,222,848 downwards.
CCAAGAGAACCCAAGTCGGCATGTCCAGGCACATATGCACAAGAGTTCCCCCGTCAGTTCCTTTGGGATTCAACATAAGAAGGTTCCGCAAATGTTTGCCAAAGAGAGGGCTGCGCTCTGTGGGTTTAAATAATTGTAAATATCCCAGAAAGAAGCACAGACAAGACTTTAAGAGGAAAGCAAAAGACCGGGATGACTTTGTATCCGTCTGTATCTGTTTCAGCTCGTTGTGGGCTCGAGAAATATGATGGCAGACTGATCTAAACAAATTCCTGACCGCGGCCTCAGGAATTTTGAGCTGTTCTTTACCATCCTGATTTTCCGAGATGAAAATTTTACTAATCTGATATAAAGCCCTCACCAAAAATGTCAACGTTCTCATCATATCCTGACTGAATATATCAAAATATTTATTGCACGTATCGACGTGGACGTATTTCTTAAGTTGCAGATGATAGGCAGTTTTCCATAAATTCACAGCTAATCGCAAGTTTCCTTCATCGGCACTAACGGCCCCTCTGTAGACAAGCAAATTCAGATAACTTTCACTTGACTGACCCCCTATTCTCTCGTACATCAACAAGGCTTGCAAACACAGCGCATCATAGTCGAAAGAGATTGTTGAAAGTTCATCTTTGGTGGCAACTTCTTGTGCATGAACAAAGTCAGCTAAGGCTGAAACCTGATGTTGTTTCCGAGGAGATCTGCTGCTGTTGATTCTATTCAGGTTTAGAGCTTTATACCAGTAGAACAATCCACTAGAGTAATCATGATCAGCAAGAATTGTCATTGCAGCTAAGATGGAATACACATTCACGATATCCCCTACTCGAGGAGCGGCCACTTCTAAAAGGTACTCCACAATCTGTTTGTGCCTGTGCTTAGCTGCTGTCTGTATAACATTGCAGTTTTCAGTGTTGGCAATCATAGGGTTGGCCCCTAGCTCAACAAGCAGCTTGACCGTGGATAGTTCACCCGCTCCAGCAGCATAATGCAGAGCAGTGTTGCCTTCTAGGTCAGACTGGTTGACCTTCGCCCCGTGGTGTACCAGGAGAGAGATGAGTTGTGGAGAGAGAACAGCATTCATGAGGCAAGACACCCCGTGCTTGTTTGTCATGTGAATGTCCGAGCCGTGAGCAATCAGGAACGAGACGATTGCGACATGTGACATACAGCAGGCTGCTTTTACGACACTGGATCCAGTGGATGATGTCGCATTCACGTTCGCTCCGAATGACGTCAGCAAGCGAACTAGATCCAAGACCCCCCTCACTGCAGCGTACCAGAGAGGTGTAACCTGACCAATGAGAATATTAAAAAATTATTATGATGTTAAATCAAGATAATAAATATACTTTCTGAATAAGTTCTAAGGCACTTATGTTAATGGCACTACCTGAGATTAAATTAATAGAACTATGATAATATTTCTACCCAGCTGAATACTCACGAGGTCGAAGCCACCTAGTCCTGCTTATTTCAAGATCTGTGAGCTTCATCATCCTATATCCAGTTTGATTCACCTTAGTACATTACCCACCAGTCAAGACTTTTTTATGCTTTCAGCCACCTTATTTGACCTCAGCTACTGTAATACTGTAACCGAATGGTAACGGCGTTGGACTCAGAATCCAACGGTCGAGGGTTTGATTCCCGAATCACGGTCGCACTGTAGGTTCCTTGGGAAAGTATTAATTTTTCATTCACCTTTTACTCACTCAACCCGTAAGAAAAATGGCCACCTTGCAATCGGCGGTGGAAGATGTTTCCAGAATGCTAGTGATCAGCGACTATAAATGAGAGGCACTGTATGTTCCCAGGGAATTGAGAAAGCCTAGGATGATCAGACCTGCTGGGATAATAATAGTGTCGTACGTGTAAGAGAGCACTGGCCTTGATACACGACTTATAAAACGCATCGTTTTTATTTCTATTATAACTACATTTAAGAAATATTTACTGTTTTTTCTTACACGGTCAATACTAACTATGAAAGATGAAAAGTGGTTACTGTAGCCAGCAATATGTGCTGTACCTGAAAAACTGTATCATCATCGGGCACAGTAAAGGCACCAGTCTGCTCCAGGCTAGGTGAACATTCCCTTAACATCAGTTCTACAAAGGGTAGTCGTGAGAGTTGACAGGCCCGGAAAAATACCGAAGAGCTGCTTGAGGGGTCAGGTTTATAGTTGACAACTCGTTGTCTAGTGGTCATATCCCATGAACGCACTGTTGCCTCAAATTGCTGGAAACGATTCTGCACAACGTGGCTGTCTAAACGGTCTGCTAAAACTGGGATATCTGTGTCGCCCACGATGGTGTCCTGTCTGACCAAATCACTTCTGTGGCGTAGAAATCTGCGGGAAAGGAATTTTCATAGAATTTACTTTCTTCTTTTCGGTATGACTTCTTCTTCTTCTTCTTTTTTTTTCCCCTACTTCTTCTCCTCTCTCTCTCTCTCTCTCTCTCTCTCTCTCTCTCTCTCTCTCTTTCTCTCTCTCTCTAACAATTTAACAATCATAATTTTGCAAAATCCGACACTCGAACTTTCTTAAAGTGAGCCTAACTTTTGTCTTTTGCCGTTATACTTTGTGATAGATTTTACTACTGTCTCATGCACATCTTACTTCACCTAGTCATAATCTTAGCTACTCACCCTGCAGATTTGGTTGACCTCTTCTGTTGAGATTCGGATGAGGCTGGATGGTGTCCCATGGATGTCTTACATCTCATTCCAAGACGTGAGCCAGTTGCTCTTTTGGCGGACCTCGGCGGCTCTGAAGTAATATTCAAAGTTCCTGCTCTGTAAAAAGACGTTTTACTGTTACCAGACGTGGTATTACCCCTAAATCCCTGTGATGTTTTGCAACCCGGCGTCCATATTTTCTCATTAGCATGTTTGGTAGGGGCCACTATTGGCACCACAACCGTTTTCAGCATAAAAGTCGTTGATCTGAGGCGTTTGGATTCATGTCTAAAGACTGGCAGTTTTATATTAGATGAAGCGCTCTGACTGCTTTCTGTTGAAGACTTAATATTTCGTGATGATACTTCGCAGCTGGGCAAAGTTGCATGCTGGTCTTTCTCCTCACAAATTTCATTCGACTTCTCATGATTATTAGACCCATCAGCTATGCGAGAGCTCCTCTTTGACTTGGAAACCTGTATGCAGTTTCTATCAGTTTCCCCGGCTTGAATGTCGTCATGGCAATTTTGACTTCTGGCAGTCAAAGACTCTTCTGAGCTAATGCTGGACAATAACTTAGTCCTGTTACCGACAGAGCTCCTAAGACACTGCATCCGAGGCCTGCAATCATCTTGCCATCTCAAAACTTCAGGAGAGTGAGCAGTTTTGCAGTGCGGTCTTGCAGAACAGATGTTCTTTTGTGTTACACTTAGACATTCTGCCAAACTGTTTCCGTTTTGTTGCTCTTTTTCTTGAACTAACTTCAGGTTGACTATTTTGCAGTCACTAACCAGCGGACGACGTTGCATGCAAGATCTCTTGATCTGAAGTCGGTAAGTCATTTTTGTCACACGACACTGTTGTTAAATCTCTACCGAACAGCTTTGTTTTTATATGTTATTGTTATCGTTCGCAAATGTGAAACAATAGTGTGCGGCATGCATCTGTACTCAGGGTGCCGACTGGTAGTTTAGTGCACGGGCACTGCAAAAATTGAGACTGTGGTAGAACTACCGCCGAATTTTTTTTTCCACAATGCTGGCACGCACCGTCGGCTTTCTGGCAAGATGAAGACCACGTGAGAAGGAGAACTGGGGGTGGTTAGAAGAAGCTGCCACTTCTGCATGAGTTATCTCATTAAAGTAATATGAGCCTAGACTTTCTTGCCTCGTGAAAGAAATAGATAGTCTAGGCCTATTCACTCCCTAGGAGCATCGCCACGGATGTCATCAATGAAAAATTAATTGGTCGATGATCTCACTTTGGGCCAACTTTGTTGATCAGTTACCACGACAAAGCATCAAATATTCAGTCAGGCCCCGGGGTGATTGCTGCTACGAGTCCATCACGGGGATTTTCCAGTCCTGGTGTGCATGAAACCATGCATAAATAAAGGCAACCATTTCTTCGCCACATAAGAGAGGCGGGAGTTACTTGTGGTCAGTCAACATTATACGGCCATGTACCACCTACTTTATGTTAATAGGCTGAAGAATTTGGAAGTATAATTACGTTATTACGGAGCATCATAAATGGCCTAATATGAAACAGTGTAAAATCATCAGAGTAAAAAAAGTGTCTGTTGAGACTTAAATTTATAGTGTCCCTCATGATGACGAGATGCAATGTTTAGAGTAACATCATCGAGCGAGGGCAACAATGATTCACAAGCAAAAAAAAAAAAAGGCTGATGAGAAGATAATCAATCGATCATTCAATCAAACAATCCAGCAAGCAAGCAAGCAATCAACTTCTTTGTGCATACTATCCTTCGTGGAATTTCTTACAATCACTAGGCCTACCGTACTAATATAATATAGTATTGATTCCATGGAGAATACCGGTATAGATGTAAAAAGCGCGAAAGATTGAGAAACAATGGACTCCCTTCCTTATTACTAATATTTCGGCCCGTGGCCTTCTTCATGGGTTTAATCACGTACTGATTCTATATAATTCCATATGTAGTGTTAATTCCATGTGTATTTCGTAAACTTTTATCCACTCTGGTAGGCTATTGAACGGCACTGGAACCGAAATTTAATATGTAAAGCACAACGTGCACAGCTAGTAGACTTTTCATTCCTTACGATCTGGCCCATTTTTTTTCACCGTCTCATGCACAACTAGAAAATCCCAAAAGCAGAGATATTGAAGACTCAAAAAAACTATTTCAATAGAAAATTTCATTATCATTATCATTGGAGAGGGTAAAAAAACTATAGTGGACAATGCAACAAAATAATGCCAAAATCAAGTTATGATTGTTTTTTTCTTTTCAGACCAAAGATTTTGTGATTTACTTTGTGTGTAACATTTGATAGGATGTAGCAAGCACAAAAAGGCCCAATCTGCAAATTGCCAAATTCTTAGATATATGAATCTGCCTATGACTGTGACGATTTGGAAGTCCATTCTAAAATACTTGTAATAGTCGGAGGGCCTCCAAGAGGGTTTGCAAGAGGAAAACTGGGTGAGACACAAAGTTGTGTCCAGTTTGATCAACCGAAGCTAATGAAAATGTGGTTTGAAACATTCTCAAACATCTTGATTGGTCTTGAAGATTCTTTGTTTCTCATTTTTCTGTTTTTTTTTTTTTTTAATTATCTACTAGCTGTGTAGACAAACCCCTCCCCTCCCCCCTCCCCCGAAATAAAAATCACCTGACCACTTTGACGCACACCCCCTAGACCCCTTTTTGCAAACGCTTGTCAAAAATATGTGACTTCAACTATAAACACGAACCGTCAAAAAGACGAGACAATAGTCTTTAAAGTGTGCATTGATGTTAGACGAATATATAAAACGTTAAACAATAATTCATTAAATCTGAAACTACACCAGAGAAAATTAAGCTTTGAAACTTTCAACAGAGTTCATATCGCAAGTGATAATATGTGTTCTGGAGGTCTTTCATTTTTTTTCTGCGTTTGTTCTTTAATTTTCTAATTTTCGGTATACTTTTCAATAAACATAGATACCGGCCTCACTTCCGGTTTGTGAACCTTTGTTTACGTTTGAACTGTCGTTGTCACTGACGATTAACTGACGAATTCTTTTAGCCTGCAATCACCATGAGCAAGGCCCATCCACCTGAGCTAAAAAAGTGAGCAACACTGTTTTAGACATTTTAGCGGAATTAAGTTAGATTTTAGCAGTTTCAGCTAGAATGCGGTAGATGTTATTGGTTTTCCCGGGTTATCGAAATTAGGCATCACTGGGAATTGGAACCGAAATTGTTAGGCGATAGTGTAATCAATTTAGTCTTAACAATGTTGGTATTAGATATACCTGAGATTTTTCTGTTGTGTTATGTAGAAGGATGTTGCCAAAATCTTTGGGGTATTTTGAGATGTGCGTAGGTCTAGCATAATTTAGGATTATGATGGGACAATATGGGAGACGAAAAACGGCAAACACCATTATATAGCGGCATAGCCTCTTTCAATATCAGCCTACGTTTTTTAAGACTGGAGGAGATCAGTGACAGGTTCATTTTCTACTTTTAAATTTAGCAGTTAGGCCTATTTGCAGTGTTGTCTTTGTCCCACTGATGGAATGGACAAGTCATCATTTTTAACACATTCGTGACTAGAGTCTAGTCTAGTACTACTACTAAACTACTAAAGTAAGTACATTAACTCTTTAACCCCGAGCGGACGGTGGCACCGTCCAGTGAAAGGTCACATATCCCCGAGCAGACGCTGCCACCGTCCGATGCCAATTGATAAATTGAAAAACTGCGTCTGAACGTGAAATAATATTCCGGGGTTAAAGAGTTAAATAAGCATCAACATGCATGAAAAAAAACAGCTAGAGTCAATGTTCCTTTTTGCGTTCACCCACCCATTTGCGTCCATTCTATCCGAGATCTAAAAATGGCTTTCTCTAACAACGGCACCGATTTAGTCGAAATATCGATACAGTCCACGACTTGTCTATGACTAAATGAACTGTATCCTTATCATCGCGGTGCTGTCCTTCGAGATAGCCCTAAAAATATCGCCGTCAGCCATATACCCATAAACAAATGGGCATTCGATTTGCGTTCGTTAACATCTCTTGAACAATGACGTAACAATTTATGTGTATCTGTAAAATCTCTTTCGTGAAATAGCCATTTTTTGTTGACATCCCACGTCTAGCCCAGCCAGTTCGTGCCTACACCAAGAATTACAGGAAGCGGAATTTTGTGTAAGGTATGTATGGTCACATGAACATGTTTATAACTAAAAATAGCCATCATGTCATGAAAAGAAGTGACTCCGTACATAGTAATCATGCAAGAAGCATGCTCTGCCTAATGGTACCCCTAGTTGCGGGGTGGACGCAAATCATGTGCAAATTTTCACCCTGGTCCCCATTTGCGTCCACCCTGTTAAGTGACTAAAAAAAAAATCTTTTAAAAAAGCACATAACTGTAGATCTACTTGTGAGCCACAATAAGAAGGCCTGAAATAGTGCTTTTTAAGGCCAGACCCTACTTTTAGATGACACAAAAATAGTCGAATTTCGATGTCGTCGACAAAATTTGAGATTATTGGTGAATACTCCATTTATGAATCAATCCTGAGTACTTTTAGATCCCAATTTTATATATAATAATCTTTCTTGTAACCCATGTCTATGTCATTTCCAGCCTGATGATTTGTTTTTCTGTGTTTTNTATCTTCACTTTTTTCACCAGCTGGTAGACTGGATTGTGGAGTGTGCAAGGAGGGGTTTTGGCCGCAGCAGGGCGCAAGTGGTGGAAGCTGTCAAGCAGGTGGTGCAGAGCACCGGAACAGAGGAGGTATTTAAAGACGGGAAGCCAGGCAGAAGGTGGCTGGATAATTTTTTATCCCGGCATAAAGATGGTAAGCAGTAAGCAATTTATACTGCATTAATGCATAATGTGTGTGAGAAAGAGGGAAGAGAAAGAAGAAAGTGTGCATGCTCATTTTCTTGCTGAAAAAAATTGGAATTAGAAAATTAGAAAAATAATGATGATTATGATTTTAATATATATTTACTGTCTATCAAATTATGGCACTTGTTTCACTTATTTCCAGAACTATCACAAAGGAAGCCGCAAGGCCTTGGAGCGGAGAGAGCTGGGGTATCGGAGGAAAAGATTCGCAACTGGTTCAGACGCGCAGAGGAAGAGATCAAGGCGATTGATCCGACTGTCCTTGAAGATCCAACCCGTATCTTTAATGCCGATGAAACAGGATTTCCTCTGTGCTTCAGAACCGGGACCATCATCGCCCCCAAAGAGGATAGATTTGTCTACCAGGTAAGAAACATGATGCTTGGCATCTCTGATATACTGCAGGTTGTATTTCCCGAGTTCATTCACAAGGACACTAACATCAACCTTAAAGTGGTTCTGAATATTCCATTAGAAAAAGTCCCAAATCTCTGTTTTTTGCTCCTTATGCAAAGCTGATGTACATAAGAAGCTTCCAAAGTAAAAAAGTTAGGCCGATGGCATTACAGTGGTACATATTTTAGCGATTGAAAGGACCAGTCTAGCCCCAACATTTTGGACTCGCAAAATCCTTCGGTTTTACCGAAACGGCCAGAACACGGAAGTGACGTCATATGAACTACGCCAGCTGTTCGCCAACATCCTACAATGGGCAACTGCGTTGCGGTTAATTGTCGGTCCAACAATAAGAGGACCGACAGTGGCGAAAAAAAAAATCACCTTCTGAAAGATAAAAAGAATGGGTACCCAGCGCATAGACAGACCGGTAAACTTGACATACGGACCTGTTTACACGATTCTACTTGTCAAAAACTCATTGACCGTTCGGCTATTCGCATAAATTTTAGCATCATTTGCAAGCTCAGTCGTTTCCCCTTGGTTACATATCAGTAACCCTACATTCCAGTGTGTAAAACACGGTAAAGCTCGACGCAACCATAAACTTAATCCAGGGATGCCAATTTTCCGGATAAATCCGGAATTCCGGATTTTTCGACGTTTTTAGCGGCGGGAAAGAAAATCCGGATATTTCGGCATTTTGAGCGACGGAGAAAAAAAATCCAGCGTTATCCGGATAACATTCATGAAAATGAATTACGCGAAGGACGAATCGCACGAAAACCGGAAGTTAGATATTTTACAAACTTCCGGAATGCGCGCGCACATGCCTTTAACGAGGTCAGAGAGATAGCGGTGCTATATTTAGCACTAGACCTCGCGGAAAGTGTAAACATTGCGCTCGGTCGTCAGTCAAGAAAGGACAGTGATGTAAAATGGGTCCATTGTTTTCTATAAATTATATTTATTATTATAAATCTGATTACATCCGTAAGCTGAAAGAAGATGGATACGTGTGGTGCACACTGTGCAGTAATAAACTACGGCACACCGGGAAAGAAGGCCCCCAAGCTCTAAGTCACATCCTAACACTAACAGTAGGATTCCGGCGAGTTTCAAGGACATTAAAAAGAAAGAGAATGCAGCCAAGCTTTCAGCAGCTTTTTTGTGAACTTGGCGTGAACCATTGAATCCAGCTCAGTCTGAACTCTGCAAGTCAAAGCACTACTCATTTGTGCATATTTTACCAGGACCAAATAAGAGATTACAAATGTAAGTTAAGGGTAAAGAGATGGTAAAAGTAAAATAACGTGCACCTTGTTTTTTTAAATTTCACGGTGATGTATTCAGAAGTGAAATTATGAAAGGAAAAATTAGATTTTTATCCTTAGTGACAGTTTACTGTTCCCACTCACCCCTGATATGGCTATTCCTTGCTGTGTGTAGATATATTAATTTCTATACTTTATCTTTGCAGAAGAAATTTAGGCCTTAAGTTATGTGGACACAATTCTAAAATTGACTTTTCTTTAACCTTTATTTGGTTTTAATGTTTATTTTAATGCCTTATAATCGTGGAAAATGATTTAGAATTAAAAGCACAATGGTTGGGTTGGCTTCCATCAAAAATGTCGATGCGCCGCGCGTTCGAGCAATTTTCAGGATTTTTTTTGGTCAGGCATTGGCATCCCTGTTAATCACATTATGCATCAAAATTAGGTCCAACGTCTTGTGCAGAGTGCAGATCTGTAAAGAAGTTTACTAGACTGTACATGAGAAATTTGAAAAGTAAAATTGTATCGAGGGCCAAAAAGGGTGTTTTCTGACGAGGGCAAGCGATACTAGACTATGTCTAGGCCCAGTCTAGCACAAACGGCGTTCGATGCATAGGTGTTTTGTTTTTTTTTATTTGGTGTGGGAAGGGTGGAGGCATAGTGGACACAGAAGCATGAAGAAATATGGAAAATATAGAACCTTATAACCCTTTCCACAAAGACACTTTTCTTTCTCTTATTCAGTGTGAATCAAATCGTAAATAACGGCTATGTCGTGCCTGTTGGGAGGAACACTCAGTAAACATTCTGACATACCATAAAATGTTTGAATCACAGATTAGGAGTTATTGTAAACTATTGAAATGCCTAATCCTTAAAAAAAAAAAAAATGAAAAACATGACACACTGTACTTTACAAAATCTGTGAAAGCTGGAAATGACAACATTCTGACACACCGATAAATGTTATCACACAGATTAAGAGTTATCGTAAACTGTTGAAATGCCTATTCCTTAAAATAAAATTTAAATCGTTACACACCGTACTTTAGAAAATCACTGAAACTTGGAAATGGCAACATTCTGACACACCGATAAAATCTTTAAGAGTTATCTAATCCTAGAACAAAAATTTAAATCCTAACACACCGTACTTTACAAAATCTGTGAAAGTTGGAAATAACAACATTCTGACACACCGATAAATGTTATCACACAGATTAAGAGTTATCGTAAGCTGTTGAAATGCCTATTCCTTAAAGTAGGACACGCGCATCAAAAATAATTTTCAGTTTTTCAATACTTTTTCTCTCTAAATATTATCTATGGTGCCCAGCGAGTCAATTTTGCGAAGAAAGAGCATCGTTCTGTTACCGTGCGCGTATGTAATATGATGCAAGAAAGAGAGCTAGAGTTACCGGGTTTGGCCCTTACGTCCAGAATTATTCCCCTTCCCCCATCAGCAGAAGCCTGTGGCAAAAAACGCTGACGTCACTTACGTACCGGGAGCTACAGACTCATCTACCTGACAATGTATTATTCAGCTTTTAATTTAGGTTCTGGTATTCGAAATTCAAAAGTAAAGTTCGATAGTGTAAGCCAGAAAAAGTATTCTGCATTTTTATTGCCTCAGCATGATTTTGTTTGGCATATCTACTGTTCACAGAGGAATTAAAACATTCATACCAACATGCTATCACCTGTCCGCAGAGCACTGGCTAGACAGCTTGGCCATGTGGCAAGAACGTATTTGACGTAAGCTTATGGCCGCCACGCGCGCAGTGGTTGTAACAATTCGGACTTTGGATAATGTAACCCTGTGGGTTGTCTGGGGCCAGCAGAGGCGTTACGTCGTTATGACAGACATTTGAAAGACTGTTTTATTGGAATAATAGGGTATCGTATGATTTAATATGGTCTGTAGGACGGTGCAGTCTTCCTTTAAAATGAATTTTAAATCGTTACACACCGTACTTTACAAAATCACTGAAACTTGGAAATGGCAACATCCTGATACAGCGATAAAATGTTTAGGTATAGATTAAGAGTTATCGTAAACTTTTAAAATGCCTAATCCTATATAAAAAATTAAATCATAACACACCGTACTTTACAAAATCTGTGAAAGTTAGAAATGCAACATTCTGACACGCCGATAATATTTTATCACACAGATTAAGAGTTATCGTAAACTATTGAATTGCCTAATCCTTAATAAATTTTTTCAAATTGAAATATTTGTATAAGAGTTAGAGGGGAACATGTAGTTCAGAGATTGTTAGCAATTAATATAAATCATTTAAGCAATGAATGAGATGCATTCTTTTTGCAAAATGTAACGAACCCCATGAACTGTTTTGGAAGACACTTATTTCATAGAAATGTTCATGTGTGCTAGAGTAACATATTAAGCTCCTGTCAGAGTTTACACGGAGAGTGAGATAATGAATTTCTTTTTGCATCTATTACATCAATATAATACCTCATCAGTTACTTAGAGACTGGAGCACATGAAAATTCCTCTCTCACCATATTCAAAGGCTAGACTATGCACAGCTTTGACAATTAATGCACTCAGCAAAAAAAAGGGTTAAACTAAACTCAGATCTAGACTAGTTTGGGTGTAGCCTATTTAATCTAGACATATTCACNTCGGTTAGTTTCAACGGCACAAGGCATAAACGCGGTTTCATGTCCATGTATGGAGTGGGATTTGCAATTGACATCGTGACAGGACTTGTCGTTGTTTATGAACTTCTGAGCAAATGCTGCCACAAATGCAAATGATAGAGCCCAAACTAACTACAGATGAAGAGAGGCTGAAGTGGAAAGAAAGACCATAAAGTGGAATGCTGTGTCAACCATATAGGTTCCAGCAAGTCAGTGGAGACAGAAGTAGCAGTGGCCATCTGGACCAGGTATACAATACAGAGGCATAACTTCAGGTATACACAGATGTTGTCAGATGGCGATTCAACAGCTTATCGAGTCGTTTGTGACCTCAAACTGTACAACATTGATAAACTTAATTGTGTAAATCACGCTCACAAGCGTATGGACATGGCCCTTCGCAAACTCAGCCAAGAGAAGAGGTTAGGTGGGAGAGATGTTGGACAGCTCACCGCAAACAAGGCAGATTCCTTTCAAAATTTTTACAGAGATGCAATCTTGAGCAACCTGAGAAGCACAGATGATATAAAGAGAGCGATATGGGGCATGCTCTATCACTCCATGAGCACTGACAGTAGCTCCCAACATGATTATTGTCTTCCAGGTGAAGAGAGCTGGTGCTTCTACCAGGTAGCGATGGCGAAAGTCATCGAAGGTCTCATACATACATTGCACCAAAAGTTGCAGATTAGATGATGCCGGTTTCAAACGCATGAGTGAGGAGAACCTTTTAGTCAGAATGAAGCATGATGGGATGCAGAACGCCAATGAATGTAAGAAAAGCACAGTGTGGGTTAGGTGCCCAAAAACAGTTTTTGTGGGGAAGAAAAGGTGGCAGCAGCTGTAAGCTCTGCAGTTGGAATTTTCAGTGAGGAGGGCTTTGAATCTAGTAAACATTATGAACAAACTGTGGATGGAGGTCAACACTATCAGTATTGAAAACGTGAAACAAAAGAATGCAGTCAGGATGTCAAAGGCTGACCAGTCTTCCTTAGATTTGGCAAAAAAACAAAGAAAGTACCTTTCAAAGAAAAAACGGAAAATCACCCGTGAACTGAAAGAAGGGGAGGGGGAAACATGGCGCAGGAATAGCAGATTAAGACTAGCATTGTAGCTAAGTCATCCATGTTTGTTCTTAGAAATGGTGACAGTACCTTCTGAATCTTTTATTTTACATTTTTGTTCAGGGTTTTTTGTGTAATAGTGAAAAAAATCCATTTTTTACTAAAACGCAATTTTGTTAGAAAAATGGCAAAAACTTTGCCAGTTTTAATGCTATCTAAATAAATTTTGGCAGGGACATGTGTCACCTATTTCTAGATAATAGAATGAAAAGATATTGACACCGTTGTTGTATTGCTTTGTAAAAATCACATTTTATTTACCAAATTTCTGCAGCAGTCACAATTCCTGTCTTGGGGAGACCTACTAAACATTATTTTTTACAAAATCAAATTTATCAAGAAATTCTCTTCGTGGCTTTGTTATTTCTGTTATGCTGAATTCAAAAATGCTTGTCTTTTCTCTGTATATTTATTATGCTCTGGGCCTTTGCATTTGAAAATTACTGTATTTTTCAGTTTTTGTGGTATTGTTATTGCATAATATCTCTCAAAAAGTGTCCAAAACAATATTTTTGGGATTTGTTTTGAGTTCTTTGTGTTACTTGTATGCCTGTTGAAATATTTTAGCTGATAAAGCATGAAAATATAGTAAACTCGACAAATTTGCCTTCAAAAGTAGGGTCTGGCCTTAAGAGTAATAGGGGGCAACTGTAATTTTAACTTTTAATATCCTTATTTCTCTTTGCACACATTATTAAAAATTGGAAATCCAAAATTAAAACCAGACACAAAAAAAAATCAATCTGACACTCATCTAGACTATGTCCACAGATGACTTCAAGAAAACGCCAACACTACAGCCCTGAACTTATAAGTGAGGCCTTGACGGCTGTAGAGGGGGGGCAAAGCATCCGTAGTGTTGCAAAGGCGTTCGGAATCCCCTATGGGACTTTAGGGGACAAGCTGCGGGGTAGGCGCCCTGTACATTACAAGGAGAGGACTGCCATCAGCAGTCAAGATGAGAAAAAGGTTAGTGTTTAGAGTTAAGCTAACACTTAAAATTAAACATGCTTATCTTCATCCTCTCAAGTATCACTCTCACTACCATCGCAGTCATCATCTTCATCCACATCATCGCCTTCATCATAGCCAGGGTAGGCTTTTACTTAACATTATCTTCACTTTTTTCACTAGCTGGTAGACTGGATTGTGGAGTGTGCAAGGAGGGGTTTTGGCCGCAGCAGGGCGCAAGTGGTGGAAGCTGTCAAGCAGGTGGTGCAGAGCACCGGAACAGAGGAGGTATTTAAAGACGGGAAGCCAGGCAGAAGGTGGCTGGATAATTTTTTATCCCGGCATAAAGAAGGTAAGCAGTAAGCAATTTATACAGCATTAATGCATAATGTGTGTGAGAAAGAGAGGAGAGAAAGAAGAAAGTGTGCATGCTCATTTTCTTGCTGGAAAAAATTGGAAATAGAAAATTAGAAAAATAATGATGATTATGATGTTAATATATATTTACTGTCTATCAAATTATGGCACTTGTTTCACTTATTTCCAGAACTAACACAAAGGAAGCCCCAAGGCCTTGGAGCGGAGAGAGCTGGGGTGTCAGAGGAAAAGATTCGCAACTGGTTCCGATGCGCAGAGGAAGAGATCAAGGCGATTGATCCGACTGTCCTTGAAGATCCAACCCGCATCTTTAATGCCGATGAAACAGGATTTCCTCTATGCGTCAGAACCGGGACCATCATCGGCCCCAAAGAGGATAGATTTGTCTACCAGGTAAGAAACATGATGCTTGGCATCTTTGATATACTGCAGGTTGTATTTCCCAAGTTCATTCACAAGGACACTAACATCAACCTGAAGAAGGAACAATTTGTGAATCAGATAAAATCATTAGACTATTTTTTGATAGCTTGAAAACACCTGCAAACTCTGTACTTCTCTGATCTTCGCAACCAACACCACAAAAACACTTACACCACTACACTTTCATATCTGATGACCGAAAGGTAATAGTTATGAATTATGCCCTCTCTCTAATTTCCAGATTACCAGTGATACAAAACATCAAGTAACTGTTCTTGTTTGTGGTGGAGCAGATGGGATGCTCCTCAAGCCCCTCATCATCTTCCCGGGATTTCGCTTCAGCTACAACCCTTTGGAGGGATTTGAGGACGCTCACTTTGCCCGCTCCCCCAATGGGTGGATTGACACGCAGATATTTGAGATGTGGATGGAGTCTGTGTTCATCCCCAGTGTAGCTCATCTGCCCAAACCTGTGCTACTGCTGGTGGATGGACACAAGACCCATCTAACACTTAAAATTCATGAGTTGTGTGTAGATAACAATGTCATTATGTATGCCTTCACCCCCCATGCCTCCCACATACAACAGCCACTTGACCAGATGCCCCTGAAAAACCTAAAGCAGTGTTGGAGGAAACATGTACAAATTTTTCAGGAGACGGCCCACCAGACTGTTGGCAAACCTCAGTTTGCCAGAGTACTGAAGCAAGCTTGGGATGAGGGCATCAAAAGTGATGTTTTAAGGACTGCTTTTAGAATTACTGGCCTCTACCCCTGGTCCCCTGATTCTGTGAATTATAAAAAGTGCCGTACCTCTGCCCTTTTTGATTCCCATCCCACCCCGCAGCCCTCTGGACAGCCTGGGCTTGCTTCAGCCACTCAGACCCTTTCTACAGCATCTCTGACTGGTCCCCTCCAGACCCTCTCCACAGACAAAGAATCTCCTGATGAAAGTCATGCTCTCATTCGCTGCACTTCCTCGACTCATATGGCAGTGGCTTCAGAGGAGTCTGGCCTTAGTTCCTCAAAGGCATCCTCTTCAACATCCTTTCCTCCCATGGAATCCAGGAAAGCCTATCTGGATAGGCTTATTGACCTATCCATTTCCCTAGGGATGGATAGGGTTAACAGATTTAGAGGATGCCTGGAGAAAGAAAGGACAGATCCCGATCCCAACTTTGCATCATACTTCTATCTATACAACAGAGTTCTGTCTGATTCATCTTCTGCTCCATCCTTGTCCTTTGATAACTTACCATTGCCACAAGGATGGGGCAAGAAGACCCAAAGAATAAATTTACAACCTCCAAAGATGGTTTCTTCACAGGAATTCAGACAGTTTATAGAGGATCAGGAGGAGAAGAAGAGGAGAGAAACAGAGGAGAAGGAGGAGAGGAAAAGATTAAAAGAAAAAAAGAAAATGCAAAGACAGCAGGACATGGAGAGAAAGAAGCAGGAGCGGCAGAAAAAAAAGGAGGAGACGGAAAATAAAAAGCAAGCGAAAGAGGAGAAGAAAAAACAGGAAAAGGAAGAGAAAAAGAGAGAAAAAACAGCACAGAAAAAGAAGGCAGAAGACTCTATTTCTTCATCTTCCACATCATGTTCATCTTCTCTCAGCTTGCATGATGATAGTGCAAGTGACTTTGACCTCCATCATGCATCTGAGAGTGATGACATGATGAGGGAAGATGAGGAAATAGATGTCATGGAAACTGAGATGGTATGTGAGAAGGTGGTGGCGGAAGAGGTGAGAGAGGTTCAGATGCATGAAAAGAATGAAAGGAAGAAAGAGGAGATTGATGTTGATGTGTGTTAGTGCTGCAAGGGAAGGGATGGTGACAAAAGATGGGTGGGCAGTGAGAGTGGGAGGTAGTTTCATGTCAAATGTGCTGGGGATGAAAGGTTTCAACTGATGAGTTTGGGAGAGATTGAAAGAGGAGTGTTTAAATGTTCTTTTTGTGCTGTTGGTGACTGCTAGAATGAAAGGTTTGCAATGTTTGTTCATTAAAATAATTTCAGTGATTCCTATACATTGCCTTTTGTTTGATTTATTTGTTTTACATTGTTTTTTGGGGTTTTTCTTACTTTTGTCTCCATTTCTTAATACTGATGAATGCTAGGCAAAGTGGTATGGTAGTGGTACCCCTTGTTTCAATTATTATGAAGATGATAGTCACTGCAAGGATGAGGTAAGGGATAAAATAAGTGGTGGAGGCAGAGTTTTAGTTCACATGACCACAGACAAAATGGTAAAACTTGAGTAGTGGCAAAGCATGTGCACAGTGGACGCAAAGCTTGTGCAAAAGAAAACTATTATATTGTTTCGCTGTGCATTTTGAAATGTAGATGGTGGTCATACAGACGTTACTAATGTTCATGGTAGTTTTATAAGTAGATTACGTCTGTACACATTGAAGGTTCTATCATAGTAATCCAGTGGTTCGCTGTGGAACACAGTTTTTAGATCAACCAAATTAAAGCAGAACTTGATGGGAGAATGTTCTCCCTTCCCTTTCTGCCCAGTCATCTCTGTACTAAGGTTCAGGGATGTCTGTCATTGGATCAAATGTGCTTAAGCGGACGCAAAGGGGTACATTGACTCTAGGTCTGTGTCAGAAGAGTGTCAAGCAGACCAAATCTTAATAGCTGTGAAGGGCACGTGCGGCAGAACAAGGTCATTTTTATTAATAAAGGGGACTTTGTCATTTTGGGGTGAAAAATGGGTCACATAGGACCAGGAAGGAAGAAAAACAGGGGTGTTTCGCAATTTCCTCCATCCGTTGCTATATTATTTTTTTGCAAGAACGGTATGCTGCTTTGAAAAAATTTGCTTAGCATGAGACCTAACTTCACTAGCTATGTATTTACAGAACTGTTACATAAAAAATCCTAGAGAACTAGTCTAGATTGAGAACATTGGGCATTAATTCTAATTTTAAATTCAATATAGTCAGCACAGTATTGTAAAACAGCTAGTGCATGATAAACTGATATGTATTATCTCAGATCTGCATCACAGGTTTTGCACACAATAATTTGACATAGCAGTAACATACTACATAGACTAGAGGAAGGAGTATATATATAGTGTACATAGCCAAAACATTTTACTATTTTTACAAACTTTCTTGCAGAAGGTTATGTAACAACTAAAGTTTCGTATAACAAGGATTTTGATAAAAACATTAAAAGTGTATCAGTTACTCTAATAATGTCATTCCTCATTGTCATTGTTTCCTCATACCTCCACTCATTGATAACTTGCAGACACAACTATTATGTCAGCAGCTGTTATTTTGCCAAATGATGATAGCTAGTGTAACTGAATCCTTTCTTTGACACCAGAAGAAACCAGAGTTTTCAGTTGTCTGTAATCTTGGTTCTTGAGATGCACCATCCTCTTGAACTGTAAGGGCAGGCGCACATAAAAAATGCGGCAGGCTTTATTCATACTTTTTTGAGGAAGTAAAGTGTGTCAAGCACAGCCGGACAGCCTTAGAGGCATTGTGTGTTGTGTTTCATTGTTATGTCATATTGTATGTTATTGTCATATTTTGTCATGTTTGTGTGTGTGGTATTTTTATGTGGGTCAAAGAAGTTTTGATGACACTTTTAGTAATCTGATGGCAAATTAACTGCTGTATTTAAATGACAGCTCATGCAGTTCTGTTTCAATATTTATAATGACAATACAGAAGACAATGGTCAATACAAAATCAATGGGACTAAAGATTTATATTCGGTTTAAACAGAATTTTGGTCTAAACATGGAGACCTAATAAAAGAGGGAAATAAATGGGGCTTCTTGTTTCTTTTTGTTTTAGCAGTCCTTACAGTTTAGCTGTTGGTTTTAACCATTGTCTACCGTATAATATGGGATTATAAGTGAAGTATCAAACTTATGAATTGCTGGCATTAGATATTTCCTAGGAGACTTGCTATGGCTGATTTCTAACGGCATGTATTTCTTCTTTCCATTTCAGATATATGGAGAAGGTGTTGACATGTAAGTACATACATGTACATTATTACATTAGTATGATTAATTTGTCAAATGGATACAAAGGGGACATCCTCTCCTCTGACTCTTTGTTAAGTTCCCCTACCACTTTGAACAGAAAATTAGCTTGAATCCACTGGTATTTTGTTTGTATTTGTTGTAATGTTTTTCCTGCTGACAGTGGCAGCTGATGTAGACTAGGTTCTCCAGTTTAATTGGGGAACACTTTTACGTACAGTAACTTTAAACAGCTAGCTGGAAGGTTCTTAATATTTGTGGTTTAATTTGTATGGAAATTATCATTTTTGTCTAGTCTTTCTCTTGATAATGATAGGCTTGTTTTGTTGGTTCCTATGACGTGACACATATATATAGATCATAGGAGCCCCTATCTTGGAGAAAGTGAAGCAAAAGGTCATCAAAGTAATCAGAGAGAGAAATCCCTGTGGACAGATGTGTCAATCTTTTACTTCCTCGACTAAGGGCACTGGGGCATGAATCTTGAAACTCACTTGTAGCAGCCTTAGCGACTTAAAAAGAGTTGTAGGACTTGCACTATAACCCTAGTGGCATTGCATCTTTCCTGAAAATTTGCATCACAGAATGCTGAATTTAATGGCTTAGTCCAATTCAAGCATAAGCAGGTCAGATCAAGATTCTTGATTCATTGCTGTACCTGGTACCTGATGGCATGGGTAATGAAATTCATGGTTTAATGAAGAATGCATCTTAAAATTTGGTTTTCTCTTGCTGTAGTGCAATGACACAGTTTTGAAGTTTCGTCATCATGTTAGTCAGCTTTCAAAAATGCTACCACCATGACTCAGGCATGCTGGTTCATTTTAGTTATTAGATCATTATTATCTTGCAAGTTAGAATTTCAAATCTACCAATCCTAGAGCAAACTCTTTGATCTTATTTAATTACAGGAGTAACTTGATACGGAGATAGTGAACAGTACAGAGTAATTTTACACCTTCATTTAATTCCCCAGTGAAGTTAAATGGAAACCGCAAAGTAACAGGCACACTACGAGGATTTGACCCTTTCATGAACCTGGTGGTGGACGACTCAGTGGAGGAGACAAAGTCTGGGGAGAAAAGGAACATTGGCATGGTGGTGAGTGTTCCTGTCTTGTCAAAGTACAGATATTCTGTGAAAGAATATCAGAATTTCTCCCTGCATCAGTGCAGCGGGAAGATAGGACACATCAGATAATTGTTTGGAGATGAGTTATTATAAATTTTTTTAATGAAATTTAATATCGTGGGAAAGAATCCTCAGTAGATCATTCAAAGATTACAATTACAGCACCAGAGAATGCATTTTAAAATTACTGTAAAAACATGTTCAGATCAAAATGACAGTTTGCAATTTAACTTGAGTAATTTTCTTTCTTTAATTCTTGAAATTACATATTAAGACTTGCTCTCAGCTCTTCTTAACTCAAGCGTGACAAGTGAGTGGGTGTCTCACCATAATAATCGTGGTGCAGGTGTCTCACAATAATAGTGGTAGTGTAGTCTCGTCATTGGAAAATACGAAGACATGCAATCTCCTTAGATTTTTTATTATTTGCACTTGTTTCATCTGCAGGTCATTCGTGGCAACAGTGTAGTCTTATTGGAATCTCAGGAGCGAATCTGATATATATTCCTGTTTCCTAGCCCATGCACATCATGATCAAGCTTACCATGATTTCATCTGTACAAATGCTCATCAAGAATCACTTTTCAAGTATCTTGGTGATAAGACCGGGATGAATTTGCTAGAAGTGTGGTTGAGAAATGGATTGGAAAGATGAGTTTTTCTGTCGACTGCTTGTATCCATTGGTTAAAGAAACCATGAGACAGTGAGTGTATGTGAATGTGAGAAGGGGAGAATGTTTACATGTACTTCATGATTTGTCACCAGTGCTGTTGTTCAGACTTTTACTAACACTAACAGTGTTAAATATTAAAAGTATTTGTATTATTTGTAGGTATTAGTCTTCATTGTTTTGTTTGCCACTGAAATAATATGTAACGTCACTTGTCAATTGGGCTTGTTTTTCCAAAACCATCTCATAAACAAATGAACTTTCTATTTGAAGGTAATTCTTGCAATAGTATAATCCTGCAGTGTCTTTTTGTCATAAGAGGGTAGAATTATTGCCTTATTTCAGTTGTTATATTCCAGGGGCATCTGTTGTGTCACCAGAATATTTATTTGGATGCATTGTTACCATGTTAATAACAAAGATTCAAAAAAGTGATTGTGGCAAGTAACAGAGATAAGCCCTTTTGTTGCAAGTCATTAGAAATGTACAGCTTGTATCCAATGACAGCAAAAGCCTTTGATTTGCAAGCTCTGGTATTTCCTTCATCCCATTTAGACCACATCAATTATTAGGGTTAGCACAGGAAATGACTGAATTACTGACTCTTCATTTATCTCATGAGCAAACAAACTGTCACTTTCACCACCGCACTAAATAATAAATAAACCACCAAACACCCTCCGAGTTTTTGTTTATTTATAATATGTTACATTTTCAGTAGGAAAATTTCAAACCGTTTCTTTAATGAATCGTCAACAACAAAGAACATGACACGAGCTACAAATATTACACTTGGGACTTCACTTTTGTAAAGAAACATTGATTAACAAAGACTGCAGAACAAATGTTCGCACATAAAAATATGAAAATACATGTATCCATTTTAATCAGATGGATACCAAAGATACAGGAGCCTTCCACATTACCTATTAACACTTTTTGTACCACAGTCTTGTGAAGTTAATTACTCTTTCTATTTCAAGGTTTTTGTTTTGGTGTAAATTTATTGTGTACTGTATAGCAATTTGGTATTTTTTTTACTGTGCTGGTCCACCAAGGGAAAGTAAAACTGGACCCAATATTGCAACTTATGGTACATAAAGTATTAACCCTTCTGTGAGTGAGGTGGCTTTATGACAGGGAGTACTTCTCTGTGAAAAGTGATCGTAATGAACACTAGAAGACCATTAAACTGAACCTAGGACATCTGAAAAAAGATTTCAAGATCCACTGAAGTACTCCACTTATACTATGGGAATCTTTAAGTACCTTAAGGGAGGGCTTCCTCACTTAGTTAAATCTGACCATTGCCACCACCACACAACTGTAAACACAATCCGTTATCTGTCACTAACATAATTTATTTTGGAAGTTTTGTTACAGTGTCCTCAGTACAGCAGTCACCTAAATCTTCAGTCACTCTTTGGGAATAAGCTCCTACATACTGGTAACTTGCAAAAAAATGCTTTAAATGTCAATTCCACTAGACTACGAGTATAATGATGAGAGATGACAATTCAGATTTGTTCCTGACAAAGAGTTAACTATAATGATCCATTACGCAATGGACCATAAAACTGTTGATAGAAATTCACTGTCAAACTAAATGAGTCGCAGAAATACTGTAAGTCCTGTGATGCCAGAAGCAGATGCAACCTACTTATTGGGTCAATGTAGTGTGACCAAGATTATAAACAAGTCAGGTATTGAGACAAATTACATTTGAACCCGTCAGTAACAAAACTTCAATATGAAACAAGAACAACTGTGAAACATTTTCTATCTTTTTTTACTGAATGTCACTGGACAGTATCCAGTATTTCCACAATGACCACTTGCCAGACAGGGATAACCAAATAGGCTCACAATGACAGCACTGATAATGATAGTGTGATGATTGTGTTGGGAGGGATAATGGCATTTTGTTTGTGAGTGGTCATCACGGAAATACTGCTCACTTTCTAATGACATTCACTACATTCTATAATGCCTTATAAAAATGTGGTGGGCAGTTTTGAATCCCCTATTATTTCAGATCAAACCCTAATCTCTTTCACCTGTAATTAATCAACCCTCACACAAACAACCCCCACCTCTTAATTTTCCTCAAGATGCATGGTCTTGTTAGTGATGCTAAGAGGCAGGGGACAATACCATACACCCCTCGCAGCATTTCCTTGTAAATACAAAATACACTTACAATGATTTGGCAGGTCCCATGAACTTCATAATAATTTTATTGATGTGTAATACATCGCATGATTTATCCCAGCTGAAGTGCATCAATATATTTCATAAATAATCTGTCATAAAGTAAAGCATCATATTCCACATACTGTACATGAGCTATGGAGAGAATGGGATAGCACACAACCTTTCTTTAAACATGAGCAGACAATTTTTCATAAAATATCAAGGAGCTGCAGGTTTTGAGTTCTACATAAATTCTGTTAAGTCAGGGATGCCACTCCACAGAGAATTCTCTGAGATCTGAGTATGTTGGTGTCTTTCAGAGATTGTGGTGTGACATCAGTGTGCACTGAAAATTGTCTAAACAATCAAGTTCCTTCTTTTCTATCTCTCCTCTGTTTGCCATGGACATTCTCTTCCTGGATTATATAGAGCAATTCCATTTAGTTGTATGATCTATTTATGCATAAAGAAGTTATTCTTAAGAATAAACCGATGAAAATTCTAAGAATTTTATGAAAAACAAATGGCAGGCCTGGTTAATGTTGCCAGAATCAGTCTAAAATTTAGAACAGGTTGAAAGCCAATATCATTTGCATATAACCTAACATGTGGAATATGACTACAATGGAACCTCATTTTTTAGTATTCAGATATTTAAGTAGACACATTCAGTGACACCTAATATGAAATTCATGGGTGCCTCTAGATGATTTCGTATATATAGCATAAATTTGGATTATCCATGATTGGAGATAACAAGGATTGTCTGACGTAACCTAAATCATGCACCATGAAGAATCAAATTGAATAATCTGGGAAGGTGGGGATGGGGTTGCATGTGTAGGGACTGAATCATTATGAGAGAGAGAAACTGTGGTATAACCTGAAATATGAGTTTTGGGGATTTGGAAAAGCTTTGTAATGGGCATGTTTTTCTTTTCAACCCTAATCATTTTTCATATAAGGTATAATATATGAGAAAGTGTGCAGACTTTAGAAGTGTTTCATAACAACATATTTTCGTAAGAAATGTGTGCTAGTGTATCCAGTTATCATGTTCGAATTTCATCTGAATGGATACAAAAATATTCCCATTTCATTATTCCATGGCCCTTAGTAATAATGAACACATCTCAGCAATAAATATACTTTTTTTCTGTACAACACAGGAATATTTATTATCAAGGTTTCACTGCATATATTCAACATAGACAATATATACAATACATAATGAATTTGATTTCACTTTCCCAGTGTAATTAATACCAAATTTTTGTTTGGATCATATATTCCTGCATTCCACTTGAAATTACATTACTGTTCACAAATAATATACAAACTGAGCTCTATGTGTAATCTAAGCTTCTTGAAATACTGTGGAAGGTTTTGGTGTTGTTTTTTTCTGTGAGGATCTAATTTTTCACAAAAACTGAAATAGCTTTCTGCAAGGATCGGATCTAAATTTTCCAGCTCCACATAATGTTTGTTTTTTTATGTGTATGAGCATTTAAGTCAAAAGTGGTCCAGAGTGACATTACTGGATTGCTGATAAAATATATTTGGCAAATCTTCTTGTTATTGATAGAAAAACATCCAATACTTGGAAATGTTCAAATAATGAGAAGCAGTAACTAGAAATAGTTGCATATCTATGTTTCCCTTGCAGGTTTCAGCTTCTTTAATATTAATAAACTCTTTGGAAAATTTTAAACAGAAGGTTGTTTTTTTTTCACAGGAAATAATTATCACGAGTAAAACGGATCTTGCAAAAAATACACTTTTACAGTAGCTGATTCTGTATAATCAGAACCTGCCTTATAAATATCATGCTTCATTACTGCAAAAAACACAAAACAACACTACTAAATCACACCTTCCACACAACTGCAACGTCCTCTGTGCGTCAATGAAGTCTAGTCTTCAGATGGTTTCAAAAGAAAAAATCATGACGACTGATTTTGACTAAAAGTTTGCATACTGTGTCATCAAGAAAGTAATATATGTATCACTGCAGGCTATCCACAGTCTGAAATGTACACTGTACAACAACATTATAGATAGAAGTGGCTACTTTTCAATTTTCAGCACTGTATACCCACATGTATCGTGTTGCCATCTGCAGTCATTCTGTGCCCGATATGAGCAGATTCTTAACCCCTTCGCTGCTACAAGCATTTCCCCCTCCTATCATCATCTCCTATAAACAGAAACAACTGGCTTTAAGAGGAACTAAATCTCATTGTTCAAAAGTGTGATTGTGTCCAGATATAGGCGAAACAACACAGTGATTTAGCATGACATACGGTGTGCGTCAACTGCACACTGGACCGCCACAGATTTCATGACGTACAGCATACATCAAAAGCGCAGTCAAGGGGTTACGGGTCAACATACTTTTAACATGTATTGTTGCCTCAGTATCAGGAATGAATGATAAGCAGGCGAAATTCATAAACTGATCAAAGGTGTGCAAATTCTTCTTAAAGGTAGGTAAATTTAAACACTTTTCCTACAGCCAGCACCAGCAGAATAGTTGTGGCGAACAACTGGAAATCATCTTCTCATACATCAGGCTTGACAGGCATACCCACTCCATAAACTCCACAAGGGGGACAGTGGAGAAACTGGGATCTATTGTGGGGCAAAAGTCTAAAATTTTATGTCAGAAAGTGAAGGAATTGGACTTCAAACCAGAACATAAGCAAGCAGATTTTTCAAGCACATGGCGTTGAAGTTCTTTGCTGCAGCCAAAGCAGGCTGATGTGCGATAATGAGTTGTTTCTGCATACAAAACTGCTTCGGACTTATCAGAACTTTGGCAAATTTCAAAGGCAATATCCCAGGACTACCTGCCTGGTGCTTTAGGGAGAGGGTTAGGAATAAATAGCAACCTTGGAACAATCCTTTTAAACATCACTGTCTAGGAACTCTCATGTAAGCATTTTTTTTTTCTGATCCTCCCCCTAATGCTAAACCAAGCACTAGGTAGGAGAGTCTCTAGGAACTGTGCATGCAGGAAGTCAAACAGATGTACACAGTACCAATGTCAGGCTTTATAAGTACATGTATGCTACAAGTTACAAATTTACATTTATGCATGAATTAAGGGCAAGATCATTGTACTCTCTCAGGGATCTATGCTCACGGCATAGGGCAAGGGTCAAACCCTGAAAGTCCTGCATATCTCATAAATTTAAGAAGCAAACACACCCCTAAATTTTCACACCTTGAGGGCAGACATGGTAACAGGTTGTGTGCTAATGCAATCTTCTATCACAAGATTGAAAGACTGCCATGTCTTAACTATTAGTAAGCACTGTGTATGTCAGCATATTATCTTGCTGAATTTCGAAGGCATCACTAGACACTATACTATTCAGGTTGCCTATCCAGTTTAGTGGCCACAAGATTGCACAAGACTGAACAGCGGCTCATGTTTTGTCTACAATTTTTCAATTTCACAGCCTTCATTCATTCCATTTTAGAATATAATCAGTTCTGAGAGACCACATGTTCTAAACTTGTCTCATTTTTTTTGTTGTTGCTTTTTATGATAAAGACTTGTGAGGTTTTCAAAAAACAACATGAGTCAACAACTGCAAACTACCAAACTCTTCCGTCAACAAAAGGCCTGAGTCAGTCATCACAGGTGAAGAGATGTTTAGCTCTGCGGTGATGTCTACAACACTTAACTCAAAGGTCTGTAAAAAAAACTGACAGTTTCTTCATAACCTAAATACCTTCAGAGTTTAAGACTTGTAGATGATATCTGAGCTGACTCAGTCAGTGACTGAAATCAAGAAGTTTTCCTACTGAGCCTTCCTCTGAACCCATTGTGATGCTGATGCATCTGTTTGACTGTAACCAAAATTATCAGGGGTATTTGTAGCCACAAAGTGGCTGAAAACTTGATTCAGTCTAAACCATGCATGAATCACAAGGACTTTTATCCCTTTTTCTTGAAGCACACAGTGCAATCAAGGCAGTCAGAATGACACAACAGTCACATAGGGAAGAAGATCACAGTGCGATCATAATATCTAATGTAAACAAGGCTGTTGTCATGATGTGGGTTCATCAGTTGATAGACCCTTTTGGTGAGCAGTGACTCCCTTGATCCTGTTGGTGCTAGGTACAGGAGTGGACCCAACATTTGAATTGATGACATCAGTGGCAGTGGAAACTTTCACAGGTGATTTCCTTGGCCCTTTCTTTTGTTTGGCATCTGGATTCATATTTTTGTCAGTATTAGTGGGACTAGCTGGGGATGAGCCATTTACCATTCTGGAGAAGAAGAAGAAGAACACTGCATCTCAGACCGTTTTCACTGTAAACTATAGATATATCCATTATTCACACTTATGCACAACAACCACAATGTACATTTCTTCAAAGATTGCAACAAATGCATGATTGAAAATATATCTATTGATTTTTATATTAATAAAGCTCTTCACATCAGATACATGCATTGGATTTGACATTCTAATCCAAAGTTTACGACTAGAATCTATTTTAGTAAGAATTTGTTAGTACTTGCACATACAAGTGATTAGGCAAAAACATTTCTATTGTCTCATCACCCCAAATGAAAAACTCTCACGATTCTAAAATATCAACCAAGTGATTAAGTGTGGCAAATCAACATATATCACTTTTGAAGGTTGTTTTTACCATTCATAGATTTACAATCAAATTTCAAAATGCATGTTCTTACTTTCTACATGGAGTAGAGGGGTCATGTGGCTACTCTAGCTATTAGGTCTAAAGAGCTATTTCTGGCTCTAAAACTTAGTCGCAACAGTCTTCAAGCAGGGTGACAAATTATCAGTTCTGGAAATGTGGCAGTTTTGTTCATAATTCAACAACCATGAATGGTTGGTGTCTTGAAGCAAATTTACAAGCAGTACTCATGAAAACTAACAGCACACACTAATCTTTGCATCTTACATTAATTCCTGCTTCACACGTTGGTGCTGCTCCAAATGTCAAAAAATTTTTGTTGAACCCTGATGATTTTGTTTCAGAAATGTACAGTTAAACCTGGTACAGTATATGACTATGTTTCATTTTTTTTTTAAATTGCTTGTCTCAGACAAGTGGACATCTTGCACAGCTTGATTTTTGAGGCTTAAGATATAAAATGGAAAAAGAATTTACTTCCCTTCTGATTCCAAAATGTACCTTGCTAACAGGTCTGAAGATGTCGTATGGTACATTAGAAAGACAAAATCATATTGAAACAAGAATCAAGACATTAGCCTTAAAGTTCTCAAACTGCCCTTTACAAGGTCTCAAATTAGCCAATTCCTTATGTTTTACAATAACTGGGACCTGAGAAAGGTGGCTGTGATCTTGTTAGATAGGCAGTCATTATATGGAGGTTGAATACACATAACAAGTATTGAACTGTCATCCCTGAAATCATACCCATCTTGGCAGATGGTTGTAACAGTTTGATAACTGTCAAACCAGGTTTGATTGTACATGTATAAGAAAGATCTCATCTACTTTTGTCATTACGATCTCTGACCCATCAAATCACTTTGTACATAACGTTATACACTGCTTACAAGTCTCTGTTGTAGTAGGGGAAGGCCTTGAAGAGCTCCAAGTATTCCTCTTGAGCTTTGTTCATCTATCACAAAAAACATCAAAATAATATTTAACATGTTAGTCACCACAAAGGAATTGGGAGAAAGAGGTGCTATTAGAGCCCTCTCATTCATTTTCAATATCAAATCTGAACAATACAGCAGCTATGATATAGGCAGTAGAGCCCAGTATGGGTAACTCGAATTCCTCAGGGCCGTCTTTTTTTGTTTTGACTTTGTCAAATTTTGAGGAACACATGAAGCACTTACATAAATTGAGGTCTGGAGGGATCTGTGATCTGAACTTACATGTATCCAAGGCTTTCATGTCATTTTCATTTAACAAAGGAGGGAAAAAAATCCTTTTTTTTTTTTTTTAGCAATACCATGTCATCACCTCAGTGCAATAATCCTGGATCTGTTTCTGTTTACTTTGCAAATGCTGGATTACTGCATCAAGGCGACCATGTAAGTAGCCCTTACCCTTTGCCTGCATTTTTACTGGTCAGTGCACAACAACTACATCACTTAATGGATGTATGAATCATTCACACTCACAAACTTCCAGCAAGCTGTGATGATATATTATTATATTTGAAGTATGCAGTGATATGTAAAAGAACTGTTGGCAGTAACACTCTTTCAATGAGACCGTTTTTAAGCTGACCACCCGGTTAGCCCAGATGAATGCTGTAGTGTTGTCATATCCTTTGTCTTGTTCAGGAAAAAAAGATAACAATTAACTTGGTCTGGTGATAATACCAGTTCTTAACATCGTTGGTTCTGACCAAACTTTAAATTTATTTTTTTTTAATCATTGTACAAAGTTTTGATAATACCATCTAAAATGCTTAGTCCAGAGGGTGGCAGTACAGGACTTGTACTGTATATTGTTTAAAAGTCCTTGTAAAGCAGCTAATAAACCCATCTGCATAAAATAATATATAAATTAAACCATGAGGCCAGCATGAATAGATTGTGAGTCCCTACCTCAGATGTTATGCTGTCTTTCTTGGAGGACTGCTTGGCAAGCCGTTTCTTCTTCTTGTGGAGAGGTTTAGTCTCAATAATCATCTCCTCAAGCTCATAGGTGGGGTCACAGTTCAGGTGGTCTTTCTGAGAATGGAAACATCTCATGTATCAAGCTGCAATTTAGAAGCCTCTGTAGTAGAGTGGTCAGTGGACTGAAAAACATCATTGATTGGATGCTTGTTGGTATCAAAGACTTCTAATCACCCCAAAAATATTTACTTTAAATGAATATCAACAGTGAGATTATTACTATAGATTATATTTGATAAGAAAATAATTTTCTTATTTGAATATAAATGTTCAGAGATGTGCTATACTGCTAAGAATTTTTAAGAAGTTTACAATTGAAATGAAGAGATTTTTATGCACAAAATTTGCATTGTTTATAAGTGACCCCGTGGCGGCGAGATGTAATCCTGAAATATCAATCATCAATGTTGCCCGCGGTTACAGAAAGTTGATTGATGGGGGTCATACCACAAAACGCAAGCGTGGACTCAGGGGAAGGGATGTAACTCATACCGAGAAATCCAGTTATCACGATTATTTCCCTTGGTTAATGAGCTTAACAAAATTTGCCTGCCTGATTTTTACAGGAGGAGGAACTTGGACTTCCTAATCCAAGAAATAAGTTTACATCATTTTAATGACATGTTTAACTGGCACAAAGCAAATATGTCTAACCTAAAATTCAGATATTAAACTGTTCTTCAGGTAAAGTTCCACAATATCTGTTTACGCTGTTTAGAACTCTCTAAATGGGGCATCTCACACAAGGGGGTCAGTAAAAAAATACTGCCACAAAACAATTTAAATAAACATAAAATATTTTCAGGCCATACATGTAACCATTATAATAACACATGATATGCTGGCAAAATTATGACCATGTATTCAAAGCTGTAGCAAACATTCAATTAATTCTTGCAGGATCCTAATAATTAATGAGATCACTGTAATTTTCTAACCCAAAATATTTAACTAGGCTTAAATCTTTGACATTGTATTTGAAATACACTTGCTCCCACGAACTGCTTAATCTTACTCAGTTAAGATTGGGAACTACCTTGACTCTTGCTACTTGAAACAAAACAATGTTAGTGAAAATTTAACCACATATATACAGGTTCTACTGGAGTTGTTTACAGTATACAAATACATATACAGTATATAAATATATATATGTAAAACTTGTGTCACTGTCACTGCTCTCAGCAAATCTTTCTCACTTTAAAACTACCAAAAGGCCATAGGAAATAAAGTAAAAAGCTGTTTACCTTCATAGAATTACATGTACTTATTTTCCCTTTTTTTGCTGTTGAAGCACACCACTTTTTGTTACAAGATTCCCCAAACTGTGGTGAACATGCATGGTCTTTAATATAACATAATTAGTATATGTGTACTCACGGAAGGCACAAAAAGGGGCTTGATGGCCTTTGCCTTGACATGCTCAAGGTCAAGATTAGCCATGGCAGGGTGGGACTGGACGGCCTGAAGGGTGTGGATTCGCTGCTCTGGGTCTATAAGGAGTAGCTGTGAAGAAGTGCGTGGATGGTTAGAAGAAAAAAAATGCTTCATGCTTAGTTGCAATCCTTTAATTTCAACATGAAATACAGAAGCTCTCGTTTGCGGTGTTACTAGTTTAATGCAGATCTCATTTATCACAAACTGCCTGCAATTTTTTTTCTTTTTGTCAGACAAATATTGCGACTTACATTGACAATGCTGACGTTGGGCCTTGCTTATATATTTAGCTGTACATCATAAAGATGTCCATACCTGCAGTACCTGAACTAGGAATCTCTAATTTAAAACAGAGCGACAGACCAAACACCATCATGCCCACTGCTTTGACTGATTGATACAATGAAAGCAGTCAGTCAAAAGCTGCTCCTAGAAATCAAAAGGTTACTAATAAGTCAGCATCACACTTCTTTCTTAAGTGAGACTGGTATATTTCAGGTAAAAGAGATAATATATGACAAAGGATTCCAATGCATGTATTCCAGCACTGTCCACGCTTGTGCAATACATATGCCACCTCTATAGAGCTTGGTGTTGTGGGAGTTATTTACGTAAGTGGTATACCACCCACACAGACAGTTTCATTTGTGTAATACTATTAATTTGCAATGTCAGATGTTTTGTTTTTCTTGTGAACTTACCTGTCTTAGTATATCATTCATCTTATCAGATGTAGAGGAAGGGTAGTGAACTTTAGTGCTGTAGATTGTGTGGACGATTTCCTGAGGGCCGGAGTCTCCATAAATAGCAAATGGTCTCTGTAAACACAAATTAAATACCAGTGTTGAGATCAGTAAATGAGTTTTCAAGCTTCTGTGATTTGACAAAAACATCACTGACTGGACTTTGAAAGTCACTGAACAAAGATTTACTGCTTTAATCATCAGTGCATGCAGTCTGATATGTCACGTTCAGACTCAGAACACAGGGAAAGAGTTAATCCTGACCTCCGGCAAAATAACCAACATCAGTGCAAATCATTATCTTGCTCCAAGCTGTGGAAAGGTTAATAAAGTTCCATAAAAAAAAAAAAGTGTGAGCAAAAATGAAACATTAGCTCTGTTGTGCATTCATTCTCTCCCCCAACCTCCCTCTCTACATCCCATCCCATTCTACCCCATATTCCTTCTCAGTTCTCAGAATATTTATTATTCTCCCTCCTGCCACATGCAAGTTATACTTCCGAGCCTCTCAATTGCTTTACTATGTCAAGTTTTCTATAAGCTCATTAGCCAGCACGAATGAACAGTATAGTTCATTATATAACATAGAAAACAAGATGTTTGGGTACATTGGAAATAGCACAGAAACAGTTCTTCCAAGACCTACCAACGTGACCACACAGCGAAAGTGCTAATATTGAACTGGCCACATAATATCACAGCAGCCTGCTCTAATCCATGAGAGTCCTATCATCATGTTGCTCATTAAGACAGTCATTTCATGAAGTAATACAGTAATAATAATAAGCAACCTGACCATAGATTGGACTCAGGTCCCCAATCTTGTGTCTAAGGTGGAGCCAGGAAAGAGACAAACTGAGTATGTAAGGATAGAAACAAAATTAGTTGGAAGATTGTTGGGAGGATCCATGATATACTCCTCTTGTTCAGCCTATTTTGATGCTCATACAGTGTATTAGAATGTTCATGTACCCCCACATGAATGAAATATTCAGTGACACTGCTCCCAAGAGATACAGTCAAGGCCAGATAGAAAGTCCTTGAAACAGTGTGGCCAAAATGATTACAGCACTAAACTTAGGTCTAAAGGTCATGGTTCAATTCCCACTATGGTCATGCTGTACATGCCTCGGGATTTTATTTCACTGACATTTTCCTCAGTCCATCCATCTGTGAAATAGATACCTGGCTAATGGTAGTAAAAGTTGTTTCAGAATCCTAGTGATCAGCCCTTGTAGCTCTAAGGAAGTTGAGAAAGTCCTCACCTGTTCCGGCTTGCTAGAGTAATAATACATACTGGATGGCATAAGCGGGCACAAGCCTGGCTAAGAGACTTATAAACCTCGTCATGAATCATAATGACGCCACCCTCTGAACCATGCGCACAAATTTTGTCAGACCAAGTTACTCATGAATTGCAATAACCATTACACAGCTTGAATTTGACAAGACCAATAATGAAAGGGGAACAGGGGTGTCTAAGCTGCTATCATAGCCTAGGAAGACTTTTTTTTCTTTAACCTCTTATCCCTCCTTATTATCCCTGATACGCCACTGAGCTCCAATCTCCACACCCAAAGAGCACTCACCCTCTTCTTGAGCAACTCGTACATGGTGACTCCCAGAGCCCACCAGTCAACAGGGAAACTGTAGCCCCTGCACTCCCCCAAGGCTGTGTTGAATATCTCTGGTGCTAAATGAAGAAGACAATAATGTGGATATCAGCCAAACAAGTAATATAACACAAAATACACCGCCCCTATGCAGTAATTACTTTCCTTCTCCTCTCACTTTTTTCATCTAAGCTTCTCTTCTTTTCTCTTCTCTCTGTCTCTGTCTCTGTCTCTCTGTCTCTGTCTCTGTCTCTCTCTCTCTCTCTCTCTCTCTCTCTCTCTCTCTCTCTCTCTCTCTCTCTCGTTTTTTTGTCCACATGCACTGTCGCTCGTTCCCTTTCTTCCAGTACTTCCATCATCTTCCTTTAAACCCTATCCTTATCTACATTTTATTACCTACATGTAATTAGGTATTTTCAGCTCCATCACGTGACCTAGGAAATCTTGCTCACACGTTGGTTTGTTTACATGTTCTGCTCATGTATGATATCCTAGCAATCCCTAGATCACGTGGTGTAACTGACCCGTCTGAAAATACCTCATTCGTATCACATCCCCTTATTCTAAAATCCCCTCCCTTGCTTACCCATGTAAGGCTTGGTCCCCGACAGTGAGGTCGCTCGTTCGTCTGCTCTTAACTCTGAGGCGATGTTGAAGTCAGTGATGTGGACATGACCTGTAAAGACAGCAAAACTTCACAGCTGATTACAGTGTAAACATAAAACCATATTATGAGGCATGAGCAAGATCGGTCCACGAGATGGTTTAATGTGTCCTGCAATATCGTTCACGTTTCCTGCATCATCGTTCACGATGACCTGCGACAAGGGCTAGGGCTCACGTTTTGATGCTTGAGCAAAAACTAAATAAAAAAAACTGGCTAAAGCCTCAACCGGTGCCTTATGGTAAATTATAATTCCCACATAGCATTTAGTGTGGTTTATGGCTATAGCGTGTTCCAAGAGGAAAGAAGAAAATACATACACCATATTTTTACTTTTAGACCTAACATGTGGAAATATAAAGAACTTGTGACATGTACCTGCTATATATATACTAAAGAACCTGTGTAAATTCATCAAAATTGTACTTAATAGTGGTAAACCATAAAACTGAATGCCCTTTGTGATACCAGCCCATAGCATCTACACACTGTTACTATATTATTTGCCAGTCCATCCCATAAAATACGTATTGTTGTTACTAATGATAATGCTCATNCGCATGCACGGACACAACAAAGAAAATTTATTAAGCCTTGAGGAAGCCAATTTTGTTCAGTGCCAGTGTAAATACGCGTGAATCCAATCACAGCTTGTAACTCTGAAGTGATTTGAAAACGATCGGAGACAAAATGAACCTGTGATAAATTAAATGTGACAATAATATGCCAAAAGGTTATGACCTTGGACCCAAGATCAAAAGGTTATGGGTTCGATTCCCGACCACTGTTATATTGTAAGTGTCTTAGAAAAGTATCTACTTTCTTCACATTTTCCTCAGTCCACCAGTCTGTAAAAATAGGCACCTGGCTATAGGCAGTCGAAGATTTTGTCACGATGCTAATGATAAGCGCCTGTAAATGGCCGTGGCATTGTATGCTTCCCAGGGAGCTGAGAAAATCTTACAGAATGATCAGGCTTGCTGGGGTAACAATAGCGTGAAGTCGCGTAAGCAGGCATCAGCAGGATACAAGACTTACATATCGCGTCATCGTAAAATTCACCTGAAGTAAACAGGAAACTATTTCCCCGTTAATGCGCATTAAGTTTTTGTTGGGAATCTGACCTGAAACAATGAGAAATAAAAAGTGAGCTGGTCTAGGTTGTGTCGATATCTCCCTTTCTTTCCCAATAGAAGGTTCGTAGGCAGGACTCCTAAATGTACCTTAGAAGGCCATAATGATCCTATCAGCTGTCCACTCAAAGACGGGGGAGATGGTCAGTCAGCGGAACCACAAGGGAAACTTCCTGAGTAAATCAAAGCACTGGAACTAATTAAAGACAGCGGAGTGCGTATAATTATAAACGTTTCAAGCAGTATGGTTTAGCGGAGTCAGCTGGTTTACTGGTTTACGACAGTATTTCTACTCATTGTTGCGATTAAGCCGAGGTTGCTAGTAAGCGGAGTTGACTTTACTAAAGTGCTTCACGTCGATTTCAGTTTCCTTCCCGATAATGAGGTCATTCCACCTTCATTGTTTTTATTTCCTTGGGGAAAGATGATGAGTGAGGGAGATGATTCTTCCACAGTATATGTGCATACGCCACTCGCGCGCAAGTGTTTGTGTGTATGTGTGGGCGCGCGAGCGGGAATGCGAGAGAGAGAGAAACGTGCAGTATTATCAGTTTTTTGGGTTTTTTCCCTCTGTCATTCTCTTGGTAACACTTCTTAAACTTATTATTTTATGCTCTGAATCTTCGATTTCCATTCCCAACTCTCTTTCTTTGTCCCCAAACACGTTCAACGCTACAGCCTGACCTTATAAAGTGTTTAATAATAATAATGGATTACTCTCATCGAAAAACCAGCCTCCGGCTTCTATCAAAGCTGAATTCATCAAAATAATTGGTACGGTTGACTTGTGCCAGAACAATGGCTGTACCGTAAAATTCAGGGATAGACAATAGATTTATTGTTAACGTGTTCATGTCAACCTGTACTCAGATCTCCTCCTTCAGCGTTACGACCCCAAGTTATCAAGGCAGTCTATTGTTTGTGAGAGATGCTGCAATCATCTATAATAATATCTGAGACTTATTATTACAGCATCAGAACAAAGTATTGCATCTGTGACAAGTATGTTCGTGAAACAACTAAAGCAATGACTTTTTTTTCTGCAGCACCAGAGTATCTCCAGCTAACGCACTAGAACAAGAAAGGTGTCCATTGAGATACACTAAGATGAGTTTACAACTTGAAAACATCATATCTCTGCCTTAGGACACTTCAACATACGGCACCAAGACAAGCTCTAACACTGCTTCTCGCAAAGTGCCGTGTTTACTAACAAATGGACTATGCAGCATTCC
This sequence comes from Ellobium chinense, assembly GCA_033807755.1. Lineage (NCBI taxonomy): Eukaryota > Metazoa > Mollusca > Gastropoda > Ellobiida > Ellobiidae > Ellobium > Ellobium chinense. Next base: position 4,186,540 of record JAWQUT010000008.1, on the reverse strand, counting down.
AGGGTATCATCAGAGTTTAAGGCATTTATCTCACAAATAGGTTTAAAACAACAATTATCTGTAAAGCCCCAGGGGTCAACCATTATTTAGAGTTCCTATCTTGACTTTTGCTATAAATCCATGTGCCTGTCTTGAAGTTGAACTGATTACAAGCTGTCAGTCAGTGTGATGACATGATATGTCTATTTTATTTTTACATATTATTATATAAACAATGCAGACGTGACATACTCTTCAATACAAAAATGGTTCGTCAAATGTTTACTTACATTTATTATGCTTATCTGCTTCCAAAGTATGTAACTGCCCATTAACTTCCTTCACTTCGATTAACTTCGATATGCTCTCTTGATAAAATGTGTTTGCGAGATGGCATACTGTACTTCATAGGATGATAGGATAGTGTGCACAGAAAACAGTAATCACACTGAAATATCCCTATTTATTCCATATCCCTTCCCGAACCGTTTCCGTCCCTCCTTTTTAAGATTATCCTAACTTCACTCTTCCCTGATTCAGACTAGACGATGCTGTAAAGATGATCTGCCTAATGTCTCCAGTATAGACAGCTTTAAGTCACTGTTTTAGGAAGTGTCATACTGTTTCCCCTCTCTATGGTAAAACACTGTATGTTTGTAACTCAGATTTTTTTTTTCTTCAATGCTCTCTGAGAACCGGATTTTATATGTCAGTTATGATTATCACTGGGGCGAATGTATGGCAGAGTCTTTTCTTTTGGCCAGTGCTTCTCTCTGGCTTGCAATGTAGAGCAGCTGACATATCTGCAATGTGTTCTTAGCATTCCCAAAGAACGGAGGTAAAGGCATTTCTCCACTTTGTCCAAATCTGGACTTGCAATGTGCATGTCGCGCTTTCGCGCTTTAGTCTGCAGCTCCTGTGTTCAGCTCGTAGAACATCTCAAGGTTAGTGAACGAATGGCCAAAAACAACCGGCAGCACCTTCCGCTAATGCTGCTTTTCTATATCGGCTACACAGTTTTCTCGGAGAGAACATTTTCTCCAAATGTTCCAATTACTAGTCTAAGTTTTTCTCATTTTTTTTTTCACAATTTTCTAATTATCCTGCTTCCTCTGCGTCTTATTTTGCCAAGAAAGACAACTTTGCGCAAAGCATTCTAGATCTAGTCTACCTGTTGTTTTGTTTTCCGCAATGCTTTCACTGCCTCTTCGTTCTCGAACCTTGTTTTCAGTTTGCGGAAGTTCTCATCATACAGTAGCTTCCGGCAGCCCAAGGATTCGGTGATAAGTTTCTATTTCGACGTATCCGTCCCCTTGGGTTGACGGGATTTATAAATGGAATCGATTTTATGTCGTCCCTCCTTAGGCTCCGCGCCCTCATTGTAGGTGTTTGTGATATATCCTGACCCTCAGGCCAGACTAAAGCGTCAGTGGAATCAGTTCTGTCTCGTTCCCTTCAGATTCCGGTCTCTGTGGCGGGTATAATGGCGTATCCTTACCCTTCGGCTACAACACAAGACATATTGGGCCGATATCGCACAGTCAGCATTCGCCGTCACGTGTGGTTTTAAATATTTAGAAAGAAAAAGAGTGGGCCTGGCCTCACTGAGCTCCAAATTTCGAAACCTTTTCTTCATCCACATCTTTTCTTATAAGTCAATCCTTCTGCATGAGTGATAGTATAGTATAAACAGTCTGTAAAATGACGGCGGCAATGAATGCTTTCCTTGGAGTTGAGAAAGTTATAAAGGGATCTGGCCTGCTGGCACAACAATGATGCGAAGGAGCATGGGCGGGTACTGCATGGGCACGACATTAACCAGCATTATCATCATTACCACCATTATCATTAGAAAGTTGTTTTTTTGTTGTTTTTATTTAAGTAGCAGCCTATAATATTAATGTTGCCAGCGCTCAACTAATGTCAAAATGATTTTTTTTTTCACACAGCGCTCAGGCTGGAGCTCACAGAAGAAATAAATTGGTGTTTAGCGCCTGTTGTTTTCTTTTTTCTCATGTAAAAAGAACAGTTTTACATGCTTCGGGAAATGGGCTAGCGCTGCAACATGCGATTTGAATGCGATGTTAGAAGCTAGAGGATTGCACATGTGCCTCTAGTCACGGAGATGCATGGATGGTTTGAGCATATTCGAATCCTGCAAGATTCGAATCCGTACTTGAATACAGAGCTAGGATTCAATGGATTCCGAGGGGAGGAGGGATATTTGCATTTGTACTTCTCAAAATGACAAGAACAACACCATTAGATTCTTCATGGGGTCTTTTATAATGTTCTTTTATTCTAATAAAGCTAAAGGGTCACGTCACGCCTGTACATTTGGAGAGAGGCCCAAAGTTTACTTTGACATAGATATTTCTGTAAACCAACCTTTCTTCTTTTTGCTTTTATTGTTTTGTGAAACAAAGGATTCGAATTCAGAACTATTTTAAAATTCATGTCCGGATATCGAATCCATGGTAAGAGAATTCGATGGATTCGAATCTTGCTCATCACTACGCATGGCATGCGACTCAGTCACGAGCACAGTGAAAGGTTTGGGGACAGGGTGGGGGGAGAGGGAGGGGGTGCTGAAGGGTAAGCGGGGAGAACGGTGGCCTGATGGTGTTGAGAGGAGTGACGGGAGCAGTTTTTATGAACCTGGGCCAAAATAATATTAGCAAATAAATAACTTCATTCAAGCTGACCTGAAATATTTGGAGAGTGAATTGTATTAGGTAGCCTATTTCAATATTGCGAACCGTCCGTCGTCTGTCGGAGAGAGAAAGAGGGGTTGGGGGCAGGGGGCTAGAGAGAGTGGGGAAGGAAGGAGAGAGGAAGACTTAATAAATTGCCAGCCGTTATTTGATAGAATTTATTGCTGATTTGCATGTTTCACACTCGATTCTGAGGCCTCAAAAGACCGCCGGCTGTTTTTTCCGGCTCGGGGTGGCGACCTGTGACATTTTCTTTCTATCCTGTCCTCTCTTTACTTCTATCTCTCCTTTCATCCGAACTCTTCTTTCTTTCTTTCTTTCTTTCTTTCTTTCTTTCTTCTCTCCTTCAAGGTAGTGATGTTACATTTCCTCTAAATCAACCTAATTCCTGAAGGTTTTTGTTTTTTTCCAGGGGAAGGAAGAGGAAGAGTTTCTGTTCCACACATGATAAATAATTCTTACTAATCCCCATTTCGAGACTGGCAAAATTGTGTAAAGCAAACAATCGTAATGCGAGAACTCACAAACTGTTCAGTCGGTGCGTCTTGTCAAAATCCTGCAAACCGACGTCCGAAATATGTTAGAATGGACACATTTTATCACGGCAAATGCCGTTAATCTCTTTCTTATTTGTTTAAAATTACAAATTATGCCAAGATTTCCAAGTAGGACTAAAGGAGAGTTATTTATCACAGGCAGTACTCATAACTTATCATCGTTGAAAAGAATCATTATTTAAGTTTGTGTATCCAACCATTCCCAAGACGAGCTCAAAACATGAAGTTTTCACAATGTTTCATGGTTAATTTCTGAGGCTCTGTATAAAAAAGTTTCATTACTCTAAACCATCAAGGATAATCTTCATCCACCGCCATGGATATTAACTCTTGTATTACTACGCGCGAGTACCTGACCGCGTTAGTGTACTATGCCATGTTATTGTCTCGCTGTGTTAGTTGTAGACTGACCGCTTTGATACCAGCCGGGCCAGTCCGTCATTTGCTTTTCTTGATTGGGCAAGGCGTGACGAGATACGCCGACGTTCGCATCACCGGTACACGGCAGTCAGAGCGATAAATTCGGCTTCAGCACCACAAGAGTAAAGGTGAAATTTGCAGTGATCGAGATCACTGACTTAAATACTAAAACAGTGACCCTTGTTGTATTCATCCCTTTCTTTCCTCCAGACTCGGTCAACTGTCTCTGGGCCGATGTCTCCCTCTCCCTCTCTCTCTCTCNCTGTCTGTCTGTCTGTCTGTCTGTCTGTCTGTCTCTCTCTCTCTCTCTCTCTCTCTCTCTCTCTCTCTCTCTCTCTCAACCATTTGTATAATCTTATCTTCTTACTTCGCCTCTCAATGAGCCTCTTACTCTTTTAAATCAAAAGTAAAGAGGCCAACAAAAAAAGGATGGACGGATAAAAGAGAGGCTGGGAGGCAGGAAAAGTACAGAAAGAAAGAAAGAAAGAAAGAATGAGGGCGGCTGGTTGGAATCAGGATAGAGAACAGAGAGAAGAATGCTACAGGTCATTCTGAGGTCCAAAAATGCCCCAACACGCCCCTACAACTATATTTCTCTGTCCTTCTCTCTCGAATGCCACTTGACCTTGCTTTCTGCTAATGTCTTTCTCTCTCACCCCGTTTATTTCTCTCCGTCCCTTCCATCTCAATTAACTCCATTTATCTTTCTCTTGCTGGTCTCACGTTTCACTTCCATTTTGTTCCTCGCCTTTTTTTTTTTTTAACAATGCTCCTACTGAACTGTACGTACAATCTTTTTCTTTTCAAAATCGTGAATCTGGTCATTCTTCATTCTCTCTTTCTTTTTCTTCCGTCTCCCTACCTAACCCCCATCCTCCCACTTCACCCACCTCCCTACCCCACACACTCACAATCACTCACCCTTTTATGGCGTCTCTAGCTCCAGCTTTGTTTCAAATTAAACCCGTAACCCCCCCCCCCCCCCCCCCCCCCCCCCCCCCCCCCNCCCTCCCCCAAAAAGCTAGTATTTCCTCCGAGAAAAAGAGAGAGAGACAGACTTCAGGGTATCGTGCCGTAATGAAAAGCTTCACCATGTCAGATAAAAGTCACTCGCACCTTCTCTATGCAAAGCTGAAACATGGAATTCAAAATCACATCCTTCAACCTCTTCGAGACGTGCTCCGCTCTATAGCTGGTCTAAACAGTTTTAAAATCAACAAGTCTAATGCATTTCGATCCAGTAATGAAGGGCCACACCGAAAAACCAACTCCTCTTTTCTTTCGGCCCACCCTTGTGTGTCTGGTGTAATGATATTATTGACATCTGGCACTCGACATGGCGCTCGACTTTTGGGCTAACTGCACACGCTAGCATGGGGGCTTTTATTCAGTGTTCGTGTCAGCAAGCAACTGAGCGTTGTCACCGGTTAAATGTATTGGAATATTAAATTTGACAAGCCCTGACGAAATCAACTAGGCCGAAATAGCGCATTCAGGACCCAAATAGCCGACCTGATTTCAGTCTAGGGGTCGGTGAGTATTTTTTTTTTCAGGCTGCTGAAGAAGATGCTGTGTGAACAGGTTCCACTGTTTGATTTAGATATTTGTTTGGCCAGTCTGTCTGGAAGGATTTTTTTTCCCTTTTTTTTTTTTTCAAAATCTGGAATGCGTACCAGGGAGTATGCAAGATGCATTTCTACCCATTTCTGAAGTTGATTTTAGCCTGGGTAAACTGTAAAAACACTGAGATTTTTAATCTGAACAAGACTATATCTATGGCTGAGTGAAAATCATTTTATCTGTTTTGAGTCCCATGCACTCGCCTGAGCACGCATCACAGCATGAAGACCAAAGGAACCTAGATATAAAAAAAATATTCTTCCCTCTCAAGGGAACAAACTCCTTGCTAACCAAGCCTGACCGGAAACATCTTTTCGTTTATCAAGACTAAACGAAACTAACAAACAACTTACAAAGTCTAAGATAATCAACTTCCTTAATAAAGACTAGAGATACCAAATCCTTAATTAATAGCAATATAGGAACAAATCGCTTGCTTTTCTCTCTCTCTCAGTGACCCATGGAATAAAATATCCACCTAAGCACTAAGTTTAGCAGCTATTTCCCGGGTGCCGCGAAACGCATCGTCGACAGGAGACGTATACTCTCAAAATGCAGCGATTAGCGACCATTGAACGGTTTTATCGATACTCTTGTATTCACATTAATATATACTGACATCAATCTGTCATTTTCGTCAGTTTAAATTTCGTCGCTGGTATCTGTGGAGTACCATTTTTTGTATTTCTAGGAACAACTGGTTCAATCTAAATTTTCCTGCTTCCCTGTTTCCTGTTTCCTCTCTCCGGCCATAAACACGCCGGAGAAAAAACATTATGCATCAACTGGAAACATAGGGGAGGTTTCTGTGACTCACAGTCATAGGGCTTAGGGCTTCTGTAGATTTTGGGACTTTTTTTCTCTGTGGATTGATCAGATGCTGCTCTCTGTCGCTTTGTGACAAAGAACGGATGCGTCCAATTGTGCTGTGGAACTGTGATCAGTGCCGCTGACAGCATTCCCCTGATCCGTGTTCTGTTCTCAATGAAAGGCGGTTAATTCTCTTGACCTCCCATTCTCTATTACCATCACATCGATCGCAGGCTAAAATAGAAGAACTGTTTGACTTGTATCTAGGCAGGTCAGGGCATCGAGCTGCGAAATCCTTACACAGTCAACACGTAAGCGCAACTACTTTTTTTTCTACAACTTGATTTTGTGAGCATGAAGTAGATCTATACCTCTTATTGGTTGTTTAGCCTAGACTCTCTCTCTCTCTCTCTCTCTCTCTCTCTCTCTCTCTCTCTCTCTCTCTCTTTATGTCTCAGGTTATTTTCCCCAACCAAACTACACAAATCAAAGACGTTCGAAGATATACTATGGCTCATAGGGTAAATAGTACACGTCACAAAACGTCAAAGCCGAAGAAATCCTCTCATTTCACCCCCTGTGAAGTCCCGAGCTCCGAGAAGATTCCCTGGAATTAAAGACAGATCTCGGCCGTTGCAGCACGCAATGTGTACCATCTCAAATGGCCCACAAGCCAGTGGGTGATCATTTCCGTCTTTCTACCCAAGGGATCCTAATTATCGTTTCTCGGTGAATCAAAACTCGTAACTTTTGAAACTTTTGAAATTCTTGCTTATAACCTGAGAACTACACCGTAGTAGAAAACCATGTCTTAAATAAAATTTCTTTGGCTTTGACATCCTAACTTCGACTCATAACAATGTTAAAATTACCTCACGGAGTTATACCCGAAATTCGTTCCCGTTAGCAAGACTGAGAGTTACAAGGATGTTCGTGTTATAAAAAGAAACAACAATAATGCACATTATGGTAACCTTTCAAATGCTATTAGTGACCTTGACTTATAATCCACTGACTGGCCATGGATCTGAAAGCTTGAGACCGGGCCGTGTGGAAATATTTTGAGATGAGTGGCGTTTTTAGTAAGTAATGAGCGCGAACCAACTCACTGCCTTACCATAGATATCAGGATCCGAATTGGACGGAAACCGGTTTTCGTTTCACATTGTGCGAGTTCTTCTTCGGTTTGCTTGTGCCATGAGCCCTTGGTCATGTCATTATTGTCGCTTCCGCGACATCTAAGGAGACGGCGAAGACGCGAATAAGCAGAAGATGTGATTATGCGATGCTGTTTGGTTTCGACTTGCATACATAAATATTGAACTGCAACTGGGAAAGACGTTCTTGGGTTTACATGGGTAGCAAACTGGCTTTCTTGCACTCCGCTTGGATACACCCATACGTGCTCAGCCTTCCAACCAAGGATCCCAGAAAGAGCTCTGGTGTTCTATCTTCCAGTGGCCATGTGATTTGCGGCTGGACTTTTCGGTGGCTCTCGGTCGGCGGCCTGATCCTGCGATTATTCTAAGGATCTGGAAACGTTCTTGTGCATGTGGCATTCTCACTTTCATTCACGCGGCCACAAGCTTTGCTAAATTCAGCACTGTCCAAGGGGACAGCCTCTCTTTTCACCGCCTGTCTTTCTAGGGAATCGGCTCTTTCATTTCCGAAAGAGCAATCAATTAAAATGTGATCAAGCGGAAGGTATTGTACCGTGCAGTACGGTAAGTCTTTGTACGTTTACACTGATATAATCGATACTTCAGAGTTTGAGCTCGATTCAGACTGAAATTGATGAGTATCAAAAGTATCGAATCTCGGAAATTATACTGCCCACCCCACCACTAAGATATCGTGGGCTGCTTTTGTGAGGACACGATGAAATGGTTGCATGCAAGTTGGTATGCACAAGATGTCCTCTGTTGTGCAATGATAACGGCAGAGACGGGTTTGGCTTTTGTTACGTGTTTTTTCTCATGCATGTTAGCCACGAGGGGAAATAAGCAAAGCATTAATGACGTTAGTTAGAAAATTTGGAATCTTTTGAAGTACACTGAAAATAGCAGGTCGGCAAAATGGCGGACACCGTCTACGCTTCCAAATTTGATACTGGGACTTTTTTATCAACAGCCTTGTGTCAAAGGATGATGCGGCAAGAATCAACGGTGTTATGTATGCTAACAAATGATGCAAACATAATATAAGTATAGCAAACACTAAGTTAACGAACTCTTTTCTAGTTCTTCCGCATCAGTCGCAGCCATCTTGGCTTGCTTACTGATCGATATTTTTTTTTCTGAGAACCTCCGTGGAGCCGCCCACAGAATAAAAAGACCGCCCTTTTCGTTCATCTGCGAGCTTCAAACACCCGTTGCCCTGATACGATGAGGTGGTTGAAACTGAACCAGTACAGTTCAATCTGCATAATCCAATCTCTCGGTTAACGTGGCAAAATTTGCGAGCACAACGAGTATTCTGTTTCTCTGAAACATGTTGTGATTAAGCCGGAGATGTGATAAAGCGGACTGCCATTATGCAGTTCCACGATAATCAACAAGTGAACGAATTCAGAGGTAACTTACCTTCCTCGTCAAGTAAAATGTTGTCTGGTTTGATATCTCTGAAAATATAAAAAGAAAAATAGATATAGTATGATGATAAAGAATCGGTCCTCTAAAGGAGGGATACTCAGATTGGGAGGAGACGTGGTTGACACGGAATAAAAAAAATATATACAGAAGCATCAATCCTCATAAACTACGTCACTGACAGAAACTCCCTTTGACTTCCTTATGGGAACGTATTAATTGCTTTTCCCACGGGTCTTTAGCAGCCTTGCTTGTTGACTGCGTCTTGCTACCTGCTAATCACTGCATTTTGAGAGTATAAATCTCCTGACAATGATAATGTTTCGCGACATCCCGAGAAATAGCTTCAGTTTCAATTTATTTTACCTGGACCAATTAACCATTTACATCACAATTTATCGGCGCTTCTGTCCATTTTTTTTATTCTGTGTTTCCGGGGGG
>JAWQUT010000008.1:4163314-4177391 GCA_033807755.1 Ellobium chinense | reverse complement strand
GGAGTAGGAAACACTTGTGCAGTGAAAATATATCAGTCCCGGGGAAAAAGAGGAAGGGGGAGGAGGATGGGGGCTGGAGTTCACTGAAGGGGGGAAGGAAACCAGGTTGGCATAAGATTTGGTTAGTGGGGCGCAGCTCCCAAGATCACTGTCTTTATCTACACCGTTGTAAATAATCATAATAAACATTATCCAGTGCGGATAAANGTGGGAGTGGAGTAGGAAACACTTGTGCAGTGAAAATATATCAGTCCCGGGGAAAAGGAGGAAGGGGGAGGAGGATGGGGTTTGGAGTTCACTGAAGGAGGGAGGGAAACCAGGTTGGCATAAGATTTGGTTAGCGGGGCGCAGCTCCCAAGATCACTTTATCTACACCGTTGTAAATAATCATAATAAACATTATCCAGTGCGGATAAATGTTTTGCAAATAATAATAAACATTATCATCATCATCATTCTGTTTTGCTATCGTATTCTTTGTATCTCTCGCTTGAGCACCTGGAGATCACACACCTGTTGCCTGAGAAGGAAGATAATAGATTAATGCCCTACCGGACAAGGGAAAAAAAAAAAGTCTAGCAACGTTATGATCAACTAAAGAATTCAGCCGGTGGACTTAATACCTGATAAAGGATTAGAAAATATAAAGGAACACTGATAACACCCATCTGTTGGACCAAGTTACTGGTTTCGTGTTCTCCTGAATGCGCTATAAGAAAAACACAACAATTCGGCCTGTTGAATAGGGCTGCACTAGGCAGGGAACTGTTTTAAGTAATGGTTGCGTTAACAGGGTTCCAATACAGTTCCGATCTCTAAACGCTGGTTACCAGAATGTAACTGTTTTCCGTCAAGACAAGTCTAAATGTACTGACCCTTGTTCAATTGATAAGGATTTATATCTAACAAAACCGTGCCGGAATGTCGCTTTAACCACAACACCAAGACTAATTATTATTATCGAAGATATTAAAGTGAGGAATCGATACTAGTAATAACCGCATATGTATTTCCTCGCTCGTTCTCACACTAGTATTGATTCCAAACTGTAGGATCCTTTTTTAATGTCATGTAAGTTCACCCGTAGCTGACGGGTCTGGCAACCCGAGGAGAAACCCCGGGGAGATTCTGGTTAAGGGGTGNGGGGGGGGCGGGTTAGAAAGAAGCATTTCGTCTTAAATATTTCATAGATCTCCAGTATGACAATCAATGCTTCGTCTGCTATGTATCAGTATAGTCCCGCAAAACGTTTCCTCACTTCTGTTCGATCGTCACAGTTCTCCGCTCCCTCAAGCTCACTTTTGCTGGGACATGGGCTGTCTGGATTGTGTGCGCTTGCTTGAGTATGCGTATGTGTGTTATGCGTCTGTGTGTGTGTGTGTGTGTGTGTGTGTGTCTGTGTGTGTGTGACAGTGAGTGAGTGAGTGAGTGAGTGAGTGAGTGAGTGAGTGAGTGAGTGAGTGAGATTTAGCCTGCTGTTATCAAGCATACTGAACCCAAGTGGACAAAACACGCTCGTAAATTAGCTTCTCTGTGAAACCCTTTTTGATTACTCTCTTCTCTGCCTAATCCTTCATAAAACTTCCGTTTCTCCAGTTTCCATGCTCCCAAATATTTCTCACTGGATAATAAAAGGTCATGCTGAAGATCGTCAGTATATGTACCACACTACTGGCTTTTGGACAGATTACAAGGAATAGGTGACATTACAATGAATAGGTGACACACCGATAAGCACAACAGAATACAATATCTACAGAAGAACCAATCACTGTACAGAATCACTGACAGAGATCCCTATGGCTTGAGCGAACAACATTCTCTTTATCCGGTGTGTCTGTGACAGTCTTGCTTGATGACTACATGTTGCTAAGTGCTATTCGCTACGTTTCGAGAGTATTAGTCCCCTGTCGATGATGACCTTCCCCAACATCCGGGAAATAGCTATTAATGCTTCAGTAGATTTTTTTTTTTTACTATGTGCTAAGCACCGGCAGCTGACTACATTATGCATGTTTTCCTATATAACATGTCTGCAAAAGGAATAATTATAAAATTTCATAGGGTCTTTCGGCTGATGATGTCTCTGGTGTGGAATATGCATGATTGAAGGTCGTTATGAGCGAAAAACTTCACTCTTTGTTTCCTCCTACGCACCCATACTGTATTGTTTTGCAAGGGCAAATGTAATCCTATAACTGTAAACCTCATTTTGTGAAAGTCTAATGGATGCCGTAAACCGTTAACTGCTGCGAAATTCTGTTAAGCAGTGGCGTTGCGTCTCCCTTTTCATTTTTTTGTTATTGTACTTGTCTAATCTGTCGTGTTTGTCCCGCCATTTGTTAAATGTAATGTTGACCGTCCTAGTACCGTCAAACACGGTCTGGGCATGAATAATAAAACGTGTTAAACTTGTTGGCACTGCCACGTGTTGCTCTGTCATTTTGCTGCGAGCTGCTAACTTGATGTATGCAAGACTACTTAGACTGAGAAGAGACATTTTATAGAAATCTCCAAATTTGTTACTTTTGTTTTTCAGGATGAGACAAGAATGGTTTGTATATTTTGTTAGTTCATAATAATTTTATTACAGCGGAAGAGGGAGATGTTGAGATTGAGGACATGTGGTGCCTTAGCTCTACTGGCTCCAACGACGCACCGCCATTGCCGGTAAGTAGGCGTAAAGAAAACGGATCAAAGTGCAAAATAATAATAGAATTTGGAACACGACACTTTCAAATGGCTCATTATATCCTTGCTTTTCCTTTTTGTTACAAGCATGACATTTATATACATGAACATGCATGTCATGATCAATAGTTTGCTCAGGATGCCACTACACACTGTTTGTGCTAGTCCGATGACCTTTATATAGACGGCGAACAAGAGATCTGGGTCGACGATTGCTAAAGAGAAGGACGTAGGAATGGTTGCAGCTGTCTAAGAGTAAGGGGCAAGACACAATACAGGTTGTTAAGTTTTCATTTTCACTGGCTGGCCGGTTCTGAGTTCTGCGGGTTGTTTTATTTTCTTTTTTATCTCCGACCGCTGTCCCTATGGCTATAGTCGATAACAATCTAATGAAGAAATTTACATCGGAGAACAGCAGAATGCTCTCTCCTTGAAAATAAAGGTCAGTCGGCCAAAAGGCTATCTAAAAACTGGGCAACAACTGTGAAATGTCTGGCCAGTCACATGGACAAGCGTGACTGAACCGTACCCCACCCCAGACGTTATTTTTCTTGTTGTTATTGTTGTTGTTGTTGTTGTTGTTGTTGTTGCTGCTGCTGCTGCTGCTGCTGCCGCCGCCGCCGCCGCCGCCACTGCTGCTGCTGCTGCTGTTGTTGTTGTTGTTGTTCTGTGTAAAAATGGATTTTTTTCGAATAACATATTTGAAACGATGAGGGTATGAGGCGGTGTTGGGAAAGAGACCAGAATGGAAAGTAAAATATGTGACTGTCACAACTATGTGCCTTCCTTTGTGATTTTATAAAGTCTATATAGCCACTAACAAGGCCGTGACAATCACCCTAAATTACCCTAATATGCAATGCGACGATGGATTGATGGTCAAAGCCTTNNGGGGGGGGGGGGGGGGGGGGGGGGTCCCACGGTCCAAACATATCCTGCACTGTGAGGTTGGGGCTAGAAAGCTGCCTTGTTGAGGTGCTGGATATGGTAGTATTAAGTCTTGTCGCAGAGTTAACAAAAAAACAAGAAACTACGGAAGCACTAGACCTACCTAATAGCTGTTTCACGCATGTCGCGAAACGCTATCATGAACCCTCTAAACTGTTATGTAAATTTATACACAGTGCCATGAGCAGACTAGTGTGTTATTTCTGGTATGGCAGAAGATGGTTAAATGTTCCAAAACTCACTAAACTCCCTATTTCTCTGTGTATCGTAAAACTTCCTTCGTCGCAGCAAATCATACCCAAACTTAGAATGACGTTATGCATTTTTATGAGCCGAGGATTTAGATTCTGTCAAATGCTGTAGATTAGAAGCATGTAGACAAACGCGAATTTGCAACTGTTCGCGCCCTGTGAAAGACATCACTACACTGCGCTGTCGCAGAAGTCCAACTTCATTTCCGGCTCTAATTTTAAAAAAGTCCATTGACAAGAGACTCATACTCTCAAAATACAATGATTAGCAAGTGGCAGCACGAAGTCAACGGGCACGGCTGCTATAGACCCACCCGTGTAAATCAATGTGATTAGCGCCTGTTGTTATTTTTTTTACTGTATTTTATGGGCTTTGTCCATAATTCTTGTTGGTTAGGCGGAATGCCGTGGGGTTGTGGGACAAGCCAAGGTAATTTTATATCAGTTGTAATCTGTTTACGCAAAATGGAGACACATACGACAGAGAAGGGATGGGGGGCAGGGGGAGAAACAGAAAGAGAGAGAGAGAGAGAGAGAGAGAGAAAGAGAGAGAGAAAGAGAGAGAGAAAGAGAGAGAGAAAGAGAGACGAGTCAAGTGTTTCCATTTCTGTCTCACAAATAAAGTCCACCTCCTGCAGACACTTGCAGCATTACCAGCGCGAATGTGAAACAAAATCTTATAAAGAAAACCAAATAGTCTAATATCAGGAATATTTTGTCTGGATTCCTCTGGAAGGAGGACAGGACAATTCACAGGAGAGAAAGGGCAGGGCGAGAGTAGGTGGGCTTCCCGTCAAAAGTTCTTGCGTAAAGGAGGAAAAAAAAACAGGAAAATAGTTCCGTTGCTTTGCTATGGTGATTAATGTCATGTCATTATTATGTGGAAAAAAAATAAAGATTTTTTTTTTTATTTTTCACAATCTACAATGACATATGAACGCAAGGGCAAAAGGTCACATCTTCTGACAGGCCATGTAATTCTATTTAGATTTGTGAGAAGTTGTCACAGGATCGATTCTAGAAGTTGTCACAGGGTCGATTTTTAAATTACTGTGGTATTTCCACACAGAGAGTGACAAGTCAATTCGCACAAATAAGCATGGAGGTAAGAACATTGTGTTCGCCAATCAACTCGTAGCAACCAATTACATCCCTCGCGGGTAACTCATGTAGATAAATAAAATAGATTTTTTTTTTAATTAGTGAGGTAGTTTCAGATTACTGTTGAAGTGTTTGTACTTCTATTCTGTACTGGTGATCGAACGCGAGTTTCCTAGCTGGCAAGCAGGTTCTGGTCCTGATCGCGTAAGATTTTAAGAGCCAGTAACTACACACAGGTTCAATGATGACTATGACCATGTTACCGATATTCACTAGTAGCAGTACTTCCGCTTGCCAGCTGGATTTGTTTTCTCATCACAAACACCTGATTCCGGCATAGACTCTTATTCCTGCCTCTGCATGAACTAACAACAAGGTAAACCAGTACTAACGACTAAGAACGGAAGCCTGGAGAAATTGGCATGTTCCTGTGTGGTCCATGCATATCCCTAGTTTGACTTTATTGAAACATTATTATGTACAAGCAATCAGTCAACCCATACTTCGAATGGGATTGCCGTGACCGAGCAAGAATATGTATTACGGACACACCCTGATACAAATGAAACTTCATACGAGAAAGACTATACAATCAAATACCGAAAGATACCCTTATAAACCCAAAACCGTACTTTTTCAGTCCAAATAAATTCCTGCAAAAATTCATGCATACATTATAATTATATTCGCATTATAGTATGAGGCATCCCTTCCCTTCTTTCACTGCACCCTTCACCTCTTATACCCCGGCCGCAAGACAAACCCAAACAAAAAAAAAAGGGCCATGTTCCGTCCCCACAGACTGACCACTGGGTAAACAAAGAAGAGACACCACAGCCATCTTCCCGACACTCTCTTCCGGAAATGGGACGAAAATGATAACGAGGGTTCGTCTCGTGTTCGGAGCTAAAAGGAATTTAATCTTCGTATCGCCCATTTCCATTCCATTTTTCTCCTGCCTCGCACTCCTTATCGCAAGTTTAAATATTCCTGTTTTCCTTGCTCCCCGTTATTCGCAGGCTGTCTCACGGTGCTCTAGCAGAATGTAAGCAGATGAATGATAAGTTTCGTCCGGGTCGATAGACAAAGTACTCGCCTGTCTCGTGCTGTCCCAGATTTCATTTTCCCCAGCTACATTTTTACCGTTCAAAACAAAAAAAAACTGGGATTCAAATGTAATCGATAATACAAGTGGTGCGAATGGAATGATGTCCGTTTTCCATTTAAACTTAATTGGTGTTCCTGTTCCTTGTGTGGATTTGGTCCTCACGCAATAAAACGTATTCCTAACAGATCTGTAAATAATTTGCTATTTTTGAATTCATGGTCTCTATAAGCCTTCTGAGGTGTCGTGGACCCAGATATTCTCCCTTTGTTTAGGCCCGTATCATTGCTAGATCTTTTTGTGCTCCAACGCTTATTTACGCTTACTGGAAGTACAGTCAACCTAGTTCTACCATCAAAGGCCTGAGACGGCCCGGTTTCAAGAATAATATGCGCTCACACTGATTCAACTTCCTTACTCTGGCCATTTCTCTAACACGATCGTGACGGTCCTTAAAAACAGAATGAAACACACTGTTTGAAAGTGATTAAAAGATCGTAAGGGCTATTCAAAAGTTTTGACGATAACGGTTAAAAAAGTAACTGCTACTCGTATCTGATCTGAATGGGCTTTGGTATATGAGAGCGATATTCATGGTTCGTTGAAGTAAGTATGGATTATAAGGGTGATCTCGCCGCTGAAATGGACAGAATCCAATACATGAATATTTTTTCAGAATGCACATTCTGTCGTGACTTTAAATTTATTTCTAGATATTATGTATTATTAATTTTATTCATTGTGCATGCTGCTTTCACTCCCTACGTGTGTAAATTATGAATAGAATGTCATCAGTTTTTATGACTATTATTTGATAGCCACATAAAAACACTTTAATGCAACCTCTTTCAAACAGGATTACACGGCCCGAAGTAGTCCGTTAAGTGAGGATGGAAATGTCTTGTGTTGAAAATCATCCAGTAACATAAGAGGAAAGTACTCATCTGCAAGAATCAGTGAATCGACTACTGATACTGGCTTCGCCGCCCGAACGCCTCGGGCATTTTTTGTTTTGTTTTTTTTTTTAAGTGCTGAACAATTATCCTTAAAAACGCGACTGTCGCTCTCATGACCTGCTCTATTTAGTTAATGTGCCATGGGCAACCCCCATTGAGCTGAAGGAGGTAGGTTTCACCTTGTTCCAAGATATCATCCTGCCTATGACACCTTCAGTCTACGTAGATCTTGTCTAAGGACATCCTCTGTCAACGCAGACCCTATGTCTACGGAGACCTTCTGTCTATGAATACCCCCTGTCTACGGAGACTCTCTGTCTATGAAGACCCTCTGTCTAAGAAGACTTTCTGAGTACGTAGATTCTTTGTCTAAGAAGATCTTCTGTCTAAGAAGACCCTCTACCTAAGGAGACCCTCTGTCTATGAAGACCCTCTGTCTAGAGACACTTTGTCTAGGGGGATCGCTTTTATAAGGAACGAATGGGGGTCGTCATATGAACATGATCGACGGAACAGGCAGACCGTTGAAATTTTGAGCTTAAATATTATTAGTAAATCTACCTTCCTTTTTCAAATGGCTCAAAACGAGCTGGCTCTTCCCTGCCCTTGCTCATCTCTCCCAGCAAGGAATATATATACCCGTGACAAAAAAAAAAAAACCGGCTTCAGCAAAATAAAATAAACTGGTCGTAATTTCAAATCATACTAGAATTTGTCACCTTACGATCTTTATGTGTGGGTGTGGAGCATGTAAAAAGAAAGAAGAGGGGAGGAGGACCTAAAATTGCCAACCCAGAAGTGTATTTACTGGCCTTCCGTTTGCCGATCAGCAGCGATGAAAAAGAGGAATCTGTATTCTCACCCTTCTATCCCCGTAACAGAAGTCTGCGCCCACTGATGCTGTACCCTCACGCGACACCCTCAGGCATAGCTGCCTAACTACAATTACGGGTTAATCGCTGAGGAAAGAGTGGCTTCTGAATGTCCTTAACAACCACAGGACACTAGTTCTCCCTACTTAAGTAATCTACTTCTTTATCACGCCAATGATGGCGTGGCGTAACCAATCAACCAAGGTTTGCAAGAATATGGTAATCTCAAGACGTACTTAATAGTTGCTCCAATATTGACAATTTCATCGCACAACGTCTTGATTTGCTCGGCAATTTTAAGACGTTACAACCTAACGAAAATCATTACGCTTCCCATCACTGGTGTAAACATACTTGCATATCCGAATTCAACAACTTGTGTTCGCACCAACAGATCTGAGCTAAAATAAACAGACATTAAATTTATACTGATTGCGATAAAGTGTCTTCTTAAAACACATTTCTGTTTAGAAATTACTTCCGCAGTTTAAAGAGCGTGGGCCGTCCTTGCTTGAAAACTCTCCATTTGCACAAACTACTACGATTCTGTTCATACAAATCGCAGACTGTTGATATTTCGCATATATAAACCCAGCTGGTCTCTCTTCAAGTGGGTCTACACATGAACAAGAAAGATCCGATGTCTTGGCTCGATCCTAGACAAAAATATAATCTCAAGGCCTAATTCAGTCATTTAATTATACTGGATTTCATCCACTTTGATATTACACCATCTTTTAATTTCCATTATTATGTTCGTGGATCAAAGGCACCTTGTAGGAAATTATGAAAAAAAAAATCTAACTGCTTGTAGGGCAATTCTTAACGAAGGAGGAATGTAGCTCTAGCCTCGTAGAAATCAGAACAATACCGAATACTGCCACTGCCACTGCCATTAAAAGTTCGCTGGCAAATCGAAAACAGAATGGCTCTTTGAGGAAGATAGTTCTGCTCCTCTGTCAGTTCTGTAAGTGATGAGACCAAATCACACCTCTAATTTCGATACCCCTCTCTACGGCACTCATTGGAAATAAGAGCGAGCGGGAAGAATTTTCATGTATCTTGATGATATCCGTTCCTGACAAGTCCCTCCTTCGCTTAATGACGACCCTGAATGCTGATGACTTCCAGCCTGGTCATTGGTTATGAATATTTCGTATCAAATTACTGGCCAAGATTTCCAGTCAATGAATAATAAACATGCGCATAGTATCAAACCACATCGAGGCCTGAAGGCCATAGCCACTGTTAGATTGTCCTTTATTCTCATAATGGTCCAGTCCAGGCACCTCTAGTGCATGGATCCGTATATCATATTTCACCCATCTGGCATGATTAAACTGCTGACTGCGCAATTTCATATATTCTTATCATTCATTAAGCAGACTGCGTCATTTTGATGCTCTTCTCATGTGTTTGCACGTCTCCACCGTTTCAGGCAGCGATTCTACAGTAGGCCTAGTTTTACGACATTGCTTCATTTGCCTAGATTTTCCAGTTGAAGGAAATGCCCAAACTCAAACAGATGGTTATGGTCGGAGAGTGCATGAAAGAAAATTGCAAAGAGAAGGCAAGAAAAGAACATATTGATGCAAATATCGTTAAACTCAAACATGCGGCCTCTGCATTAGCACCCATCGCCTCGCTCTCAGAGATCCAGGCCGCCCCTTCACAATAGTGGTTTAATGACAGCGGTCATTCTCAATGACGAAAAGAAGATGAGGACCTATCAGGTTTAATGGATTTCCATTTCTAGGCAAATGTGATAAAGAATCGCTGCTCTGTCGTAATCAAAAGTGGCTCAAACAATACAGAATCCATTATTATGCTAACCCAGTTTCAACTTACTGTCACTGTCTGAAGGAACCAAAACAGTGAAGAGTTTTCACTGATCGCAAAACTGGGGACGGACCACTTACAGGAATGCCACGCCTGTGATCTCTTTTCTGGACTCAGTTATTACTTAAAAGTAATGACCTAATTTAGTAATGGCCTGGTCATTTTTAAAAATGAAACGTCGTTCAGAGATTTTACACGAGCTGGCCTATATTGCTGTGAATTAAAGGTTGACCTAGTGTGACCCCACTCTGTGTATTCCGCCAGAATTTCTGCTTACGCATATGAAAACATAGCGTCGGGAGCAGAGTTATGTTATCAGTTTGTTTTCCTCCTATATACTCACTGCACCAAGAGGGAGGCATCCATATCCTGCCTGGTTGTGAGCAATAGTAAGTATGTTTTATTGTCCTCATCACGTTCATTCATTACAGACCGAAAGAGCAAACTGATTGCGTAGAGAAAGCAACTGGTTACATTTTTTGTCGTGTGTAACTTTCGTCATCGCTGTTCCTCAAAAACCTCCGCCAGCTATTCATTCCAAGAAACTCCTATATGGACTGCGTTCGCAGTATTGATCTCAGGCTCCACTGACACGTTTACTGCGGTGATATTTAGTTCCCGAATCATGACATCGTTATCTGCAGGAACAATTTGCCAGCTCTACTATAATGCAGCGAGTAAATTTGCTCATGAATGACACAGATCGATACCGCTAATTTCGTCCATGGTCCCTTCAGTATTAACAGGCAGAGTGCAATCAGAATATTAATTTGGCATCAGTAATGTGGTTGGAATGGCTGACGACTGAATTGTACGCATTAGCCTCCATGCACTAAGTAAGGAAAGTATCGATTCTCTTTCAATTATGTTATCACGGTAAGCATTCAGCTAACGTTCACTACTTTTTGATACCTTTGGCAATCTAGGTCAGACAAACTTACTCGAAACTATCGAAATGGCGTCGAACCTTCAGAGCTTGTAATCTGATACCAATATGAACACACTAGGGAGTGTCAAAAGTATTCACACTCAGAAATTAAGTGCTCACCGCCACAAGCAACAAACTTGATAAAGCTGCTCTAGGTCGACACAGGACATATTTTATGCCGTCTGTCTTTCGCGGAAAGCATAGATTAAAAGCAGCTGGAGACAATGGAGGGTAAAAACACCTGGAATTAGACCCAGCTCTCTGTTCATGACTCGCATTGATCGATATGATTTGGCTTTTTGTTTTCTTCACGGAAAGTCCCAGGAGCACCGAGGCAGACGACGTGGTTATGACATTCAGCTTCAGATGAGATTGCTCACGACTGGAACCAGTCTGTGGCCCAGGGGTTTTTAGCGCATGACGCCAGCTGCTTTGAGAGACAACGAGTTGTCATGAGACAGCCAGTTATGCTTAACCGCAACACCTCGGGAGTATTGAAAATTCGCCAGTAAATTTAGAGTCTGTATTTTTCAATAACTTTCAAACAGAAATTGTAGTATACATGTTTCAAGTTTTAAGGTTAAAGTTTATTGATTTCGGCGAAAGCCAACCACATACAATAATAACGTCATATTAATACATAAGAGTGAGTGAAAATTAACAAAAAAAACATACATTTTATGCACAACTGTCCCTAACATTTAGTCACTGACTTCTCTGTCTCATTCTCTTTCTCTCTGTATCACTATCCCTGTCTCTCTTCCACTAACCTTCTCAATCCCTATCTCACACACTCTCTCACTCACTCGCTCTCCCCATCTAATGTTAACAGCTACAACTTTTACAACATCCCCTTAGATCAGACACATTTACGTAACAAAAACCTTTCAACTCTCCCCACCTCTCTGTGAGAGAGTGATTGATAGCAGCATGAGTTGTGTGTTAGTTCTTGAATGTCTAGATGTAGGCTAAATGAGAAATTGGTAGATGAGTGAAAGTCGAATGCATGAGGAACATGACTGTGTCTTTGCAGTGAATTGTGTACATATTATAATACTGTATTGTGAAATGATGAGTATTGGCATAGGGCCAAGTTCAGAAGTTCTGAACTTAAACTTGCGGATCTCTAGTGAGTAAGAGATAGCTGCGGTCAAGCGGACACGGCTGTAGTGGCAAGAGTCTGTAGTGTCGACAGTCGGGAGAAGGCACATTTAAAGCCAGGTTTTAATCCTTATGTGGTCCCAGTTGGAATGAGAGACGGGATGAATGCTACCGAGATATCTGACAATTCGGTATTTACAATAATCTTATCCGGCACAATCTGATACCACCAGTTCATTACAAAATACTGATTCCAAGAAACCGGTCACATCGTGTTTCAAGGAAATCTCACATAAGATTAAATGTCGAATACTCGTAACCACAACATTTGCTTAGTCTCAAAAAATTTCACATGACAAAGTTGTATAATTTCTGTACAAAAGTGGCAAGATAATCGAATTTTCATTTTACCAGCAACTTTTTCCAGGGTCCCCTGGAACTATGATTATGCGATGTTGGCTGTCACTAATCTCAAACAAAGTTCCAACAAAGTCCAAATAAGAGTGTAGTACATTAAATTTAATAGCACATTATAATAATAGTAATTACAATAATGCAGTTTATACGCCGCGTATCCAGGCTATTTCCCGCTCACAAGACTTCACACTGTTATTACCCCAGCAAGCCTGATCACTCTACGACTTTCTCAACTCTCTGGGCAGCATACAATGACGCTGTCATTTACAGACGCTAACACTCGCACTCTGACAATATCTTCCACTGCCTATAGCCAGGTATCCATTTTACAGACGGGTGGATTGAGGAAAAAGTGAATAAAATACTTCCTCTTATAATATAGGTGTGGTCGGGAATCAAGCTCAAGACCTTCTTACTCTGAATCCAACACCCTAACGCTTCGACACACTAAGACTTGGCCGGGTTAGAACTTTTCATTCTGCGGATCATGTCCTGATACGTTCCCTCTGTCGAAAAAGCGGTCGATGCCAGAGATTAGTATCTAAAATTTCTCCCACACGTGGATGAGAATATACATGATGGGAAGATAACTTATAAATAAATTTAACCCTCTAGTGCCCAGCCCTATTTACAATGGCACAAAAAGTTCGAGCTCCAGTTTTTGGATCACTTCTGAATCCACTATGCTGGAACAAGCATCAAAATGATAATAATAATAGTAATAATAATGCGGTTTATAAGTCTCATACCCAGGCTAATGCCCGCTCATGCGACTTCACACTATTATGGTGGGGTGATGATCTTGGTTTGCTTTTTTTGTTCCACGAAATGTATCAGATCTGATATGCTGGGCACTAGAGGGTTAAATAGCTGCCAATCTTGCCCCTAGGTCATTGTATTCCCAGTCGACCTGAGCCGAGTAAAGTCGCACACATGTGGTAAAGTCTCCCCCTCTCTCTCTCTCTTTCTCTCTCTCTCTGTCTCTCTTTCTCTCTTTGTGTGTATGTAGGTGTCCGTGTGCGTGCGTGCGTGCGTGCGTGCATTCGCACGTGCATTCACATGTGCATGGTAGAAGGAAGATAGGGGAGACGGTGCAGCGAGGAAATTTGAAAGGCAGAGATTTCTGATAAGAACAAATTCTTTGATGTTGATTTATTTTCCTAGGTAGCTCCACACGAAAGCTATTTGTACGGAACGGTTGCGATTAGAATCGAACAACACCAGTGAAAAAAAAAATAAAGCAAAACCATTCAGTAGAGAGACCGTGAGGATGAAAGGGGTGGGAAAAGGGAGAGAAATCCCAATCCCACATAATGATGATGATATTCATTCAATCCTAATTAATCTAATGATGTGAGAGAGGCCCGATCGTTAATGGAAACGCGCATCGGCAACGCAACGCCAGAGAAGGCAGTTTTGCACACTGCTCCGGGCGACTCCACTGTAATCAAAAGGCTGACGGTGTGCTCTCTATGTCCCCTGCTAAGCAAAGTAATCTGATGAGATGGTATAGGTGAAAGGGGGGGGGGGCAGTGAATGAATTCTTTACATCCTTCCTTCCCTCTTCATCCTCTCCTTTTACCTCCACTGTTTGCTCTTAGGAATGA
Source organism: Ellobium chinense (assembly GCA_033807755.1). Lineage (NCBI taxonomy): Eukaryota > Metazoa > Mollusca > Gastropoda > Ellobiida > Ellobiidae > Ellobium > Ellobium chinense. The sequence goes on along the minus strand of JAWQUT010000008.1, from coordinate 4,163,575 downwards.
ATGAGCGTCTTGGTCCAGCCACCCTCTCCTTCCTCCCATCCCGACAGGTTGTTTTTTTTCTTCTCCTACCCATTTTATTGGTAGACGTAAAGTACAGAACGTTAGAGTACACAAATCAAGCAGGAACGTTTTGTAAGTTTCCATGCAATCACGTCACAAATAAAAAAAAACAACAAAACCCCATAAGTGGTCCTCACGCGCTCACTGTACTTCATACATATTACGTTTTAACCCCTGCTAAGCAGAATGGTGGGAGGGGGG
>JAWQUT010000008.1:4135441-4147606 GCA_033807755.1 Ellobium chinense | reverse complement strand
CCCCCCCTCAACTTTCCAGCAAAAACAATATCTTCACTATCCTCCTCGCTAACTCCGTTATCTTTGTCCCACACCCCTACCATTCTTCCCTTGACAGATCAGTAGCCAATGCCTGATCGATCTGGTCGGCACCGTGCACCATTTCCGTGTCCGGCAATTAAGCTGGTGATTTAGCGACTCCTTACATGTCCCGGAACAGTAGCTCTTGCGTCCAATCGCCCTGGTCGACAGCCGCGCTCAGTGGGTGTCAGTTTCCACACCCAGCTCAGCGTCTGGGAGCGATGATGCATTGGAGAAGTGCTCACCCATTCATGTGTATCATTACTCGGTAGGATAAATGTATCAGTTTTAGGAGAGAAAACCGTCTTGGCGGGGTCGTCAGAAAGAAGGAATGACGGTGCCGGATCGCTTTCTTGGTGGTAAATTATAGACACTAGAGACCGAGTTGTCTTGCTCCGTTGCCCGTGTCAACACTCGGGTGAGCTCATGATTAAAGATCAAGCTAGAAAATGCTCCAACGCCATTTCCCCCAAAACGAAATAAAACCATTAAGGAATGAATTCCAAATAAGGGTGAAGAGTCAAAATCTGCACTATATTACCGAAAAAGTGAATACTTTGCTAAAACGTGATGTTTTCAAAAAATAAATAAATAAATAAATAAATAGAACAAATGCACTGCTGCTGGTCATGTTGTTAAAATGTTGTTCTTTATCTCAAGTTTCCGTCTTCAATCAATATCCGATGCTATGAATATTTCCTCACGCTGACTGATTACAGGTCTAGAGTGTTGTGTCCAATAAGAACTTGGCCCTCTCAGAAATCCCTCTCATCAGTCCTACATCTGACCCTAACACTTCGAACCTTCACCTCAGATTAACTGACTGAGCTCCATCCTTCTCTCAATCCGAAAAGTACACAATTAATCAGTCTGAAATTCCCGGCAATGCAAATTAGTCCGCCAGACATCTTCTCTGACTATCCCAACCTCGAGAAGTGGGGACTACGGAGTGAGCGCGCAACTGAGACGGTCGTTTCTCACTGAAATTCAATTTGCATCGATGAGAGTGGAAAGACCCAAATCGTTTACCTTAAATCCACTTCAGACATGGGACATTTCAGGGACGTTTCTATAACCCCTACCACGAGGGGGGAGGCGGCGCAGGGGGTCAGTGGAAAATCCAAAGGACTGAAGGTGTAAGCAGAGTAAGTTGATGCAAACTGTATGTAGGTTTATGAATCTTGATACTAGACTATTAGCAAGATGCCTTGTTCAAAAGGCGTATATGGTATCCTCAAAGAGATGGAAACGGCCCTGGCAGTATGGTGATGAGCGGTGAATGAGATAACAAGTGCAATGCATAATATGTTATTAAGATGGGAATTTCCTAGTCACCGTTGTTATGTCTAAAGAGGGGAAAGTAATGGCAAATATGCGGAGCAATTAAGAAATAAGGCTCATCATAAATACTCGTAACAAAGTGGTTTTCCAGTCCATCATAAACAAAGCTCTAGGCTATACTGGGAGAGTCCCATGATATATGCTGATGGGTACGGACAGTGGTCAAACCCAGGATGTCCAGCAAATTTCGTAAACGAAGTCAAGAAGCTGACAAACTCTCGAATTTACACACGCTAATTGGCGGAAGGAATGGTGTGCGGTGCGCATAAGAAACCTCTCTACTGATTTGCTACACTGCTATTTGTCCTTCTGTACAGTGGGGAATTATTCCAGTGAAGTATTGGAAGAGTGGCTGTGCGGTTTGTGAGTCTTACTCAGAAAATGAAGACTATCAAGTCTGAGCTTTGTATATTTGACTCGCATACTGGGCGGTTTATGTTGTAGTGTCCTTGGGAAAGACACTTCACTTTCATTTCCTCACTCGATTCAGGTGTAAATGAGTACATGGCTTTAGAGCTGGGGGGACCAGAGCGCTGCACAGCTGACGACCAACAATGACTTTGTTATGTATTTCACTTGTAATATTATGTATTTTACATATATGATGTGTATGCCTTTGCAGGAGGTCAGTGAAAAATCCAATATGCCTTCATATTATGTATTATCAATGAGATGTATGACATTGTAAATCAAATTCCTTGCCGGCTGAATAAAGTATTTTCGTATTTTTCGTATAAAACTATTTCGTGGCGTCGCGTCAGCGACAACATGTTTCCTCCCTTTCCCCATCCCTTTGTTTCAACAGCACCGACAGCAATGAAATGATATAAATTAGCAGAACAGTAAACATTTTTTCAAGTATAGCACAACTAGATTAATGCTCTATAACCTTGTACTAAAAGGAAGGAACGAGAAAGGGAGGGGTTAGGGGGAAGAGGAATCATGTCCAACAATTTTTCTCTTTCAAAGACGAACAACTTTCCTTCTGACTTGGTCCTCGTTTCATTTTTTTCATTAGGCTGGCTTTGACCAGGTGCTAAGACATTCGCCTAAAAAGCTTCATTTTTGTATTCATAAACCTCAAATTGTACCTGAAAATTTTCAGCTTGGATGCCTCACAGGTCTTTTCACTAATTTCTACACCCTGAAACTGGCTGACAGGACAGGGCCCGAGAAAAGGGTCATTTACATGTGAGTAATTTACTCGAATAGACGACAGAAACCTACAAAGACTTCACCTTCTCTGCACTCCTAATCTTCACATTAAACCAGTAACTGGTGACTTTTGTATTGTCTAGTGAACGTTAGCATCCCTGAGGAAAAGAACCACGCTATGGCTCCGCTACGACAGCTCATTAGACCACCAAGGTGTCAGAAGTGACCACTTGCTCCGGACACAATTACTGTAATATAACAGTCTAAGCCGTCCTACCAGTTGTCACCAGTCACGACCGGACGTGGGGATTGAGGATTCGGGTTACGCTAGATAAGGGTTAGGCCCTCAATCGATATTTTCAAATATCTACGTTCATGAATAACCACCACTCTAGTATCATCGATAGTCGATACGATATTAAGGAGCCTCAGTGATTCCAAAAGGGAGGGCTATGTCCGATTAGCTTTTGAGGTCGACTGACAATATTGGCCATTATTTGAGTATTCGAGACACAGTTCCGCTTAAGTATTGTTAGAGTTTAGGTTGGCACTAACCATTTTAGCACCACCGGAAGTCGTTTAGGAATCAAGACCGTTGGTCAATTTTTCATCTAAACGATATAAACAAGTAACACCGTCAATATCAACTAACTCAGCCTTTGCAAGCGAATACAAAAGCTGAGGGCTAGTATCGATAGACCTCACAATCGATATCCATTACGGCACAGCCCCAGTTTTCAATTCATCGTCACAGAATGTGGGGGTCAAGGACAAGGTTGTACATAATAGGTGATGTCGCAGATACCTCGTTTTAAGTATTTATGAAAACCGATGCCTTTTCTGAGTATCGATACCGTGTCATGTGTCATCTGTTATGGTAAGAAAGGGTGCAAAATCCAAACAGATCGCTACAATAATAAAATTTAATATGCCAAATATTGCCATTTGGCGCAAAAATTACAGCTTAAATTATAGCTGCAATCCTCATTTCTGTTTAATGAAAAAATGCTGAAAGGTATATGTACTGCTGTGTGGGGGCAGTTTTTCTCTACAAGTCATAACAAAGTCATGAATTCGTCAAATATTAAAATGCAAAGACACCACCTCATGACGGGTAGTCGTTGATACCGATACTCAAAAAAAACCTCGGTCTCGATACCTGCTCAGCATCATTCAGGGATACAGACTACACCAGAACATAAACTGATCATCAACACATTCAGTCACACTGTCTGAGTCTCTCATTACAGACAACCACCTCATAAGCTGATCACACAATCACTAATCCCTGATACACAAAGCTAATTCGGACATGACCGATGACTTCTCTTCATATCAGTATTATGTTACCAAGGTACTATCGCAAAAATCTATTGTTCATAATGATCAAACTCTCGGTTAGTTATGTCGCACAAGTCGTGTTGGCATATTTTGAACTGAAGATGCGATCTGGAGGTCAGAAGGTTGTCCAGAAATGTGTTAATCTTGTTATCCGGTGATTTACTGACTCCTCCTATACCCCGCGTCGTCTTCGGACGCAATATTATTCAGTAACGACGCAATGTTCGTGGAGTCTACGGGTACTGGGATTCACTGTAACTGGGAACTAAGAGAAAATTATGTAACAGACACTTTGATCAATAATATGAAGTTAATATTTCGGAGAGATTCACTATAACATGGTCTAAATTTTGGGAGGGGCGGGGACGGGGTGTGGCCCCAGGGACGGGACATTCACTAAAACTTGAGCCATATCCAGTACTGATCATGGTGAATTAAGTGTAAAGAGTCGCGCGTTATAGTTCTTTCCAGTGACCATAAATGTTCATAATGCAACCGCTGCTGAAAGCTGCATTAAGTTTTCATAACAACAGAGAGTCTGGATCTGATCATGGCACCTATATATATATACCTAAGATTCGTGAAAGAGAGGAGAGGGGAGAAGTCCGAAAGCGACACCGTTTATGATGAGAAATATACAGACAGGTAGAGCAATTGAGTACTGTGTTGATTTGTGCAGTTTCTGTGCTCGATATTGTTTTTCACTGCACAATTAGAGGCAGTGTAAAAGTGGAGTTAACACAGCCATAAAAAGCTGGTAAAAATAACAGACCCATTGACTAAGGGCAATAGACTGGACAATAATGACGGCACGACTTACACTCTTTCTGCAATAATCTTTCTCTTTATCTCACTTACTCCTTTCACAAAATTGCAGGCAATGCCGTCATTGTATTCTTTCTACTAACCCTGTAAAGCATCATTATCTAGTTCAAGATTAGTCTTTGATGTATTAAAACCATTGATTTTCTTTTCATATTCATGTTCCTCTTTAATTACGAAACGTACTCGGAGACAAACGCACAGAAAAAGCTCCAAAGTCATGCTTTGTTCATGAACTTCTGAGCTGATAAAGACAAAGGTTTTTAATTCATAACGATTCGAGAAAAGGAGTCTCAGTAGAAAAAGAATTGATATGACGATTCTGGTGCCGCTTCTTGTAAAGAGATGTGTGTGGGAAAATGGTGGTTATTAATTACCAATGCTATGAGAGGTACATTAGGCCTACGCCGGTTCGGGAAGGTACCACAGAGATGACATGGCATAGAGTATTTGACAGGTATTTTATAGTTACAGCACGTGCTGCCACTCCAACTTTGAGCTACCAAGCTGAGCTGAACATAGCTGGACTCTTCCTTCAAAAGTATTATCTTAGGAAAGTATTTTTATAACCGTCACAGGTTGTTTATTGGCTATTTCTATAGTCCCCTAGAGTGGTTGCCCAATTCGAACTGCTGCTGATGATCATCAAAGAAGAGCTTCAGAACCTTTTAAAGAGATGTATAATTGTCTGTCAAGCGGAAGGTATGGTTGTCCTAGCCCATCCCACAACCCATAACTCCTAGTCCCTCTGTTTTCAACCAATGGCGACACTTACCTTTCCAAAGCTGCCTTTCCCGATGGCCCGAAGAATTTGAAAATGATCAAAGTTCACTGTGGAATAGAAAAGAATAATGTTATAAATCTATTAAAATAACGAAAAATAGATCAAAATTAATGAAAAAATAGGGCAATTTTGCTTCACTTCATACAGTAAGAAATCAAGCATGTGTATCTCATATATGGCATCATGCAACGTGTTTACTGTTTCGTCCATTATAGGCTGAAACGATGAATCACAGATCTCGGGATACAACAATCTCTACTAATCTCTTAGGAATCAAAAGTCATACTACCTGAAGACGGGCGACTGACCACAGATAGAAATCAATATAATAGCCGATGCCAAGCCGTCCAAAGCTTGGAGACCAGCCCACAGATAATTATATCGTATCCCTTGATCAATCCCAGCCTTGAAATTGCACATTAGTCGATATCACAGAAATTGCAAGAAATGTAATTATATTCAGTTGGAGGTTGCCATAATTACAGAAATGCTTGGCGAGAACGTTTGTCTCAGTCAGAGATGATTTCCAAGACAAAAGGAGGGAGCGGGTGTACACATCTGTGGCCGTATGCATAATCCATACGTTACTTAAACACATTGCGTGCCCACAGTGAACATTACTAATATGTTGGGAGTTCCCCGTGGTTACCGCAGTGCGTCAACTAACGTAAGGATTATGCATACGGCCACTGAGCTTGAGACCGCACTCTACATTATTACTCACACCCGTCTGTGGAACCATCAAGAGACACTGAAAGGTGACGTTTAAAGAACACTGTCTGTAACTCAGTGTGACCAAGAAAAAAGAAAGGCTTTGGAAACGAGAAAGTACCGAGTCACTTTCACTTCTGACCAGCCGTCACATAAGATCCTACCACAACGATAGTTCCTACCAGAGCTGACTCCGTTGATCGCAAAATCACAGGGGCATAGTTAAGGTTGCAAAAAAGCGGGAGGCACGATTAAATGGTACTAAAGTGTTTCCAACTTTGTACAATTTTTACGTATTCTGAAAAATATTGCCAATAAACAAAAAGTGCTGAGGAGCACATTTCAGTCACCCGGGGTCATCCGATTTTCTGACATGAAGATGCTTTGAAGATAAAGGAAGCACATTTATCTAGATCAGATTAGTCTACTTTGAGGTCGAAAACACGAGCTGAACAATATGCTACTGAAACTAATTTCATTGAGAAGTCCCACTACCAAGCTGACAGTCGTTCAGTGTCAGGAAGAGACCAAGATGGAAGGTCAGAATACAGACAGAAAAACCAACAAAGCTATGGATGTTAGAGATTGATGCCGCCATTTTACCAGAACATCGGTAGAAAGAAAATACATTGATGCCGTCATTCTGCTCGCAATTTGTTAGAAGATAAGTAACCCCCCNGGGGGGGGGGGGGGGGGGGGGGGGGGGGGGGGGGGGGGGGGGGGGGGGGGGGGGGGGGGGGGGGGGGGGGGGGGGGGGGGGGGGGGGGGGGGGGGGGGGGGGGGGGGGGGGGGGGGGGGGGGGGGGGGGGGGGGGGGGGGGGGGGGGGGGGGGGGGGGGGGGGGGGGGGGGGGGGGGGGGGGGGGGGGGGGGGGGGGGGGGGGGGGGGGGGGGGGGGGGGGGGGGGGGGGGGGGGGGGGGGGGGGGGGGGGGGGGGGGGGGGGGGGGGGGGGGGGGGGGGGGGGGGGGGGGGGGGGGGGGGGGGGGGGGGGGGGGGGGGGGGGGGGGGGGGGGGGGGGGGGGGGGGGGGGGGGGGGGGGGGGGGGGGGGGGGGGGGGGGGGGGGGGGGGGGGGGGGGGGGGGGGGGGGGGGGGGGGGGGGGGGGGGGGGGGGGGGGGGGGGGGGGGGGGGGGGGGGGGGGGAGGTGGTAATATGTATGGGGGCGCTCGTGAGTATGAGTTGCTTTTCGGCGATCGTCGGTACCGAATAGTGACCTCAACGATGAAGCTTCTTGTCCTTTGGGAAGGTGAAGCCATAATGTGCATATGACAAAATGGTATATAGCAGTACTTAGGCGTGCTGAATATCATATCTAGACTTTTCTTGCAGTTGTAGACCTACAGCGCCTTCAAAGTTCCGGTCTCAAGGATGTGCGGTATATAATTTAAGTTCCAGTTTTCGTCTAATGCGCCATTCCGGACTCTGGCATGTAATCTTCCTTTTCCAGTTTCAATGTTTAGCAGGCGAAAAACGAAGAAAACCTTGATCGGGAGTTGCGGATTTGGGGGAAAATGAAATTCGTTCTCGCGCAATCGAGGCTTTGGTACAGCATAATAATGTTACATTCGGAAAACAAATTTAAATAACAGATCTAAGATCACACTGGGTTTGAAAACAGGAACAGTCATAAATCAATGAATACCACATGATCAAAGTATTGAACAGTATCCACATATAATCTCGTTATATTGATTAGTTGTATTACCGATACTGATTTCCACTGTCCATGTCATCATATAATGATTGGTGTGAGGTATTTTAATATATCTGATTATCAAAGTTACATGTCCTGAAGCGTCACTTGTTGCTATTAGGGAAGATAATATTGTCAAAGTCTCTCATTAGAGGATGACGTTTCACACCTGAACTATAATAATGTTTATCAAGATCTAGGTCGTTCACCTCTGTAGTCAGGTATATGATACTCCAGGAAGAAGACATTCAATATGCCACTGCTTCTCGACATTCTGTCATTACAAAGGATTAGCAGAAAGAAACAAAACTGATGATGCTAGATTGTCAGAAGACAGGCAGACAAAAACAAAACAAACCGATGTTGTTTTTTCTGTCTGTTGTTATATCAAACAGGTAAGTAAGGATCACATCATTTTAGTTCAACCAAAAGACCCCTCCAAGTGCTATAAGCATGTTTGTTTTTATTGTTGTTGTTGTTGTTGTTGTTGTTGTTGTTGTTGTTGTTTTTGCGCTGAGGGGACGAAATGACAATTTTGCCCTCACTTCTTGCTATCTATAACCTCATAACAGCTGGTGGAATGGACAATCCGTAGAGAAACACGCTAAAAAGGATGATAAAGTGTGTCTTATCACGCCCTGGGACCATCAGACACGTCCGACCCGGAAACCACATCTCCTCTTGAATCAGAGGGCAGACAGTAAAAACTGAGGAATGCATCTGCGCGACCCGGAGACAGGGTGTGCACCGTTGAATGCGGAAAGTAATAATGATACAATTCCTCATCAATTTCTATTGCTTAGTGCCTATGTCATATTCGTGGAGATAGTCATTTCAATATAATATTTCCAGCGCAAGGACATGTATATCTTGTAGCCCATCAATGTTATCTGGCATCAATAAAGAAATTCATCTCATTAGTGCAGTAGATTTTTATATCGGATTATGCTTCGCATCATGCTGACTTACCTAGCAATATTTACAAAACATCAAAGGACACAGCTGACACAACATGACATAACATGGCACGATATAATACAAGGTTCAAAACTTTTATTAGGCCATAGGCCAACATTTACCATTTCACGTTACAAAACACTGCAAAGACACATCTATGTTCCTCATGCACTCCATTTCCACTCCCATACCAATTTTTCATCTATCCCACACCCAGATCTTCGGAAACTAACAAACAAATCATGACATTAATGCTGTTATCAATCATCCCCCACCCCCACCACCACCAAATTCTGTCTCCTCCTCTTCCCCCCTCTCCCAAAAACCCTTTTTTTTCCAATTTCTTGACAGAGGGCACCCATTTCGGCTCAAATTTCGGAGTTGTATTTCTACACAACACAACACAACACAACACAACACAACACAACACAACACAACACAACACAATACAATACAATACAATACAATACAACACAATACATTACAACACAATACAATTCTTTCCCTTTCTAAGAAGATTAAATGAAGCTTCTTCTAAGTCCATCAAGTAGAGCACAATATCCCACTTAAAGACAACCTAGCGACCTAGGTGCCACCTGAAAGTGACGTTTTGTCTGAATAATGCGATTTCATCGGCATCGTTATTCTGTCCCGCGCTGGCAAAAAGTGGTACATTTCGTAGCCTGGATGCAATACCCTGATAAATACCATAATCCAAATTTCACAGGAGAAGCAAAAAAAAAGTACACTTAGCAAAGCGATTCTTTGAGAGTAAGTTCTACTGTGAATGCGGTATAAGGTATAACATAGTTCAGTCTGTTGAGTTTTAAGGTTACAGGCCTGTAAGTGTACTTTCATTTTTGGGTCCACTTTTGGGTCCTACTTTTGGGTCCTACTTTAGGGGCTATATTTCATCTCCCCTTTTCCTTCTTTTGGCATGCCCTGCTTCCAGTAATAAGGGCTCCAGGGGGGAAATTTTGATATCATGGGAAACCGTGTCCATTTTATTTTATTTTTGCCAGGCACTATTTAGCCCTCGGCTGGAACTGCCAGGTCAAGGGTGTGCTCAGGCGGAAGAGGAGGGGTTTGGCGTTGACCAGTGAAAAATGTAGTCTCTGTTTACGAATTGCAACAAAGCTCAAAATTTCAACGGGCTTGCTAGGGTTGGGTAAGTCTTAAAATTTGGGCCACATAATGAGCTTCAATCTGGTATGGGTCTGGGTGAAAGCTAAATCTTTGGGTTCAGAGGGCAGCTCAAAATGTTAATATAGCCCGTAGAGAAAAAAAAGGGTCCAATCCCGTTACAGGTCTGTAACCAAAAGTTACTGAGCATCAAATGAAAACAAAAACAGTTGTGTTTTTTTTAATAACTTCGGTCACTGGCACCGCTTGGAGCAAAAACCCGACAATGGCTCGTGTGGGGAATGAGTACTGGTGACCAAAAGTTAAAAACTGGCTAGAAATTTATGCTTCCTTTGCTTAGGACTGCCCACAGAGAAAAAAAAAACCGCCCCCTACGCGGGGACCAAACAAACAAACGCGGCTCTCACTTTGAGTGACGTTTTCACAATGGGGGTCTCTTGTCATTTGTGACATTTGGGAAGTACCTGATCAAGTGCGTGCAACATTCCGATATGTGCTCCTACCGGTGAATTACGTAAAGCAATATCTTGCATTTCCTACTGTACCACAAAAACTACTGTATTCAGTCTAGAGGTCTGAGATCTGACATGATTTGCGCGTCGCTGCTGACAGCCTAAAAGCGCTAAGACCTGAAATTTGGACAGGGTAGCGTTTCTCTGGGTACTGCATCAAAGCTGATCATTAGGAACCCACGACATGACCTTTTTAGTATGCGAGTCTCAATCCAACATAGAATCTACTCGAGCCAGTCGTGAAACAAACAACCCCTTCTCTCTGTAAAACTCAATATACACTATTCCCTTAAAATATTTGATTCGATGGTTTCTCTTTAACAATGAATCCACATTACGCAGCTCTGGAACCTCGAGATGTTTTTATTCTACACAGACAAGCTTTGAAGGACAAAACAATTTACTTCTCCGAATTTGATTTGCGCCTGTTTTTCAGGAGCGGCGCCACACATTTGAAGACAATGCTGAGGTTCGATACGCTATCAGTTATAGATGAGCAACGCGGATAACAGCATTATGCATGTGTTTTGCTTCAATTCAACTCCTCTGTTTCCCTTTCACCCCATAAAGTGATCACCTTGTTCAGCGGGACCAGACTTCAATGACAAGCCTCCACTTAACAGAAAACGTTCTACGCCTTTACATCACAAATTTTTGTCGGTATTACATCTTAATTCAATGGAACGGCCTGTGCGTTCCCTGTAGGACTTGAACATAAACAAAAACTATTAAATCTGGCGGTTTTTAATTCATTTCCGTTACAATGCAGCAATTTCTTCGCATCGAAAAGAAAGTACAATTTAGGCTAAACCGCGGGCGAGATGTGGGACAGAAGCAGAGGTGACAGCCTCACTTCCTCCCTCCNAAAAACTATTAAATCTGGCGGTTTTTAATTCATTTCCGTTACAATGCAGCAATTTCTTCGCATCGAAAAGAAAGTACAATTTAGGCTAAACCGCGGGCGAGATGTGGGACAGAAGCAGAGGTGAGCCTCCCTTCCTCCCTGCCTCCCTTCCTCCCTCCCTCCCTCCCTCCCTTCCTTCCTTCCTTCCTTACTCTCTCTTCCCCTCTCTCTCTCTCTCTCCCTCTCCCTTCCTTCCCTCTCTTTCCCTCTCCCTCTCCCTCCCCTTCTTCCTTCTTCCCTACATCTCTTCCCCCCCTCTCTCTCTCTCTCTCTCTCTCTCTCTTCACTCTTCCTCTCTCTCCCTCTTTCTTTCTCTCTCTGTGCGCGTGTACTTAATGAAAATCTCATTGTTGACCCATTTCCATGTCACTTATGGTTTTTTTTTTTCTTTCCCGGGCCAAGTGATGGAGTTCCCACGGACCTCTGCTGTGAGGAATGTTTTGGCTTTCCTTTTAATCCTATTTCTGCAGATTTATCGGCAGAAAATACGCTGGGGACACATCAGCAGAGTAGGCCAATATTATAAGCCTGATTTCACGACACGGCGATAAAACAATATGAACTGAACCTTTACTCCGGCAGTTCTTGAAGACGTTCAGTCTCCAGGTTATGACGTAGGCTGCAGATTATAAGCGAATAAGAAGTTTTGGAGTAGGAGGGGTGGGGGGGGGTGGGAATGGGAAGACAATCACTTTGAAGTGAAGAACATGGAATATCCCCCTCCCTTTTTTCCCTCCCCCTCCC
>JAWQUT010000008.1:4116355-4135432 GCA_033807755.1 Ellobium chinense | reverse complement strand
ATATACACACCCAAAACCCACCCTACCTCTTCCTTTGCATCGATCATTCGTGCCGTTCCACTCCCATTCTGGCTCCGGTCTCTCAGTAAATTCTACGTGCATGGCAGCCGGCAGAGCCATGGAATTCAAAACAGATATTTTCAGGATCCTTTCAAGCCTTTTTCCACCTTATCCTCCCTATCCATTCCTCACTTATTCCTAACAAGGGATACGTTCAATGTTGTCGCGGCGGGGAAGTGTGCGCACCTTCTAAACGTTTCTTAGAAATGTGGCACCTACTGCGTACATCGGAAGTGAAAGCTCGGCAAAATGACGGTCATCATCTACGGTTTCAATTTTTTTTGGGGAACGTCTTATCAATGGCCTGGTGTCGGAAGTGGATGTGGTGAGATGTATGATTTTGAATAAGGCAAAGTTACAAGTATAGCAAACATCACTCGCGGGTCAGCACATTATTTTCTAGCTCTTCCGCTTCAGTCGCAGCCATCCTCACTTACCTAGAGATCGATGCTTTCTTTGCCTAGAACAGCCCACAGAATAAAAGGACCGCTCCTTTCGCTCATCCGCGGGGACTTAACAAACGCAGCCTGACTGTAAGCGGTGTCTTGTTGGGTCTTTCCCCTAAAGTCTTTTTACTTACTTATCTCTGCGACCAGTGGCTCACACAGAGACAAAATATCTTGTCTTTTATTTAATCCTCCCACAAAATGTCGCGCACCTTATCAAAAGGCACAACCTCTTTCCTTGCAGAATATATTGCACTATCTTCATCCACAGTACTCTTTTCTTTTTGCATGTAAAACTGGGGCATCAAAATGCTAAACAGTGCATTCTTTAATGTTGTATGTGACGATCTTAAGAACACTGTATCTCAAATAACATTTCACAGGTTTTCTTCAAAATTTACCGGAGTTGGCAGCATCACAAGATACAGATTAACAAGACAGCGCCTTTTGTTTTTAAAAACAATCTGGTGTATAATTTTCAATAATATAACTTAATTGTTTCGCTTCCCAAGTTTTTTCATACACTGAATTTTTAAAAGTTCTCTTGCAAACCTGCCCATAGCCAAAATCTTTCCTCATGGCTCTTGTAAGTAACTGTGAGAAAGAATTATTTTTCTAACTGTATATGAAAAATTCAAGATGGTCGCCGCAGAGTGCTAATATTTTGGCCGACCGTGTGTGCTGTGCTGTCATGCTTAATCTTCCAAATTCGTCACTTTCAATCCAGAAAACAGCAAAGTATGGCTGGAATGAGCAGACCCGGTTTTTGTAAGCCTTGGGAACGTATCTCCTCTCCCTCCCCCACTTTTAATTCAATATAGACTAGATCTATACCCTCTCACCCTCGCTCTTCTATCTCCTCTCTTCTTTTGCACTGTTTCATTCCCCCTTTTTCTTTCTTCCTCCCTTCTATTCCCACCTCTCCCAATAAGCCATGTCCCCATTCTCACAACCAAAGTCGCCACTCCGTTATTCTGATAACAGATCAAATTACCTTTCACAGTTCGACACCCAGAGGGGGGGAGGATGTGATCCAGAAGGATCGTTTCTGACGGAGAGCTGATGAACAGCTGCGGTGAGAGACAGTGAACATAAAGAAAATATGACACTGCAGACAGGCGCTCTCGTGGAACAAGCTCAGCTTATTCACTGTCAATACATGATCAGTTTTTCTTAAGTTCATCTCAGCTGGGATTCTACACACTGCGTGATATGCCCGCCTGCCTGCCTGCTTATCTCAGCCTGCCTGCCCGCCCGTCTGTCTGTCTGTCTGTCTGTCTGTCTCTGTCTGTCTGTCTGTCTGTCGTTCTGTTTGCCCGTCCGTCCGTCCGTCCGTCCGTCTGTCTGTCTGTCTGTCTGTCTGTCTGTCTGTCTGTCTGCCTGCCTGCCTGCCTGCCTGCCTGCCCGCCCGCCCCATCGATCTATTCAATGCTCTTAATTAAACAGGCTACACTTCAGAATTCTTTGTCCCCACTGAATGCTTTTATTTCTATATTTAACAAGCTCCCCTTATTCACTCTTAATCCAAACAAATCTTTTCATTCCCTTATTTAACACTGCTGAATAAACCTCTTCCACACATTCTCTGTTGAACAAAGTGTTTTTTGTTTCGTTATCTCGAGCTTGTAAACAAGCTGCTTTCGCACTTTTTTTATCCCAGCTCAATACTTTTATATTCCTTTACTTAACGCTTTAAACACTCTGTGTTCGTCCATTATCTGGCCGAAATAAATTTCCTTTATTTATTAACCGGTTCGTTCAACATATTTTTTTTTAAATCAGTGGCGTTCTTGATTTTACTGATATCTCCAACTTCCTCATTCTCGTCTCCATGACTCTCACGATATTTTCCCTGCAAATTGCTCTCTCCTTAGCGACTGAATACCTGAGATTTGACTTTTGACGACTGATCTGATGCAGGCTTCTTGTGTTGTTGTTGTTGTTGTTTTTTTAACCCCTCAAGAAGCAACATGACATTTTAATGCCACACGCAATTATATCTTGTAAATATTTCATCAGTGACTCTGATTAGAAAGGGCCGTGCCGTCCTCAAATATCCCTTGCGGATTTCCGCTACGTCTATACGCGCGATATCTACAACGCGCTCAAAGCGTCTGGGACCTCAAATCCATAAATCTATGCTCATTATCGCCGGAGCCCTGTCCTCATGTCCCCTCCGGGCCTCCCAAAACTTACATTCTCACAATGGGCCAAGCTCTTTACTTTTCCAGTGGTTATCCAATGCCAAATGGGCCTTCCCTTACGGCAGAAATTCGATGAGTTCAGTGAGGCTGTTCCATTTCTTTTTCCCTCTTTACTTCTCCTGAATTACTTCCTCTTTCACTGTATGATCGAACTGTTCGTTCTCGCTCCCAGGCTTTAAAGGCCCGCCCGGGGTAGAAAAGAAGGGGGAAGAGGCATGATGGGACACTTCACTTATTTCAATTCAATCGCGTTGGAGCGCCATTTTTCAGAATTTCACGAGTAAAACATTTCATACTGTATAGAAACTTTTCGGGATGCTAGTTGAATGTCCGACCGTTAAGGTGTTGATAAAAAAACGTCCAATATTTGAAATATAAATGCGAATCCATATGAGTTGAGGTAATGTCCACCGCCATTTATAGGCGGGGCTTTTCTCCCAACGTTACGATCGGATGGCGCAGCTTTAAGAAATAGGAAAACTTGGGAAATTCGGCGCCTGAAAGTGAGCATTGCTTTATGTTTATACCCTCCACGTAGGTAAGGAGGGAAAGAGCCTGTATCCCCTAAAAGAAGTCTCGGCATTTCGCCTCCAGCTCCTTCCTCCAAACTCGGCTATCCCTACAAGGTCCACAGCTGCCTTCTAAATATTATGTCTTTCCTTGGTGTGTTATGACTGTGTGAGTGTCATTGCTGACATTCCCAGTGACGTTTGTCTCGATCGGGTGAAACTAAGTTTTCTAGTGACCTAGTTAAGGAAATGCTAAAAATGGGGAAATTTATGGACAATCTGCGAGCGCCAAAAGAAAGAAAAATCCTTTTGTTTCTTTTTGATCCACTTTTCAGGCAAAGAATATTATTTATTGAGCACCCTTTGTTGAAAATAATGATAAAGAAAAAAGAATCAGCTTCCTACAATTATAGCCTAAAATCAGTCTAACCATCACCCTTAGCACAAACAATAGAACTTATACGCATTTTCTAAGCCTACATCCAGAATATCGTTTCAAAACTCACATAAGTTCGATCTATATGTAACTTAGAGAAGAGCTGCTGTGGACTGTGTGACCCGATACTACTAAGCGAAGAAGTTTACGTTTTTCTTCCCACTTTGTTGTTGTTTGTTCATTTCATCGTCCTAGTGACTACCTGCCCCATTAATAATTATGATATGCACAAAATAACATATTTGAAGTAGCAAATACAGTTTCAGAGGGTTAAAATAAAAGTGTCTCGTGAATGAATCTAGAGTGAAACTTAGTCTTTGAATCCAGTGAAATTGCACAACTCAAAGAGTGACAGCTCTGGTCAGTGGCCCTGCTCAATAAGAGATGCATCTCGTCAAATTGTTCCATTTTCTTCCCTTCTTCCTCTCCCTCCCCCCCCCCCCCCCCCNCCCCCCTCCCCCAACCCAATTCCACATACACAAAGTACATCTATCTGTTTGCCAAGCTGCCACGCCACTGGTTTTCCATTCCTTCCCCTTCCCTTCCCTTTCCTTCCCTCTCCCCTCTCTCCGCACCCAGACCTTGTTATCCAGCCTCTCCCCTGACACAGATTCCATCCGCACCATTAGATTATTATATCTCCCAGCAGTGATAGATGGCATATTATCTGTTTATGTAGCACTTTCGTGACTCGCTACGACATGCTTCAGCTTTTGGTGCGTTTTTACCTTCAAGTCACAAGAAAAACAGCAGTGAAAAAAAAACAACTGTGACACTTGCCTCTCAAGAGGCTAAAGTAAAAGAGATATAAACTCAAGTGGAAACATGCCACATAATATGAAAAGAAATACCACTGAAGTTCTAGATCTAGGATAATGCATTTCAAAACCAGGAACATGACTTTGATATATGTCGGAATCCTGGTAAACATAATTAAAAAACGTGCGCTACAAGGAAGGAATCTTCTACGATTGTAAGAATTGCATTAACCCCGCATGTTGAATGCTACTAAGAGTGTAGTCAGCACCGATGCACTAATGTAATTCATACGACGGTGAGAGATCCCATCGTAAATGTGCAAGCTCTCAATTATGTATCCTTCAGATGAAACTCAATGATGTGCTACTGGATGGATGTGATGTATTATTACGACAGATCCAAGACAGAACTATACAAGGCTTTTGATCAGGTCTCTTCTGAGGGGAGATGGGATGAAAAAAAAACAACATTTAGGTTTCTGTTGTACTGTAAGAACCAAACATGCAAAAACTGGACCGTAGCATTGACATACCAACGTATGACACTGACGTAAGATTTAAAACACCCACAACTACATTAACAAATAAGCAAGAAATAACAGAACTGAAGTTAAGTACATAAGCAATTGTGTAAGACACTGGAGTGATCGACAGCAAAGTCAAGTCAACACATTTATGACTTAGTCATCAGTGCAGAGCAACAACACAAGCTTTGTTCTCCGAATTGGCTGTCCGCCGTAGTAATTATCAAGGGGATAACAGATACAATGCTGAGAAATACAGCGATCTGTTTACATGATCCAACTTAATGACCGCTGTGTTGATAAAGGATGCAAGCACCACTTCAACGCAAGCGCACAAAAATCGACGCCATGGGCGACCCCACTGATCGCCATCTGCTTTCCATAACAAATATTTCATCAGCTGGAGACGCCCCTAACAACCACTGCGCACAATTACGTGCCCATCCCTGCCTCCGTCCACCCCCCCCCCTTCCCCCATGGTCCTGTGCTATGCACCTGTGAAAACTGATCGCAATGGCAATTTGCTTAGTATTTTTTTTTGTGTAGCCATACAATACAAACCTCAAATGTAACTACAAGCAGAAAATGTTAGTGAAGGATCCTTGTACGTCTACATCATTATTAATGCATAACATCCAACAAACTCACTATCCACTGATGCTGTGACACCCTGTACAAGACATAGCACTTAAAAAACTCAGAGCACAAAAACAAACACGCAAACGCGCTTCTGCGTCTGCGTCCGCGCGCGCGCGCGCACACACACACACACACACACACACACACACACACACACNCAACCTTTTTTTTTTTTTGGTCTTTAAAGAAAAAGACGAAGGAAAGGAACTCAAACGTGCATTACTGCAGCAACCCAACGAACCAAAGACCGCACGGAGCTGCGGACACATAAGCTCGCTGCCTGCTCGAAACGTCGACCCTGTGAGACGAGAAACCGAAGAAGCACTAGAAGCGCGGTCCCCTCGGGTCTGATGAGTACTGCGAACGTTTCCTTGGTCTTCACAATGGTCCCGCGGGGGATGGAATTCTGTCTTGCAGACCCTCTCGGCCGACCCTTGCCAGATTGTTTTCGGAGACAAGGAGACGCGGGTTACTCGGGTACTTTGTCGTACTAACCAGTCCCCAGATATGTTGATAGGGGGTAACGGACTTATGGACAAACATTCATAAATGACGGTGTCATACCGTAAACACACGAAAACGTAGCGAGTTCAGTGGATGCTCTATTGTCCGTCCCAAATTAAACGGGACAGATTGATTGCGACCTTCTCAAAGACGCCCGAGCAGAAATAAGTCAAACTTCGATGAAGAAATATCTTTCTCCATTTGTTTTCAGTGAAGTGAAACATATTTTCATGTTAGAATTGGTTTACAAACAAAACCATTTTTTAACAAAAACTGTACAAGATTTGAAGTTTTCACACTGTTCCGCGGTGGATGGAATTCCATCTTGCAGACTCTCTCGACCAGCCTTCCCCAGATTGATTTTGGGGACAATGGGACAAGAGTTATTTGAGTACTGTACTTTGTCGTACCAACCGGTCCCTAGACATGTTGATACGGGGTAGTGGCCTCGTGGACAAACATTCATAAACACGCCCAACGCACCGTGTTTAGTAGATAAGATGCACTACTGTCGGTACCAAATTAAACGCGACAGATTGATTCTCAAAAAAAAAAAAAAACGCTCGGACATAGATTTGTCCAACTTCGATAAGTATCTTTCTCCATTGGTCTTAAGGGGAACATATTTTTTGTTAGAATTGGTTTGCAAACAAAAAAGTGTTTTTGTTTTAAGTCGTACAAGATCTGAGGTTTGTACACTATTCCTCATGGAATGCAACTCGTTTTGAAGACTCTCTCGACCAGCCATTATGCTGAACTGACTTTGGGGATGGGGAAAGGCAGGTTATTCAAGTACTGTACTCCCTCGTACCAACCGGTCCCTAGACATATTGATAGGGGGTAGTGGTCTTGTGGAGATAAAGTTTTGTACCGTAAACACGCTTAACTTGAGCGGATAAGATACATTAATTGCGGTCACTGTATGAGGAAAAAAAATCAGCTTATGGGAAGATGGATAGATGGACAGACGGACTGATGAACGAACGGACGGATGGATAGTTACCGAGATATATTTCCATATTTCATACATACACCACTTCCCTCACAGAAACACACGCCCAAACACCCAACACACTCATTCGTACACTCACGTCCAACCGACATACTCAACGAACACCAAAATTTACATCCCGAACAAGATGGACTGTCTTGTAGTAATGAATAAAAAAACAGTTTCGGTATCGCCGCTGGGTCTACGAATCCCAATGGATGTCTCCGACTGGACGGTAATGATACGCAAACTAAACGATGTCCAGTCAGAGACAAGGATTTCAGCCTTGGGCCTGATGTAAGTGTATTTGTCTCCCTTGAACACCCGGACTAATTGTCTGTAGAGGGAAGCCAGCCGGGCGGTAATGTCCGTCAGTTCTCCGGCCACAAAGCAACTATTAAGTTAACCCGGCCATCTTGCTGTAGGGAAAGTGCGGGGATAGCGACGGCCAAGGTTTACGGGAACATAACGACAAGCATAATGATCATTACCACGCCAGTCCCAGAAATTAAAAAACAGAAAGAGAGAAAAGGACAGGAAGCGAGCGTGGGTTGGAGACAGGGAGAGATAATCGCGTATGGAGTTTCAATAGAAACAGACCAAAAGGAAGAAAAAAAAGTGGATTTCCACTAAAAACAAAAAAAACTAAGAAAGGAAAAAAGTGTATATTGACTGAGGTTGGAAAAGTGAGAGCCCGGAAAATGGGTTGTCCCCCTTGAATGCCAGACAGCGATACTGGAGGCGAAAGCCGTTATTTGAAATCCGTCTCAGATATGAATGTCGGCTGACATGGGATGCTCCAGTGTGAATTAAACCTGAAATTGCTTTTTCTCAAAGGTTTCCCGTGTCCCCGGGCTTGCAACCTCTTCATGTCCCCCATTCATTGCAATATGTCAACAGTGGAGGGACCCTGGACCACGGGGACGGTGGCTAAGGGCTGCAGAGTGACCCAACTGACAGATATTTCACATGATAACCATTTGCCCTTCTACGATAGCATTCAAGAGGCCAAAGTCCGTACAATCACATGGTTATTTACAATACATACTCAGGCGCATTGGCTGAGGCTGGGGTTAACCCCAGCATGTTATAGTTATACACAGACTACTCCCACCCGTTTTACACCCGGTAACATCTAATTCAGAATGGTCCAATTCCTGTATCTTAAATGCACTTAGAAATCTGTAGGTATTAATCTTCCTGCCAAGAATATCTGTTAATCATCAGCACTCAAAGCTTTTATCTACTTGTAAACTATTCATCTTGCTACACAGACGATCGATTACTGCTATTAAAAATACAACAAATACCACTATCAACATCCAATCTGTTGACCATCACCTAGTTCTCAGTTACCGGATGCAAAACAACCGAGCAGTCTCCCCTGGGTTTTTCACACACACACACACACACACACACACACACACACACACACACACACACACACACACACACACACANTATATATATGTATATTAAAAATTATTATATAATTTTCGTCCCTTTCTGCAAAAAACAAACAAGACAGGAGCTTACAGTTAGTAGTAAAAACAACAGACAAAAAAAACAAAGTATGATCATGGCCTTGGCCAAGCGACGGAAGCCCATTTAGAGTGTAAGTAAGTCATGATCCGGAATATTTCTTTTCTGACCCGTGGTGGGTGGATGGGAGCGGAATAGGAAGGCTTACTTCTGTAGATCTTCATATGCAGATTGTCTAGTCTCCAGTCACACTGTCTCCCGGTTCTTTCTTTCGTTTCCGCCTCCCATACATACACAAATTTTCATTTCTCCTTCACTCCCTTTCCCTCTTAATCAGTGGTGGTCATAAGATAAAATCAGCAATGAATCCCGATTGAGAAAATCGTCATGCATATAGCTAGGAGCGCTACATGAACCCAACATCCTCTTTCACACCAAAACAGTTGACGCAGTTTTTCCCTTAGGCATGAGTGATTGGGTCCAGAATGCGGTTTGGTTTATCGGTGCCGATCTTCCCCGATCGCGAATTCGAAAATCATCTGACGCGCCCGTATTCGGCTGCAGATCGGATCGCGCTGCCAGCTCGCTTGGCTAGATTGTGCTGTAAAGCTGTGCATAACAATAGAGACGCGAGGCAGCAGGGCATTGCCCAATACATCAAGGCGAGAAATGAAGTCAACAGACAGGCCAGCAGATGAGCAGGCATACAAAATGAGGGCCTGAAGACACGCAAAGAGATAAGGCATGGAGAAATAAACAAAGTTTTGTGAGGTCATCAAGAAAGCGGACTCACTGAAGACAGATGGCACGATCAGTCATGAGTGAGATCGAAATTTATCATACCGTATAGTATAATGGGACGCAACAGTTAAGAGCATTATTATAGCTAGGCTTAGTTTTAACAGCTATCTTATATAGGAGGTTGGGTCAAGAGTGACGTCTTTGGTAAGCCTAATCTTGACGTACTGCTGTACCATCCTTAGTCTAAGCACAGATGAGCCGTCAGAAGTCGTCCCCTCCTCACCCGCCCTCAACTTCAAGTATGATTTGCCCTCCTGCTCCCTGCCTCTCCAAGAAAGCGACTGACTTCTGCGATGCGTCTAATATACGGTGGTTTGAGCTGTAGCCTTTAAATAACATTTTCCATGACTTTAGTCAAACCACAAAACTTCTACGATGCGGTTAAAAATTACATAATAATTATAAAGTAAGGTTACTTTGGCTGCAGTCTTGATGAGAATGAGGTAGAACTATAGGTCTTCATCCATATGTTCCACATTTTTCAGGATGCAGCCTCCATATCAATGCTCGGCAAGCGTAGCAACTCTCCCGATTGTCCGTTGTTTATTCTCTTCCAGTGATTTCAGTTTGTAGACTAATCAAATTCCAACATTCTTTACGAAACAGAGAAAACCATTTTAGGAACTTCCCCTCTTTGTGTTATCTCCCCTTGTGTTACTGTCTGCTTGAACCCACGATACAAGTCTGATAAACATTCCGACCCACATGTAAACTGCCAGCTTTTTCCGATTGATGCAGTTCGTGCCCCGTGAAAGGATACCAAAAAAGAAAATAACAGGCGTCAGATTTTTTGTGTTTTAAGTAAACACTGCGTAATGTTGTTTACTTGCCAGTTTGACATTAATGGTCTTAATGCAGGATTCACTGGCAAGGATCGGATAAACGCCTCTTCTTAATGTCAGTTCCGCGTCTACAAAATTCAGGGCAGGCCAAGGATAAAGGCCGGCTGCTGTAGTATTGAGAACATCGTTGGGAAAGGAGGGCAGGGGAGATGAAGGAGAGAGAGGAGAAGAAATGGATCTGAATGGCAGCAAGACGGAATATTTGTTTTGTGAGGTGACATGTTTTAAAAATTCATGAATGTGATATCGTGATAATGTCACAGCAATGCAACAATCTAGTGGTAAAAACGTATGCTTTGGTCATTTTTCTGTTACTGATTTGACGCATCGGTGTTGAGCTGCTGCAGCTGCTGCAATTATTTTTACTGCATTTGATGAAATCATATGCCTTCTTTAAAGATTATGAAGCAGCAAAAATGTTCCATCCTTTATACTCGATGCCATGGATGAAAAAGCAATCTACCCCTTTTGTTTTACCGTACCTCATAGGTACTCCGGAAGATAACATTAGGCCTTACATCAGTATAGTCTGCCAGTATTGGACATGCAGTATCTGTATTGATCATATTTTGCGATAAATTTGCAGTTGATGTCCTGTGTGTGTGTGTGTGTGTGTGTGTGTGTGTGTGTGTGTGTGTGTGCGTGCGTGCGTGCGTGCGTGCGTGTGTGTGTGTGTGTGTGTGTATGTGTGTGTGTGTGTGTGTGTGTGTGTGTGTGTGTGTGTGTGTGTGTGTGTGTGTGTGTGTGAAAGAGAGAGAGAGAGATAGAAAGAAAGAGAGACAGAGAGAGATGTTTCCAGAACGTTTGATGGTGGTGATATTTCATACCTTTTATCTTCTTTGCATTACTATCGATATTTCACCCTTTTCTTGCCTGCATATAATATCAATATCACACAATTTCCGCTCTTTGTAGATAAGACAGTATCCATATTTCATATCCTCTGCTATTGTAAGCAATAATGTTTATCGAACAATTCACAAGCAATGGCAATGGCAGGAAAGTGTTAACAAGGCTACTCTACTGCTGCTAATATACACGGTCTGGGGCCGTATGTATAGCCTTTACGTTAATCAACGTATTGCATTAACTACAGAGAACATAACTAATGTTTTGGGAGTTTCCCATGGTTACCGCAGTTAACTAATGACAGGATTATGAACAAGGCTACTGGTTCCATACAGCTTGCCTCGAGTCAGTTTTTTCTTTCTTTTTCCATTTCAAATGCAGATTACAGTAGCACGGCCGACTCTGTTAATCCCGTATCTTCCGCTTACTTGGACCATTATTTTCAAACATCATTTTCTCCAAGGAAGTCGACAACAAGAGGATCTGTTACACCACATCATTCGCTTAATCGAAACTTTTGCCAGATTCCTAGTAGGCATGAAGGGAAATGGTGGCGTTATAATAGTCTGTTGACTGATACACTGATCAGATGAAGGAAAATGTCATCAGAAATGTCAAGCTGCTAAATTATTTGACTTTTACCAAAAGCTCAAAATACAACAAAAACCAGTCTCCACATTGCTAACTATACAGTTCATGCCCACTTTTTATCTACTTCGCAGCTCTTTTCAATCACAACACTTGTTTATTTATCACGATAAGCAGTACTCAATCATTCACAGTTTCAAGCCTCACTCTCAGGCCAGGGCAAGTACGGCATTGTTTGTCCTGCCTGGCTGATTCGGAAAGGTGAGTTCAATTTCTCTCCCTATCAGTTTGGGTTTCTGATGATGTCTGACAAGGTTCTTTCAAGGGTTGAACTAAGACACCCGCCATTTTGCCACCAGACGAGCAACGATGATGCCATTATGATCGCCTCTATAATACAGGTGTGGCTGCATCATCGCATTAGATGCAGGAAGACCCTAGACGACGTAAGGTATTTAAAACTAGGAGATTATGCGGAAAGCTGTGATACTGCACCTCTGCCCTAGAAACATGGCTATTCGACGTAAACATTATCCATGTTTGACTTTTCCACCTGATTTTTTAGCTCGGGATTCTTGTAATACAAATTCTGCGTAGGAATAAAGCAGTTACTTTCTCGTCGCGGTGCTGAATTTTTAACCGAGCTGCAATTATGCCTACCGTGTGGCGCGTGCGTCAGCGAAATACATAATTCATAACATACGACAGACAAGGGCCGACACTTGTAGCCCTTGAGACAATATTCATCTTAAGCACTCCACGTTGCTCTTATTCAATAAACTACGAGTCTGGATCGGCCAACTGTTTTTTCCAGCATCGTGGTCAGCTGGGATTCTTTCTGGATACCCCTCTATTCCAGCAACGTGGCGGTAGTCGCTATAGTATCCAAAACTCACCAGCACGTGCCCTATTGCCATGCAGGTCACGCGCTGCTGTTGCACACTCCGACAGCTTTATAGACCTCCACTGCGCATGTCATCGCCCAATGCTAGAACATCAGATGAAAAATAGACGATCGAACATTAACATAATATGTAATGAAGTTGATTGCCTTGATCTCTGCCGGGTTTGAAGTAAATCGTTGCATGTCATGTTTGAACTGTATTCAATCATAACGGGTGGTTCTATAGTCTAAAAATCGATGGTCGTCGCCTGATAGTTTTTGTGCGGGGCTTCCCTTGTACTTCCATGAACGTTCTAAGGTCGCTATGGTAAACAAGATGAACCTAAAACCGTTGGACTGGTGTGAGTGCGGTGGGGGGGTGCGTTTAGGCGCTCTGACATCTGAGTGCATTCTGGAGCATGAGGTGATTTTGTGCGGACCTACGCCATTATTTCTATCAAATGGCGTTATTGCTGGTGTTTTCTTTTCCAACGACTTGGTCTCACTGGCTAGGCCCTAACGGTCGCTTGGTTGTTTGTAACAATTTTTAGGATTCTCCTCAGTAAAACACAATATAAAGTATCACCGCGATGTCTACAACTTATTGCCAATGGCCGCGTGTAACATTCAGCCGATTATGGATAGCTTTTCCCCTGATCGTGACCGTCTCTACAGCTGTATGTAACTCGATATTAACAAAAACGGCGCCAGGACCCCAACATCATTGAGCTTGTGATCTCTGATTTATGATCCCTGACCCGTAAACGATGGTCCCAAGATGTCGGCAGGTTCCCGACCCCCCCTGTGTTTATCGGCCTTCATTGGGCTTGATGAGGAAATCAATGAAAGATTTGCTTGTTTCATCTCCGCGACACACGACATTTGCACGCTTGTTATGCTCTCTGGGCCCGCACAAAATAACCCGTCGGATTTCTCTCATCAATTTCATCATTTAAGGGCATACATCCAAAGCTGTCCAGATTTTACAGCTGTATTCCACACGCGACCATTAGTGATAGGTGTTAGTCATAGGCTCCACACATAGATATTCACTACGGAGAATCCTAGATATTGTTACTGATAACCAGGCAGCCTCTAGAACCAAGTCATCAGACCAAGTTGGATATGTATTTGGAAATGACAATACCTAGTGGAGGTACAGTCATATAACCCACTAGTATAATGTACTTTATGAATTCAAAGCCTCCACAATACCGTTTTCCTCAGCTTTACGACTCTCCTTCTCTGTAAGATATGCATTTGTGATGTAACTTTATGTTTAGTTTATTGCTTATCTTGTGCTTCACCTGATGTTTTGCACGTGTCTGTTTTCGGTAATACGGTGTTAATGAGCCTCCTTCAAGTTTCTTTGACTTTGAGCTTCACAACATCAAGGGCTCTGGGTGCACATGTTTAAGTACCGTATAATTACGGTGTTATTAGTTACTGTTAAGCGATTTGAACACAGACTATGCTCCTTTTCTGCAGGTGATACAATCCAGCTTTCTTCAAATTTAAAAAAAAAAAGTATTCTTCAGGGATTGAAGTATTTTCTTCTCTGTATTATCTTTTCTTTATTTTCTTTAGGATTACAAAAAAAAATCATCTTTTTTCTCTGTCCCCCATAACTGTTTACTGATCTGAATGCCATATTGATGTTACAGGCTGTGAAACCGTTGACCGTCGCCCTATATTGTAATAAAACTTGAAAACTTCAGAACTCTATTGAGGTGCTCAAGAAAAATTGATTTTCTTCGGAAAATGATATTGCGGATATGAAGTAATTTGTCGGGAAAATGCAAAACGTATAGAATTGTGATTACCGTGCCATAATGATGTAATGTAAGCCTCTTGCATCGTCGTTGTCGCAGCTTGACAGTCATTAAAGTGGATGAGAGAGTGTAGCAGTGTGTGAGTGAGTGTGTAAATGTGCGCCCATGCGAGCTGAGCGTAGTGTGTGACGTGTTTACACTGAGCTGAAGAACGGGAGGGGGTAGACAAGTTCGATAACTCAAGAATTTCCTCGTCCGGACGAAGACAGATTTTGGGGCATCCTTTATAAGAAGGAATTTGGCCTTCCAGTGCTGTCATCGATAGACCAAGAAAAATAAAAAGCACAAGAAAATTCGTAATTTTGTGAGATGCTGAAGATGTGGCTGATTGTGTTTCCGCAGAGTGGTTGTTCATCCTTAAGGAGACACACAGACATATGCATAAGCACATACACGCGGACGTACTTGCGCGCACACACACACACACACACACACACACACACACACACACACACACACACACACAAGCTCGCGCGCGTGGCAGGACGGGTGATCTGGGGTGATACAGACGTGACCTTATAGAACTGAAACGTGCCTTAAGGAAACAGGGGCGGCAAATCTGACCCATATCCCACATGGCCTATTTTCTTTCTTCGGTAAAGTGCGACGTGACATGCGTTTGCCCGCTCGAGTCTACTAGACACGTCTAAATCGAAGCGTCGCTCTGAAAATGTCACATGCAAAGAAACAGACTCTACAATTTGTTGATCGTATCACTGCTTGACAATCAAGTGGGCGACTGTTCATGGATTTCGCAAGCTGGCATTACGCGCAAATTTGCTTTGACGTAATGTACTTCCTCTACCCACAATAGTCAGCTGGGCAAACATGATTTAATAAGAAAAATAAGATATAGATCTAGTCTATATCTACTGCAGATCGCATATTATCAGCAGAGAAACAAAAGGCCATTGACAAAATGAGTGGGCAAAAGGGCAGTGTTTTCTATTTGAAATACATGATAATGGTAAAAGATCACATTTTTTTCAAACTACTGTTTAAAGGCATGTGGTACGTCGGATTTGTGTAAGCAATGGGTCAGATTTGCCGCCCCCGTTTCCTTAAGGCACGCGCGATCGCGTGATTCGTCTCTTAAAGTTTAAAATTCCCCTTAAAAATACACTGAACGCCGACCTCCCTTGCTTTTCTGCACTCCAAAGTTTGCATTACTTGAGAAACACCTAAAATCTCTCTAAAAATGTACAAATTCCCTTAACTCATTTGACCTGGAGAAAACAATGAAATGATGTGGCAAAAGTTTCCCAAATCACAAACGAAATCACTTTCCACAAAATATCAAGAAATCCAAACAAAACATAACCAACTTATTATGGCAAGCATGCAACACCAGTACTGGATCGAAATTTGGATGAGAGACAATGTCAGTCAACGGGTGTGTCAGGGATAACGTGTACATGTTAGCTATAACAGTATTAATCTCAAATACAAACGCTAGTTAAATGCCAGTGTGACATTATAGGTGCATTACAAGTTCCACAACAGAGAGTGTTGCATGTTTCACAACAGAAACTGATATCGACTTCAGAATGGGAAGACAAGGACATCACTTGCTTACACAAATCATATGTTTCATTAGCTTGAAAAAATGTGATCTTTTAACATTATCATGCATTTCAAATAGATCGGCTAATCATTCCACGAAGAGTGTCAACTTCCTAATGGGGCACGAACTTATAACACACTCATCATGTCATCCCTAGGAAGGCAAACCTGATAAATTCGGGCACTAGACCGTTGTTTTCTTACTGCACTGTTACAATCAAAATAAAAACCAAATCCCACGAAAGGCTCTCTAATCTTTCATTTTCCAGTCATCTTGATTGTAGTTACTAAACAGAAAATTAAAGAATACGTTGAGGTTAGTCAAATTTCTACCACAAGATGACTCTGTCAAGTTACATACATAATTCTGTTTGGACTAAAGGGCACCACAGCATTAGGATAGTTAATGCTAGTCTTTTGAACAGATTACGAAAAATAGATCACACATCTGCAGACTATTTAACTGCAGATTACCTTCCCGATTTCGTAAATATTTCAAGTTGAAAACTTGAGGTCAGTTCGCGGCAGTCGGTGAGACCTCGTATGTAGGATAGTCATTGTCGTTTTGTGAAAATGTTCACCTTCCCTACCCCTTTCCATTAAAACTATTATCTCCAGAATTTAATGGCAAACCATCCGAACAGTGAATCCAGTCACAATGGAATCTGTATTACATTAGAAGAACGCTTGAACTTTGCGATTTTGGCGATAAAGAGTTCTATAAATAGATATCGACTCAATCTTGCTATAAATATCGGTTAAATTGCTGTTTCTGGCCCGCGGGGACTTCTAACACGAACTTCTCTCTTTTGCAAGTCTTTATAACTCAGTAGCAATATAAACGTCTTCTCTCAATGGGACCAATGGAATTAAGTTACTAAGCTATCTGCAGACTCAGTTCCGTTTCCCAGTACATATCTTAGCTTGTTTCCGCCGCCTTGCAAAAGGACACACAAATTACCCTGGGGGAAGAAGAAGGAGGATGAGGGTTGAAATGGCGCTGACATAAAAATCATCGCGAGTCGGAGTGGCAGGGTCTGCACTGTCCCCGAGGCACTCAGAACTATGAGGAGATAATAAGAAGAATAATCAATCAGATGCATATATATACATACATTTCACTGGCCAGTCAAGCAGAGGAGCCCCTTGAGAATTCGCACCCGCGAGAATACATTATATACGACGGTGAAACAGCACGAGAGATGAAAAACTGGACACAGACGAAAAGGGGGAACATAATGAGGAAGCGATAAGCGGTCCATAAGGGATGAGTAGCGAAAGACGCCGTCAAGATAGAGGATGAAACGCAGAGATAAAGACATCCACAGAAAACGTCTCGATGGTAAACTCGATTTGCCGATGTCCATTCGATCGCGATTTCATAGAATGTCGTCCAGGGACATCGGACCATTTATCATTGACATCAGGAGTGCTCGCTTTCTCCTTTCATGACCTTTTTCACGACGCTGACACCCCGGTCATCGCACAATTATAATTCTCCTGTATCGATACCAAGCAGCGTCCTTTCTCCAACTTGGTTTGAAAGGGGAGAGACGATGAGAAGCGAGAAACAGATCCGGTTGCGCCTAAGCATGCGCGACCGTATGCATTATTTACGTTTTATCTCATCTTTCTTCTTATATTCCACCTCTTCCCCCCTCCCCCCACTAAGCATCATGCTATTTTTGCTGTCCTTGTTTACCTACTTTTTCAGACTTCCCTGGCTCTTACATTCAAATCACACCAAACAGTCAGTCATGGTCTCATTAATACCTCTATGTGAAGGCTTTCTTTATATCACAGGAAGATCTGAGGGATATGATTACATCATTACCCCGATTCCACCCTTCAGTTACAATCACTGGACCCGCTCTTTTATGTGACCGTCATAGATGAATTCGAGAAGCGGACCGAAACCAAAGGTTCTGTGTGGATGTGGATGTGGGTGTGTGGTGTGGGTGTGGGTGTGCATGTGTGTGTGNTGTGTGTGTGTGTGTGTGTGTGTGTGTGTGTGTGTGTGTGTGTGTGTTTTTGTTTGTTGGGAGGAGAGCGGGAGGAGAGGTAAGAGGTAAGAGAATGTGTGCATTCTTGTCTCTCTAGTGCCATAAATAATTGTTTCCTGGCTTCATGATACTGGTGGCCCTAATTATGAAATCAGCTCTGTGATCAAATTTAATTCGTGTTTCCAATTTCAGATAGGTCATTCCGAATCCACCTAACCATGATAATGCATCTCTCCGTCAATATTTACTGCACTCTTGTTTACTTTATGTCAATCCCCATTGTTTTACGCGTCTTCAAATAAATATGTTTCTGTCATATCTGAAAACAACTGACATTACTGGCAGCCACGCATGCCAACAATCTTGCGCAAACAAATGCACATTTCGGGCAATTTGTCTGCCGTGTACAGCAGGAGGACGCAAATTTGGGATCCAATTTTCGGCCGCCATTCTTCTGGTCTGAAGACGCCAGCTTCCGGTTGCATTGTTCAACCAGTCATAAGAAACGGCCCATTCGTCCGAGCTGATATTTTGTGGCGATGAGAGGGAGATTTATGATGGTTCTGCCTTGAAAAGGTCAGAGGCAGGAATTAGAATCCTGACGTTCTTTATCATCAGGACCGGAATGAAGACGCTCAAGTGAGTGGAAACAGGGAAATGGGACGCGGGAGTCTTGTTCAATCCTCTCCTCTCCCTCCCTCCCTCTCTCTCTCTCTCTCTCTCTCTCTCTCTCTCTCTCTCNCCGTTCTACTACGCCAGCTCTCTGCTTCATACTGCTCCCCCCCCCACACACACACACATACACATACACGCACACTTTCTTTTTTTTTCCTTTCTCTACCCACTCCTTTTTCATACAATTTAAAAAGGACTGTGTTAGATGTTCACGTCTCTTTCAGATTAGTTAAGGACATTTCAGAGACGGGGCTCGGACTCTGTCAGGCCGTAAACATGACAACGTCTTTTTAACACCACCAAGAATACCTAAGCTGACAGATTCGAACCCAGGACTTTCGCACCAACGCATGAGTGCTGTACCCCTCAGTCACCATGCCGGCTAAGTCAAGAAGAAAACATAGCTATAAGCATACAAAGATTCTCTCTCTCTCTCTCTCTCTCTCTCTCTCTCTCTCTCTCTCTCTCTCTCTCTCTGTGTGTGTGTG
>JAWQUT010000008.1:4103726-4116293 GCA_033807755.1 Ellobium chinense | reverse complement strand
CACACACACACACACACACACACACACACACACACACACACACACATTTTAAGACGGCATTCTCAAAAGATCAATCAAGAAGACTGTATTAGAGTTTAACATCCCTTTCTGCACAGGTCAGAGACGAGGATTAGAACCCCCAAAGGCCCTTGACAGAAAGGTGTGTTTAAACAACGCGAAAAATAACCTGCAGCTGATAGATAGCAAAAGCCTAATTGGTTAAAAGAAATTGGACTGTCAGACAGCAGAGCATAAAATCTGCCCTTTGGACTGGCTACGTAGAAATAAGCGCATAACATGACACCACACCGCAAAAGCTCTGAAATTCAGTCTCGATTTTGTAAAAACAGAATTGTTGCAGGCAACATTTCCCGGCGGCTTCAGTGGTCTTCATTTAATGTGCGAGCCTGGAGTCTGCAAAAGAAGATCAAATTTTAAACCCTTTTTCAAATTAAAACTGTACAAAATCTAAATGAAGGATCCCCACTGTAAACAGTACATAATCTGAGCACAGTGGTGGAACCAGACCCGCGGACTAACCCTGAGGATCTCGGAACGTTGCTGTGTTTCGAGGGGAAAATTTTATTAAAAGACTCAAAGAGGCTTTTACAGTTTGGCTCTTGCAACCTGATAGATAGAATACGAACCCCACATTCCGACCACGAGATAAGCGCTCTACCCCTCGGCCACAATGTGTGAGTATCCGCCAGTATGAGCATCCAGTCTCATGTGAAACCATCGAATAAAATGCCAAGGCCTGGAGGCTGCTCTTAAATACGACAGGAAGGCAGGATTTCCTTCGGCTTAAGGGCGGAACCAGAGGGAGAAAAGCTTTATCACCAACAACTTTCTAGCCTCCTCTATTAAAATCATCAAAAAGTCCAAGGTTCAAGGAAAGGATACGAAAAGAGTTTCCACCATCACCTGACAAATAGGTTATGGAAGACTTCCAACGTGTCTTATTTTGCCGCACTGATGAAGTTACATCGACTTACAAGCGTGAGTCCTGGAACAGTTTTCTGGCCATTCATTAGGTTCCGAAAGAAGGAGTCACACAACATAATCGGAAGCCACCAGTGGCTCTCGGATAGTGAGACTATCACGTGCGATGAAGT
This sequence comes from Ellobium chinense, assembly GCA_033807755.1. Classification (NCBI taxonomy): domain Eukaryota; kingdom Metazoa; phylum Mollusca; class Gastropoda; order Ellobiida; family Ellobiidae; genus Ellobium; species Ellobium chinense. The sequence continues at coordinate 4,115,178 of JAWQUT010000008.1, read as the reverse complement.
TGTAAGTTATCATTTTACCAAAATAAAACACACACACACACACACACACACACACACACACACACACACACACACACACACACACACACACACACACACACACACATACATATACACACACAGAGTTTATGAAAAGGGTAGTAACCTCTTGAAAACGATTATCGCTTGAGCTTACGAAATTCACACTTTCAGACGTTCATAAATGGTCTGTCACTATAGTTAATACACAGTGCTGAGATCTGAAAAGCGTTTGTTTCTTTTTTGACCTAAAGGTTCCTATCCGCAGTTCTCACTTTCATTTGAGTTAGGTCTCACAGAAATTGCGGGAGCAAAAAGAAGGAAACGAAGCATGCGATGCAATCTTGAATTCATAGTTTTTTGGCTGTTTTTTGTTTTTGTATGTGTGTGTGTGCATGTATTTATGTTAGCGATTTGATCCCATGGGCTGGGCACAATCAGGATGTGAGTTCATTGACTCTTCCTGCACTGTGACATTTTCTCCACTGATAAAGCTGGAAAATAATTCTAAAATTATTTTTCCTCTGCTTTCTACGGAGCACTTTCCCTCTGAATTCTTCTAACATGATTTTGTTCTATAAATTCAGACAACGAATGTTGAGATTTACTGATAGACTGAGAGATATCACAACCACCTGGGCAAATAACGTTTGAGGAGAGGCACGGCTCTTCTCTCGTAGATATAGCGCATTACTGTGGTATACACTGCTCTTTTCTAATTTAGCACGCATGTATGTACAGCATGCAAGATGGTGCACAAAAGTGCTAAACAGCGCATTATTTCTTGCTGAGGGTGGTGATCTTAGGAACACTGTATCTCAATTTATATTCCACAGTTTGTTTGGTGTTTTATTTTTTTGAAATCTTGCAGAGCTTGGCAGTGGCACAAGGTACATAATATTTTTTAAAGAGGTTTTTTTTTCGCAGTTTGGTGTAAGTATTATATATGATATTATGGTTACAGACCTGTAATGGGATTGGACTCTTTTTTTCCTCTATGGGCTATATTAACATTTNTGACTCTTCCTGCACTGTGACATTTTCTCCACAGATAAAGCAGGAAAATAATTCTAGATTTATTTTTCCTCTGCTTTGTACGGAGCACTTTCCCTCTGAATTCTTCTAACATGATTTTGTTCTATAAATTCAGACAACGAATGTTGAGATTTACTGACAGACTGAGAGATATCACAACCACCTGGGCAAACAACGCTTGAGGAGAGACATGGCTCTTCTCTCGTAGATATAGTGCATTACTGTGGTATACACTGCTCTTTTCTAAGTTAGTACGTATGTATATACAGCATGCAAGATCGTGCACGAAAGTGCTAAACAGCGCATTATTTCTTGTTGAGGGTGGTGATCTTAGGAACACTGTATCTCAATTTATATTCCACGGGTTTTTTTTTTCAAATCTTGCAGAGGTTGGCAGTGGCACAAGGTACATAATATTTTTTAAAAGAGGTTGTTTTTTTTCGCAGTTTGGTGTAAGTATTATAATATGTAATATTATAGCTCAAAATTTATCTTACCCCCAATTTACATATGAGAAGCAGTTTAAATTTCTGATTTTGTACATTAAATTTCTCTCAAAGCTTTCTTGCAAACCAAAATCTTTCCTTCTGCTAAGTGTCCGGCTTTAAACAAATGGGAGCAAGTTTGATTTTTCTGACTTCATGATAAAAATTCAAGATGACGGCTGAACACAGTTAACTTTTTGTGGGACGTATGCGATGTCATGCTTAATATTCCAAATCTGTCATTTCCAGTCTAGGAACATGCGCAAAATCAAATTCTACCCCTTGGATGTGTATACCCCGTTCAGCCCCTCTCCCCGGCATTCCTCCCCTTTAAGTTTAAGGAATTAAGGAAATTTTGTGGAGGGTATTATCTTCAATTTTTTATACCGACTGACCATCTCAGGGAAGATGCCGTCCAATATCTCTAACTGCAGTCGAGCTAGATCTAAGTCAGTCATGGATGTTATTCTAGCGTGATTGTCCGCTATTAAAGTGTACACATCATCCCCGGATGCGATTCATTAACTCTGACGTCAAGACTTGATTTGAAATGGGCTGCACCTCCCATCTAATTTCCTCTTCATCCGTTATACTGTTGTCATTTTTTTCGCTGTGACAGTCCCTGTCAATTCTGTTGCACGTTTTGTTTTTTTTTTGGCTTTCTTTATACATGTCATGTCATTCAGTGCCAAAGCTGTTCGGGAACGTTTTACAATAATACTGTACGTCATCCACTGCTATTGAAGTTGCTATGGCGTCTGAAAATATCGTTTCATGACGTCATAGTCTATCGAATCTATCTCTGAGGAGTTTACACTATTTTTAAAGTCATGGCCAAGGCTGCTATTGGGACAGTCTGAAGTCTATGACCATGGTTGCCAATATTTTTAGCAGGCAAGCCAGGTTTGTATCTAAGTTATTTTGGAGGGCAATATCTACAAGTGAGTGGACGTTTCACCACAATACATGACAGTGAACAATATAATGCACTCTGTGATCTGGAATAACTTCGCAGGCCATGTTTTTGACCCTAAGTTTGGCCCTGCAGGCCAGTGATGGGCAGCTTTGGCTAAGGCACTGATTCATTGGCAATGCTGCTGCAAAGCTTTACGCTGCTGAATCCTTGTAGTGGCCTTATCTCGGGCATGCGCTGCCGACAGCGTTATGGTGGCGTGCTCCATGGCTTTTATTGTCGAGCCGTTGTCTTCACTACCTCATTCCGAATGCGTGGTGCGCTTCCAGGACTCTTAAGCCATTCTGACATAAACAAAAATCCGACATGCCACGACTCGCTGAGCACATCTTCTGTCTGACTAGCCACTTCATTAAAGAGCGTTATGGCAAGCTGGCTTTTATGCTGATTCCTGTGAGTGCAGGAGAGTTGGCGATCTCTCGAATGGCAACCGTCCAGCTAGAACCACAGCTGTGGTGCGTTTTCTCAGGCCTGCCCCTCTCTCGACAGCGATAATTTCGAAGCTATCCCACAGAATCGGATGGAAATCTGAATGTGGCTTCCTGATGATACCGAGCTAATGATTTTTTTTTTATTCGGCCAAAATAAACAAAGTGAAACTGAAACAGAAACTATAGTGAACTATATCTAACAGCAGCATTGCACCTGAAAAATATTTTGGCGAAACGGTGGTTTAGAGTACTGAGTTTGCCTAACTGACCGGGATAACTTTGGTATATCTTTTATCACCGCACCGTCAACAAAGCGTGATTAGCGGTCGTGAGTTGTATTGACAATGTCTATAATTCGCATAGGAAATAAAGGGGTCGTCTCGAACCATTTTATTACATGAATTTCTTTCCTTTCATTCACAGTACTGTCTTCGCAATTAGCTGGCCACTCCAAACTTTAAATCTCAATAATTTCAGTTTTGTTATCTACGAGTTTGAACCTTTTCTCCTTACTCTAACTCTAAGTCCACTACACGGCCTTACAACACATATATATATATACACATTATTATTTTGACAACAACCAGGCCAAAAGGGAAAAGCCAACAGTAAGGCCCTCATCTCTTTTATGATTAATGGTTTTATAATGTCAGTATCCATTCACGCGTGTTGTTCACATCGTCTGACGTAGAAAGACCCTAGATATGCAAGACTCGCACGGCCCTGTTGTGAGCTTAACACTCCTAAAGGAATTTTTACAAAGAAATACAGTGAATGCACACTGTTTGAGGAACACATAAAAAAATACATTGATGCTGGCTTTGACAAAAAAAACAAAAACACATACTGATGCTGACTTTGACCCAAAAAAAAAACCATTGATGCTGGCTTTGACAAAAAAAAAACCCACATTGATGCTGGCTTTGACCAAAAAAAAAAAAAAATTGATNCCAAAAAAAAAAAAAAACATTGATGCTGGCTTTGACCAAAAAAAAATGATGCTGGCTTTGACAAAAAAAAAACCAAACCACATTGATGCTGGCTTTGACAAAAAAAACAAAACATTGATGCTGGCTTTGACAAAAAAAAACCACATCGATGCTGGCTTTGACCAAAAAAAAACCATTGATGCTGGCTTTGACCATAAAAAAAAAACAAACCACACTGATGCTGGCTTTGACAAAAAAAATTGATGCTGGCTTTGACAAAAAAAAAAAAACCACATTGATGCTGGCTTTGACTAAAAAAAAAATTGATGCTGGCTTTTACTCGACAAATCAAGGCCAGAATTCCGAACTTCTGGAATGCAAGGACGATGAAAATTCAGTGTTCCAGCTAGTAGACAACTGAAATACACAGCAAAAGCAAGTACGTGTACTGTCTGTAACCATGAAAGTGAAAGAGGTACACTAATCATCAAAGAGGACAGCAAATGACAAGATAACGACCCGATGGTGCGGGTCTGATGGCAAAAAACTGAAAAAAAATATCTAGCCCAGTATCCAGGCGATAAAATTGTTCATTGCTTACGCTGATTCTCCGCCCAACTTCTCCATTCTCCTACTTCTCTTCTCCCTAAAAGGTCACTCTCGTCTTAAACTCGTCAGTTTCTTCCGCGGCTCCCTCCCCGTGTCGTGTTTAAAAAAAAAAAAATCGTTACCGATCCTTGGTACTGACCATGAGAACGGTCCCGGACTTTTGTGGTCGAATGTAACCCACATNGGGGGGGGGGGGGCGACGACGGGCAAGGGGCATCGTGGGTAGACGGGGGCACTAAGGAAATGGACATCTCGCTGAAAGGCAGGGACCGAAGCTTTTGTCCAAATTACGGGGAGAGGAAGAAGGGTGGTAATGGCTGATGCTGGACGTGGGTTGAGTGCATCGTCGCAGTGAGTCAAACGCGGTCGAGATGAGAAAAGATTTTCTTCCTTGCGGTCTGAAGTCGTTTTCAGCAGCAGACACTGAGACAGTCAAGGCATACTGAATACACCGTTCGCCACGAAGTATATACATGGGACAGGACCTTGAAACCAGAAACATGCCTCATGAGTCTAAAATGAAGACAGGGGTAGTATGGAAAATGGGTAATCTCTATCCACTATGATGTATTTCACAAAGCATTTTTTTTTTTCATATTAAAAATTTGTCACTATTGGACCTATCAAATAAATTGCTGCACGTCTACACACACTACTTTAAATGTCTCTGCCGAGAGCTCTATCATTTAAATTGCCATGATTACAATAATTATACTATACAAGTCTAGTGATTAAATTCTGTCTTAGAAAACTGCCTCCGGATATAATAATTAGTTTCCTTTTCCTTCTTCCACCTCACTTACAGTAATTGTTCCTTTATTCAACTTTCTGGAATATTAACATTCACTCGCAGAAAGATTATTAAGTAAAGTAGTTATTTGCATTAGTCAACTTGAAAGCAATGGCCCAAGACTAGAGTTCCTTTATGCAATGCATCGTAACTATAATATTATAATACTTCGTTACCATAATATAATACTATATTCTCGGTGTCACAGAATAAGAAATCTACAGAAGAATTACCCCTTTCAGAGACATCACTGTCGCTCAGAAAGCCCTTTGTCTCTATGTGAACCACACGATTTTTCTCCGGCAGGTCTCTATGGCATTGGCAGCCGTGCTTGTTGTCTACGTGTTGCTACGTGCTAGTAGCTGCGCGTTGAGTATAGAGTCTACTGCCGATGATGCCGTTTCGCAACATCCAAGAAATAGCTATTAGTGTTTTTGTAATTTTTTTTTGTATTATCACATGATCAGTGTCACCTGCAGTATCACCTGATTAAGAATGATCTATGATGTGAATGACGATAATGATGATACCGCCTCAGATGAGCTTGATGATAGGTTTTACCTTCAGTGACCTTTACATCTGTCATGAATGAGACGGGATCTTAATAATTAGTACAACCTCAGTGCTTTCAAGCAGAACTGAAGGACAGGTGCATGCCCGTGAGCATTTCGTGTCAAGATAAGCACTGAGAGGCGCTATGTTATCATTCAGGCTGACATGTTCAGGTACGATATTGGCAAATGACAAGCTTCAGAATAAAACAAAACTGAAAGCGTCATACAAGAATGTTTGCAGTTTTACAGATTTCAGACCCCGACGCCTTTCTCCATTTGTCTCTTTGACAGTTGTGACATTTAAGATGAAAAGTTTTGTATGTGTATGTATATGTGTGTGTATGTATGTGAGTGCATGCGCGCGTGCGTGCTTGTGGTCTTGAACTGACTTTTTCGTTTAGCTGTACAGTATTATATTTCAGCTTTCAGCACTGAGTATGCTCAAAGACTATAAATTACATTCTTTACTATGCTCGCTCTACATAAGTGTACACGGTGACATGAAATAGGCGCACTGGAAAAATTCTGCATAAGTGCATTTGACGGTGCACATTGCATGTAGTCACCTGTGGCTGTATGCATAGTCCATACGTTAGTTAACGCACTGCGGTAACCACGGGAAATTCACAAAACATAATAGTGTTTACTGCAGTTAAAGCAATACGTTAATTAACGCAAGGATTATGCATACGGCCACTGATCAAATAAGGCAATCAAGTTTGAATGGTAAATTAGAAGTTTACTGTCGCTGAGTTACCCTCAGCTTGTACACGAACGGAACTAACCCATTTTCTTTTCAGCAGAACTATTTCGCATGTGTCAATGTAGAACTGTTCCAAAAATGCGTTTAACGAAAGTGGAAACGAGTACACATTTTTGCTGCGTGATTGCAAGGGTTGAATTATTTTATCTTTTTCTCGGCCACGAAAATATCAGGCTCACCAACGCTGACAGGATAATGACTGTCAAATAGATTCACCCCTCCCCTCCCTACCCTATCTCTTCCCTCCACACCCACCTCCATCCCCACCCAACCTTACCCTCTTCCACTCATTCGTATACTTTTCTTAAACACACCCACATTAGTGAACGCATTCTCGTGCGTTTTCCCCAAATCATAAGAGGGAAGTGAGAGGGAGTCCAAACATGACAGTGAAAGACTTAGTGAGCTATATTATTATTTCGGTTTGGGGGCTGGTAGCTTCTGTGATTTGTGGGAAGGGGCTGCTGGGAGGAGCAGGTTTTTACTGTGATCTCAAACCTACACTATGACAACAAGTTGAACAAGTTTATGTATCCGACACCCAGACCACAACTGTGGTAAGTGGGCGAACCGGGGAGAGATTACCTGGTAAACATCGTATACATAAGTCCCATATAAACTACTTCGATGCTATAACAAAGCCGTAATATTACTTTTACTACTGTCTCGCTAAGAATGGATAATGTAAATCAAATAGCAGATCGAAAGCTCCGAATAGAAGGGTATCATTAAAGAAAGCGCGCGGCTATATAGCCTCTCTAATATAATGACTAGACACACGCGTAGTCACTGTTGACCATTAAGCTAGATATTGACCAAGATTTAATAAACTAGGAAGCTGATCTGGGAAATGCTAAAACACACTGACTTGATGTAGTGGTGGCTGTCTAGTCTGTTAGCTGGCTATACACAGTCACAGTGGTCTGACCCATGTCCGACATTTCGTCTTTGATTGGCGGTATGGATTTTTTTTTGTGTGGAACTGCTTTTCATATCCAAAATAGAGAAGAGATCGTACATAAGTTCACACGACAAAATGTCTCGAACCGGCAATAATGAATAACGAACACACTTATGAGAAGATTTGTTATTATCATTATTATTATTATTATTATTATCTAAGATGTCCGATACAAAATCTTTTTATATGGCATCACCATAGGTCATCCCACAATAGTCTTCCTGTTTGTTAACTTACTCTTCCGACAAACTGTCGAGCAGAATGGCTTCATCTGTCTGTTTCCTACTCTTTCAACGCAATGGCAAGCACGCTATCTCAATGTATAGGTTAAACCACATTTGGCATGGTCACATCGACGATTCTTGCAGGCATCTTCCTTCTCTCTTACTAACATAGCCTACTCTCCGGATAAGCTATCGAGAGGATGACGTCATCATGCCCATTATACTCAGGTACCCTGCCGATAAATATTGGTAGCCACCGTGGTTCATATCTATAATCCGCTCTCAGCGCCTTTTTATTTTTCGGTTAGATCCCGAGCTATCGCAGGCGAACATAAAATCTATTCAGGATTCCATAGTCTATTAATTCGTCCTGAAAGCAATAACGAGGAATAGAGATTGTTTTCGTCTACTAATGCCTAGACCACTAGATCCATCACCTCTAACAATACGAGGCATTTTGTAACAGTGACCACAGTGTTGATGTTTGTTGTTGCAATGACAGTCCTGTGAGACATAGCTATTGATTTTTCATGATGACAAAGGGAGGCATTATATTAGATTCCGATTTTTTTTTTTTCTCTTTGGTTCCATTTTCGGAATTTTCCATCAAACATCAAACAAAGAAATACACGAAAAAAACTCCTATCAAAATATTGATTCACAATGAGGGGTTAAATATTTTTAGCTTGGATAGTGATTGTAACATGGCTTGCTCTCAGATGAAGGTCTGCTGTCAGTGCAGTGATGACTTGGTCAAAAGGCCGAAATATTTTTTCAGCTATGTTTGTTTTCTGACTCCTGTCTTAATAGCGTAAGCGTCCTTCGCAATAGCTCATCTCATCTCACACAGGTGAAGTAGGTTCTGGGTTCGACACAGCGAGTGCCAAAATCAGCAGATCGGACATCTGATATTAGGATTTAGACGACGTTCTTCATGGTTAAAGCTCGCACTTAGCCCTTTCTATCGTTATCATCTGCTGTGCTGAGCTGTGCTGAGTGTAAATCGCTTAGTGAACTTGAGATAAGTCTTTCTATTCGCTCTCTCCTTTAGTGTAGTGTAAGTTTCTGAATGTTAAGCACAGTAATTATGTTGCATGTTTAGATAGTATGGCAAGGTGTACTCCCTCTTAAGTGGCTTGCAAATAAACACATCAGTGCCCTTTGACTTGAATATATGTACACACGTAAGCGAGAGCCAGCGAAACGGCAAGATTCTTAAGGAGACCAACAACTAAGCGTGAGGTAAAAGTCTAAAAATAAAACTTGCACAGTGTTCTTTTCAACAGAATGCAGCCCTGAGAACGCAGGGAGAAGGAAGAGAAAATGTAAGTGTTGGACTGGTCTATCTACATACCAAAAGCCCATCTCCATTCAGATGCAGCGCGTATCTGCAGTAAGTTCATTAAGCAGTGAAAACACTCAGGTGCGGGCGCTGCACAGGATGTTTGCATTTTTATCCAGCGTGAACAATGAGCAGGCACAGGGGCGGGCAATCCAATTGCATATGCACGCGTGAAGCAGACTTAATGCCCATGAATTACGATATTTCTGCCTCAGAGGTTTGAATTTGCATAATTATACAAATCGAACCCTGCAAAGCAGACAAGAGAGTGTCGATGAAAAGACTTTACACCCTTCAAATTTGCATACAAGAGAATTAGGAGTTATCCTCTTCCATCAGGACGGCCTAGACACACTAGACAATAAGCAACTCCCGTCCTCATGTTTGAGATTACAGCATATCATGTAGCTTCTCCGGATCAGTCGGGTCACTGACCACGAATCCATCCTAGAAAAAAAATACAAGCAACAGAAAAAAGACTCACCCATCTTAGCCTGGATAGGAAAAGATACACAGAAAAGTACGTCGCCTAACAAAGATATCCAGCGAAATGGTCAGGTCAACTTTTCGTGTGCTTCTTGCTTGGGTGTGNGAAAAGGGGGTGGGGGGAGAAGAGGATTTTGTAAGTGCACTATGGAAGGTTAAGATAACAACTTATCAAAGGACAAACGATCAGTGAACTTTATTCAGATGATCTTTTATTTCTAGCGACTGCCTTTCACCATAATCATGCCTGGGGCACTGGCTCTGCACAAAAATTAAAAAAAAATTAAGCACAAAATTAAACTAGCAGGAAACTAAGACGCCAGTCAAGTACAAGATTATAAAATAAATCATCGGGCACAGCGTCACTGGGTCGGCAGCTGAATTGCACTTATTATCTGTCGGCAATGCCCAGATGGCATGGACACTCCCCGGACTCTTGTTTCCACTTCACCCCACTTTTGTTGTCCCCTATCCCTACGGAACAGCACGCGTTACAACAATGCAAATGTCTCTCCCAACGAACAGGGATAATTCATTTACAGTCCGCATTGCCTATTTATGAGTTGTCGCTGCTATCATTAAAACCTCATGTTATTAGCGTAGCTTACATTTTTTCCACGTTACTTCAAACCTTTCCTTCAATTTCTTGCTTTCTAACAATATGAAATCTGTTACACACAGTGGAAATCGTTTTGTTATGTGGACAAAATTAATGAGATACATGAAATTCATCCCCACACCGAGAAAGCACGCGTTACTGGTACATTCTATGATTAATATACACTGAATAGTTTCAGTAACGGTGAGGTGATCCCAAGGACTTTTCAGATACGGATAAGCTCATAAAAGGAGGTTGGGAGGGACAGGGGAGGGGACAGGGAAGAGGGGTGTCGACGCAGTTCTCAAAAAGGTCATTAGTGCGAGAATCCCTCGCGACTTTCATTACCGATTTCATTACCGGAATTTCATTTCTGTTACCTTTTCCTCTTTGATTGGTTGTACAGTATGTATTTTTGGGCCGTTTTCGCAACGGAACGAGCTCCGCACAGCCTAATTAGGTATTTTCAGCTCCATCACGTGACCTAGGAAATCTTGCTTTCACGTTGGTTTGTTTACTTGCTCTGCTCATGTATGAGTACTCGTCATTTATCAAAATATCCTAGCAATCCCTAGATCACGTGGTGTAACTGACCCGTCTGAAAATACCTCATTACCAAAGGGCCAGAAGTATGCAGCGCTGCAGTGTGACACAAAATGTATGTTCTGCGTCGCCCTCTTTCATCAAACGTCCTTCTAGCTTTAAATTTTATGTCATCCCTCCTACTGCCGTCAAGATTACAGATTCTCTATTCGGGCATACGCATGTTGCGTCCACCGACGTTTAGACTGCGCTAAAATGCATATTTATGAAGACTGCTCTACACATATATGGAAAGAATGAAAAGATACATATGACCGTTTCAATACTTCACAGTAGTTGTAGTTTCCATAGTCACACAGGCAGGGATGGCCCGTTCTTATGTAATGGCAAGAGTCAAATCAGACAGACAAGCGTTGAAATTTGCAGAAGCGAGTTAGATTCTTACAATTCTTACAACTCTGGCATGAAATGCGAGCACCAGAACTTAACATACCACACAACCATCAGGAAGAAGCCAAAATTACATTTTCAGTGGTGTCCGTAAGTAGAGCTAAATGTCTTTAACATTGGCATATATATTTGATGTGAGCGGTTGGAAATAAGCTCAGATTATGAGGTCAAATCTCATTCGGGATAGTCACGCCATTATGTAATGGTTAGCATAATTCACTTAAAAGCTGAGGGGAACGAATGAGGAAGCTGGGGCGGGAA
>JAWQUT010000008.1:4050319-4103584 GCA_033807755.1 Ellobium chinense | reverse complement strand
GTCTTCATCTCCAGCCCGAAGGCATCCATTTAATCATCTCACGTTGGAGACCAAGCCGAGTCCAATTAGATTACACAATAATTTATCAATGAAGGTCAGTCTCTGATCTGTTCACGCCACTGTACTGTTCACGCCAGCCATCATATTTCAGTCTGGTTTAGTACACTGTATCCATTGTCACCAAGGCAAATTTTTATTTTAGGGTAGAGATTGGACATTATTATGGACATTCCATTCAGCCGATTAATTTACTTTAGCTTTTCTTCTTCATTCTCTCTCTCTCTCCCTCCCTCCTTATAAATCTTTCTGAGCAAAGGCATAAACTCATCACCCTGAGGGTCAAATTTTCACCTCGATTTTTGCATGCTTTTGTGGTGTTGTTGTTTTTTTTCTTTTGAGGAAGTCTTATAGTCTCCTTGATATTCTCTGGAAAGAAAAGATTTTGAACTGCGGTCTTGCCTATGTCGATTAGAGACCAGCTCTGGTCTATGGAATCTGTTTTCATACTCAACATTTTTGGTCCGTGCTCCAGAGGTTAAAATTTCTCCTAATTCCATCCGTCACATGTATGGCTTCTTCTTCTTCTCCCCTTCCCCCCTCTCTCTCTCTCTCTCTCTCTCTCTCTCTCTCTCATCCGATCAAGCCCTACACGGATCTTTCATTATCAAAATCCTCCTTTCCCAACACTCTACAGGAGCATCAATTTGAAATTAAGCGCACGCGCTATGGGGAACTCCGGTCAAGATTTACTGTTCACACAAACTTGCTAAGGATGATTTATTCGCGAACTATCCCGGTATCGAGTTTGTCCGTGTTGCTCTAAGGCTTCCACAGATCATGGCCAATTAAAACTGTTGGGAGATTTTTAAAAAATGTAACGGCTAACTAATAACAGAAAAACAGCGAAACATAACAGGTGAAACAATGGCTAAAGGAGGGAACTGGATTGTTTAGGACTATGTTTAGACATAGTGTTTGCACAAAGCGAATACACACACGGTGTAAGCTTGATAATGCGCGGATTTTGTTTTCATCTAAAGGACTTTTCCTTACTGTCTTAGGGGTACATAAGGTAAATGGGTAGAGAGGGGATGGGGAGGTGGGGAAGAGTAGGAAGGTAAAAAACGGGACTTGTAATACTTCAAAACTAACTGCCGTGTCTGTATTTATAAGTGGTGCGAGTTACTTCGACGGAATGAGTAACTTTTTTGCTTGCTTAGCTTGGAGGATAGAGTCCATTAGGCTAATGTAATAATTTGAACTGAGAATATGAATCAGGTGCGGATGAATCAATCGGGAAACTAGGCATGCACAGAAGGCTGTATAGTTCATTTATTAGACCTACTGAAAATGTTGTATGAGTGCGTGAAATTGGACAGCTGCTTTGCCTCATTACTTTAACTAAACATTTTATTCTCCTAACTTGTTTTTTTTTTGTTTGTTTTGGTTTTTTTTTAATTTCTACAATTGTCAGTGCCATATTCTTTTCTCAACTTGGAATGCACTGCATATTTTTGTTTTAAACTTGGAATGCAGTGCCATGTTTTTATTTTCTAAACTTAGAATGTATTGTTTTCTTTATCTTTATAGGCTCAGTCTGATCCTAACTTTTATATTTTATATCGTTCTTTTGATGTTAACTGTTCTGTCTAATTTACTTTTCAGTATTTCAAACTGTCTTTCTTTTTTTTTCTGAATTGCTTTGTTCATCTTTCAATGTTCCGGCCATCTATTCTAATATGTTTAGTTTTTTATGAAACATTTATTATTAAATGTTATTGTTATACTATAATTAAATATGAATATGTAAATGTATTAAAATATGAATATTTATATGTATTTAAGTATTACTACAACGTATTATATATTTTGTCAGATTTCTTCTAAAACATCATAAAAGTACCCATTACCTGTACATGTACAAATCAAAAACTTATTTATCTCACTTACTCCTTAACATTTAATCATATTAATTTTCATAAGTTTTGTGCTGTCCATATCAAATTTTTTCAGTACGTTTATAAGGACATTTTCTCTCTTGATAAAAAAGTAAAGGCAATCTGTCTTCACTTTCTTTATGATTGTCCTATTCATGTTGACTTCTGAGGAAAACGTGAGAGGACTCTTTTCGAAAGAACTTCTTTACATGCCTAGCATATAATACGAGGAAGAAGAGAAACTAGAATGCCAGAGATAAATTTCCGAAACAATTTTCTTTTCTACTATTTTACTTCATAATCCATTCTTATGCAAATAACACGTCTTCTCATCAGAATCATAGATTACATCACACGAAGGACTGGGAAAAGGCGCCCGAGGGACAATAAAAATTCGGCGGCCAAAAGATATGCTGACAGAAAAGTAATCTAGTCCTGTGGCACTCACGAAAGGAAATGAAAAAAGCGTGCACGCTGCTTCATCACCACTCCATTCCCCTGTTCAAAAGAAAACAGTATTAAAAACCCTGCAAGCCATGTGTGTTAATGAGGAGGTTATAATTTTAGACCACATTTTGTTGGTGGGGTCATCAAGATCATAATATTTTAGGAATCTCTCTTGATATCTGTATATTTATGAAAAAGTTAAATGAAACTGCGTGTTAAAACACTGAGAGATTGTGGGTGGAAGGGTGAGGGCGGGAGGGGNNGGGGGGGGGAGCAAAAACGGTTACGTCATGCAGTATTCCACACGTCGGTGAAAACTGTTACTGAAGTTTTCTCATCATTTCGTCTTCGGAGAGATAGACTGATTTACTCCACGGACCAGAACTGTAATAAACATTAAGTTACATTGTTCCCCTTCCCCTCCTCATTTGACGAACTGGCCCATGCTGTGACAATCGCTCCCTGCCCTCCTTCGACTTCTCACACACACATACCCCAAAAACTGACTAGATCTGGATCATCTCCTGCGGACAAGCTAGCTGACACTGGGCAACTAACCACGCAAGTTTGGACATGTTCGTTTTGCAATGACGCCAACAGGAAACAGCAAATTTGCTTACTTCCCATCAGGACCATAATTTCCCCGAACAGGAAATACTGGAGGCTTTGCAGCAAGTGGCAACTGCGTAGCCCATACTGAAGATTCAACACATGAGGAGTCTGAGGACATTCTAGCCGTGGGGGTGGGGGTGGGGCTAGGGGTGGAAGGATGGAAATGAGAATGGGGGCTGAGACATGTTTGGTTTTTTTTATGTTGCCAAACGGAAACAAACTAGCATATCGTCGATCTTCGCATAGGACTAGCCAAGCTCAAATATGAGGCAGACCTATCGTCAGCATGACCGGTTATATGCAGAGACTGTCGATACTGCCAGCAAGCACAATAATTCTCAAACAGGGAATAGCTGGAGTACTGCATCATATCTGTGAGAACTGCAAAGCCTATTAAATATACTCACGATACTGCGCTGTATGGGGGACAAGCTAGCATGACGATGGACAGATTGACGCAATGGTTTNGGGGGGGGGGGGGGGGGGGGGGTTGCGAATTGGGGCTAAGAATGTCTGGACATGTTCGTCTTTATGACGCCAACTGGAAATAGCAAATAAATTAGCATCTGATTTTGCTTGCCAACATAATAATTCCCAAACAGGGGATAGCTAAAGCATTGCAGCATGTTTATGGCAACTGCCAAGCCTGTACTCAAGATTCTGCGCTGTATGAGGGACAAGATAGCATGGCGGAGGACAGACTGGTGCAAACCTGGGATAATCTGTTACAAATGGGACTGAGCAAGTCTGTACATGTTCATTCTTATGACACCAACCTGAAACAACGGTCTAACTTGTATGGCCTGCTAGCATAATAATTTCCTGAACAGGGCGTAGCAGAAGCACAAAAGCGTATGACAACTAGGCCTACATAGCCTAAACTGAAGATTCTGCACATGGGGAAGAGTTAATATTACGAGGACAGCCCGGTACATTATGCTAGTGTAATGGACGACTTAGATGATGTGAGGAAGGGGAAAGAACACTTCATTATGACATATCCATACCCTTCACGAAAGCATTCCTGGACACTATGGGTCAACGTCAGAGAAGCCCGTGCCAGTTCAGGTGTTGGGTTCTACATATGGACGGAGATAAATGTGCAAGAAGCAGAGAAGCAGTACAAAGCGGAGAAGCAGTACAGACACACATATCAGCTGTACATGACATTAGCGCACATGTGGTGAAGTAACATTAAATCAGTTCTCTGCTATCAGTAGTGTACTGTGCTTACTACAACAATGGATGCTATGCAAGCAGATCACAAGTAATTAGCCCTAACCTCTACCCCACTCAAGAACAAGCTTTCATCTTTATTCCATATAAATATCACAATTAACATGAGGGCAGTGTAGGCTTAATTATTTCAAAGCTGAGTATGATATTACCTGATATGGCTTAGTCTAGGTCTGCACCCAATAACAAACAATACATATCACTCACCTCTGCCAGTGCCATCAAAGACCTCAGTCTTAGAGGAGTGCCCGGATCCCATAGTACAACCAATCTTGACGGTTAGCTCGGGGTCACGGGGCGACCTAGCGATCACCATCCGCTGACCGACATGTGAAATAAAGTAAGATATATGATTTGATGGCGAGGGTCCCGATCAAGAATGGAAGAGAACGATGAGCAGTCATAGAGTAATATCCAAGTCTTTCAGATTTGTGAGTAAACAATGATCCATTCACGAAAGGCAGTGAAGTTTGGTTTACATCTGTTCCCTTGGATCCCCTGTTGTTATTCCTTCAAATCTAACATCACTGAGCAGCGGCGAAGTTTTAAAGCATGTAAACAAAAAAAAAAAAAAAAGCAAAANAAAAAAAAAAAAAAAAAAAATGCCACGAACAGCTGTGAAGTGAGAATGGCAATGATAGAGCGCAATGTCTGGTCGACTGGGTTTTTAGCACACTGTCTGCTCATCGGTGCTTTTCAATCAAGTTACCTGAGCAAGGCTGGCAGTATGCGTGATAGTGTTTACTAACATCTGCTCCCTGGCGGAGCTTGAGTGAATGTGGAGATGCCGGCTGGATCTGCGTTTCGCGGGGCTTACCACATCGTGGAACGCGTCATATTCACTAGTTCAGACTCGGGTAGCAGCGTCGTTCAACACTAAACTATCCGCTTTTCTTCCTGTATTTAGGGATAAGTACACTAGCTTTGTAGGTTGTGTTCACAGTCTTGCCGCCTTATCTCTGGCGAAACAGTCATATAATATGTAGCATCACAGTGTGATAAACATTGTGAGCCAACAAACAATCCCACTACACTAGATTATACGTATGTAGGTAACTCACACGACTCAAAGCCCGTGTAAACATCACATCCTATTTACTATACATACGTCAGTAGGCCTAAACATATGCGTAAGCCTACCTACACGTTATCATTAAAACTTTACATTTTATTTTCTAACATTAATGTATAGCATAAGCCTGGATCTGAGCTCCTATCTCGAACACAGTTGATTTTTTTTTTTTTTTAATTTCCATAGACCTACGTGAAGTTCGAATTTATGTCTAAATCTATCAAACCGCATATAGGTCTAGTCTAGTCCAGACTAAATACCAGTAACAATTGTCATATTCGCACTGTATCTGTCCTTCCAGCTGCTCCGTATTAACAATCATACAATTCGGCTACCGAAACCTCCCAGGTGTTATTTTGCTTAAAGAAGTCCAACCAAATGAGGCAGACTGCGAAAAGGAGTCTAGGACTGGCTGGTGTGATCTACGTTGTGGTGGGGAAACTAACGGGACATCAGCGGGAGTACACACGCTGCACGCGCACCGCTTCCATCGATTTCGTGATGTCACGTGATCCATCTAAAAGTATGTATTTTTAGATTCGCACATGGCGGATGTTGTTATCATGTGATCGTCGTCGTCATAGTGATAGTCACAATGTGAAGCATGATGGTTTAGTTTCAATATGGCGGCACCCAGGAGGTGATTGGAACATTTTACAAAGCTGCTAAACTCTTGATTGCAGAAATTACTCGTATCTTAAGTGATTAAATACGGGAAATGCCATGATCATTAACAATGGCAGCTGAATCAAACGAGGCTGTGGAATATGAGGCAGCTGAGCAGAATGTGCATGATGATCACTTCAAAGATGGACCCCCAACTGTTGCTAATGTTGGGACGAGCGATAGAAACTCACGTGGGTCGGCCGAAATGGATGACGATGCTGCATCGACGAATAGCGAAAGGAGCGAAATAGCTTTACTGACCAATGGTTCACTGTCTGATGATGACATGCCCACAGGCTGTCGGGAAACTCCTGCAGATGTAGCCTTCGCCAAGACAAGGAAGCAGCAGGAAGCAATAATTCAAATCATTGAAGACAACAAAAAGTCTGGCTCTAAGTCAATAGACTTAAGCAAATGCAACTTACAAACATTTCCTGAGGGATTGCTGGAAATGCGCCATATAGAGGTATAAAATAGTGTAGCTTCATCTTTGTATTATGTGGGCTAAGCAGTGAAACAATATGGGGCAGTTAGCTAGGTTTTTTGCTTGCAGATGATGACATTTTCCATACCCACATCTATACTTAAATTATCTTCCTTCATCTTCTGTTATGGGAGGACATGTCTGGCCCAGGTTTTGTTTCTTCTGGTTGTAAGAAAAGTCTTTCTTTCAGTTGTTTGCAATTAATTTGCAGTAAGTAATGATACACATGATCATATTAATGTTCTTATTAAAACTAGCTGAGTACATCAGTTAGTCTTATCCTTGCAGCCTGCTTTGTCACAGGTTAACAGATTACAGCAGAAGTATATTTTTCCACCAGAATACTTCTGCATGAATTACTGAATTCATGACAGAAAGAAAAACTGACATTGCAAGGATAATGCAAATCTCTTCATATTGGCCACATTTCCAGAAAATGAAAATAGTTTCAATATAATCTAAATGGCCAGTATGGTAAAGTGTAACCAGCACAACTGCCTATCTAATACGGTCTAATTGCGAACACACCCATGCACGCACTTTGAAATACCCAAGCACATAATTGTATTCTTAAGATCCGTTTTAAGCAACTTAAACAAAAACTGTAAGCTATCTTTGCTTCCAGTGTTGCTTGGCAATTATTTAATCATTAATAAATAAAGACATCTGTGGTTGAAATTTATCTGAGTGATTTTCTTTTGTATATAACAATAAGTTTCCACCAATATATGGGCATTTTAGTGGGATTTTGGAAACATTTCCAGTGAAAAAGCAGTTTTTCAGATTAAACGGTGTTGATGTAACTGACAGTTATATTATCAACTTTAAGTAATCTCTCACTTTGGTGGAGTTTATGAGAGGGCATCTTGACATTAGTTGTAATCAAGACAAGAATGAATTTGAGGGTATGTTGTAAGGAAAGGTGTGCTACCTTGTCATTAAATTTCTTGAGAATATCGAAGATCAAACTTTTGTTTTTCATTTCAGTACATGTATTTGGAAGGCAATGAAATTGTGTCATTGCCAGATGAATTTTTCAAGACCTTTCCAAATCTTCGGTGGTTAGATCTTCGTAACAACATATTAAGCCGGATTCCATCAGTATACCTCTCATCCCACACCTGTCTTCGTAATCTCTTGCTAGAAGGCAATAATCTTCGTAATCTTCCTTTGGAGTTGGGTGAGTGCTTGTCAGGTTCTTTTAATTATTTTATGTTGTACATCTATTTATATTTACTTGTATACATGTATACAAGTACCAGTGATATATTGGAAAATGAGTGGAAAATGACCCAAGACTTAGGAATTTAGAATCACAAATGTATAAATTTTGTAGCCTGTTAGGTACAAGCATTCTAAGGCAAAACACAGAGACCATAGCGTACATCCATGGTTTTTTTTTCATATATTTAGGGTACTGAATTCTTTAAATGAAGTATTGAAAAACTTCATCATTTATGTGTTTGCATTAGGACACCACTCCCATCAACTGTTGTAGCAATTTATTATTATTAGTGCTTTTATATCATTATCATCAGATTTGTTTTGCTACTAAAGAACTACTTTGGAAACAAAAAAGTAAATGCGGACTGCATCATCATCTTTACATTTGTTGTGATGACAGCAAAATAAAGAAATCAGAGATTATCAGAGTAATGATGACAGTAATGTATAATGATGCTCATTGTGATACAGTCAGTTTCTATTAGCCACACCAGTTAATTCAGTGCCACAGTCAGATACTATTTCAAATCATCATTATATTAGGATTTTGTAGACCCTTAGACAGTCACCCAGCTTGCAGAGAATGTGAACTCATATTAAATTTAAAAGATGAATTGATGTGACTTTTGTTTCACAGCATTAAAGGTGTATGCTTCTTGCCCTCAGGTCTGGTAAAGAGTTTGCATGGGCTGAACATTGCTGGCAACCCTCTGGACTTTCCACCACAGGAGATTATCGAAAAGGGAACACAACACATTCTCCAGTTCTTGCGAGATATGATGGATGCCAAAAACAATGCAAAAATGTCAGATTTAGGTAAATCAAGTGAAATCCAAAATCAAACATTATATGCCTATTTTGTTATGGTAATATTTCATAACCATAACTTTGGTCCCTAGTGAGAGATTCTTGACAACTTCACCACAATATATTGAGACTACAGGTCTTTTTCAAACTGACTTTGTATCTTGTTAACCAATTTTGATGGTGTTTTTTAAGACAGACTACACACTAGCATGTGGGTACACAGATTTTGAAGCAGATGGTATGTTATCTGGATTTTTAGTGATATGCTATTAAGAAAGTAATGGAGAGGTTAAATTTTAGATTGACTTCCATGCATTCACTATAAAAGATAAAGGAGACTCCTTAAGCTGTTAGTGGGTTAACATTGCTTCTTTGTCGTTTGAAGTGTTTAATTGTTTTCTACAACCTATGTTTTACAATAAGCTCAGCAGTGTTCAGTGTGGTTCAACAAGCTACATTTTTTATGAAGTTCAGCAGTGTACATAGG
This sequence comes from Ellobium chinense, assembly GCA_033807755.1. NCBI lineage: Eukaryota > Metazoa > Mollusca > Gastropoda > Ellobiida > Ellobiidae > Ellobium > Ellobium chinense. The sequence continues at coordinate 4,094,612 of JAWQUT010000008.1, read as the reverse complement.
TCGCAAACTTTCTAGATACAAGTAAAAGTAAACATTGTTGTTTTTTTTTCGCTCTCTAGAGCTGAATCTAAGTGAGGAAATTCCAGAAGGTCTTGAACAAATAAGTGCAAGTTCTGATGACTGGAACACAACAGCCAGTATGATGGATCTGGCCAAGCGAAGGGAGAGAATGTTCAAAAGCAAGTCATCCGAGTTGGCCCAGCCTCAAGGGAATCAGGGCCAGGATTATGCCATTGGGGCAAGGTCTGCAGAACTTCATAGGCCTGGAAGCTATGCTGATAACAAGTATCAGCACATTCAAAAGCTTAAGAAGGCTGGGGCACTGGGAGTTCTGGATAAGTAAGTTATGTCATAAAGGCGTATTTACTTTACTTTTCAATCAAGGCAGAGATTGTTTTGTCTTATGTAGATCTTAGAGTTCAGGGGGTGTGTATTTTATCCATAGTCAGATGACCATTTCCATGTCTCTTCAAGCTATGTGGATTGCCCTTCCCTCCCATTAATTGTACTCATTCCCTATCCTTTTTTCATATTTTATGGATTTGATAGATTTTGCTCTCATCTTTCATTCTGTTCTTGCCCATCATCATTTTCTGGTGGATCAAATCTAGATTAAATGAATGTCAGTCACATAGAAAAGATGTCACCTGATATGGATAATTGGGACTATACAGCCAGCCGACCCTGAAATGTATGCTTTGCATAGGGTAACTTTTTCCAGGTGACATATTGCCACCTTCACTTCTTTCCTCTCGGCATTGACATGCCTTCCCTCTCTTTTCTCCTTTAGCTATGGTAACAACATTTGTTGCATCCTACCTCAGGTCTCGCCATCAGTCCCTTGAGAGATTGCCAACGATGGCTGCATTCAGCTGCTTGAGGATCAATCAAGCTCCTGTGGCCCGAAGGGTGTCTGCAGATCTTAGCAACAATATTGTCAGATTCTTCAAGAAAGCTCTTAAAGATTAGTTGCACACTGTCAGAGGATTTATCATAGTTCACAGTAGTTATATACTGTGTCTCAGAAATGTATTTATTTATAAAAACATTCTGAAATTTCTTACTTAAATTTTATAAAGGCAGTTGGCCCCCTGTAATGTTTGATATCTCTGAATATATTCGGTAAAAATTAATAATCATGTTTCATTTGAGGAATACAGAAATGCAGTTTACCCAAGTATTAGATTTTTTTTTTTTTTTGTTTTTTTTTTCAGTCATTGTTTTCACAAAAGTTGACTTCAACTTTTAAATGTTACAGTATAATCCTGATAACATGAAATTGAAGGGACCAGTCAAATCTTGATGGATTAAAGCAAGTTTTGCGTTGTTCATTTTCAGTATAATATAATGAGAAGTTATAGTCTTTCACAATAGTTGCAAATCCCAAGATTGGTATATTGTACTTTCAAACTGCATGTTGCTAGGGCTCACCACATGTTGTCACCACCTTTGATTGAGACAATATTAGCATGATCTCCGTGTACCCAACCACAAATGGACAAAAGGAGGGAAATTGTGCAACGTTGGCTTGTTTTTATCTTCCCTTTGTCACGTTTCCTCTCTCGACAGTGCAACTGTTGTTAAGTTATTAAAGGTTCCCTGATCCTCATTACTAGGTTACTGAATTTATTTTATTATGAATGGAAAGGACCTTTGGACAGGGATTTTCTTTTCATTCAGGTTAACTAAGATTTTGGGTGATGCGCTAATATGTTAAGTGAATTCTACTGTTTTTTAATGACATGCATTGAGTATTACTGCTTTACAAAACGTAACTTTAACATTTCTTGTTCAGTTAATTCTGTGTTATGAATCTGACATCATTGTTGTTAAGATTGAGATCATTGATTGGAAACATCTTGTTTTGTGATTGCGTTGTTTTCAGGTTGGAGTTCCTTGGTAATTCTGTTTGGATATTTAGATGTTGTGCTACACACTCTGTAACTGTCTTCAGGATTACTTTTCTGATTTCCCTTCTTATGTTTTTTGAAACCTTTGAAATATAATTTTGCATCTGAAATTCAGAAAGAAGAAAAAGAAAGAGAGCAAGATGTCCTGGAGAGTGAACCCCTACCCTGCCCCACCTTCAGATGACTATGTGGCTTTTAAAATGAATGAAGAGAAACAAGTAGCCAGAGTGAAAGAATTGAAGGAGAAGACAGATGCAATACTGCAGAGGCGGAAGTGAGTCTATTTTAAATTTTGCCTGAATCTGTTTTTTTACCCTTGTCATTTGAACAATTGTCTTCAGTTTCTTTCTAAACAATTTCAGACTTTCTCATGTTCTTAATTCACGGTAAACTGATGTGATAACAGGTCTTCTCCTTTCCACCAAGGGATAATGAATGAGTTACTATCACACCATTTACCTCATGCCTGGCTTATTGGCATAACTGGTCGTGGCCGGACACTAGGCCGACGGACAATTGGCCGAAGGACATTTGGCCGAACGGACATTTGTCCAAAGGACAGTTGGCCGAAGATTTGTTGGGGTTTTTTTTNTGAGAACCTACATTCTCTGAGAGAGACAAGAAAGTGCCGAGATGAATGAATGTAACAATATGCAGTAATGAATTTCGGCCAAATGTCCGTTCGGCCAAATGTCCGTTCCGCCAAGTGTCCGTTCGGCCAAATGTCTGTCGGCTAAGTGTCGGTTCGGCCAAATGTCCGTCGGCCAAGTGTCCGGGAACCTAACTGGTTGTCATTTACATTATACCAGTTTGGAGGATGTGGCAACTAAACATAATTTATGGTGGAAAAATTGCTGTATATGTTATTGTTCAGTGGAAATCTGACAACACACCCACCCTTCAGACTAAGCTTTAGAGAGTGTCTTGTCAGAAGTATGTGTTGATCAGTGTATATTTTGTAACGAACAAAACATTTGGGACTCAGGCAGGGGAGTGTGTTAAACCATGATCGTGCTCACAATTTTTTTTTATATTTCTTACACATAGATACTGATTAAGAGGGAAGATTCCCTCATTCTAGTAATTGCTGTGCTTTGTGATAGGAGAGATGGCTTGTTGTCTGACGTTGTGCATGTGATTTGAAACTACTAATAACACAGTTTTAAGTTTATCAGTTTTGTGTCAAGATCAAGACTGTTCAAGTAACTTCTTAATTTTAAATAACTTCAAATTTATGACACTCTGTCCTCAGAGATGATGCAATGCTAAAAAATTGGCGAGATGATGCCAAGGTGCTTCAACAAAAGAAATATGTCCAACAAATGGTGCCTGGAAAAGGTGACAGCCTGTGTGACTTGAACTTGTTCAAAATTTTTACTGGCCTCTTACCTGTAATAAAAAATATTGCCATATGTCTTGATTTGTAAACTTTCTATACAAATCCTCTTGTAGATCACAGTACATTAAATTCACATGAAAGTTTCTGAGAGGTGAGAACAGGCTTATGTTTTCCTAACTTCAAAATTTCTTTTGTGGGGCTCAATACTTAATGGCTAATCCTTTAATCTCTTCCAGCATTTTTGATATTTAGACCGAACGTACATATCTGTGAATCTAGATAAATTTGTACATACTGTATTGGATGAGATAAAGGTTTTAGGATGATGTGAAATAAATCAAAGATGAATTTTGTTATCTGCTATAATAGTCTAAATAAACTCAGACCCCTGCAAAAGATGTTAGACCCAACTTGGTGAAATGCTTTCATCATGTTATATTTTTCCCATCTCAATTTGCAGACTTTGAGGAACCTGTAGAGCAAGCCCCATTTGGAGTTGAGAAGGATATGATGAAGGTGCTTTCCAAAGAAGAACGGCTTAAGGTAACAAAATAGCAATTATCCAGTTGATTTGTTCCAACAGTTACATGGAAGTTAATAATATTAATAGTGTATTATGCCTTGAGATATCGAATGTTGGTGTGACAGTAAGCTTTAAAAATTGAAGAGTTGAAAATGTGTGGACTGTTGGTGACTTGCTTATGATACTGCTGTATCTGTTGTTGATGATAATAATAATAGGTAAATAATTATGATTTTATTTCCTTTCCACATTACAATGACCGTACATTACGTAATAGATTAATAGTGGGTACACTATGTCAAAAGTAGTGGGTGTAAAAATGATAGTTTTATGATAATGTATCTTTTGTATCTTTGATTGCCAAGCCAAAGATCCTTGAAAGTTTGTTCTTGTCATAATTGCAGGCTGATTTACAAAAGGAGAAAGAACTAAAACAAATGAGAACAGTTTCACCAGCCACTCGACAAAGGATAGAACAAGAAAAGTAAGTTTGTTTGTTGGTGGAAAACATGACAGGAGAGAAAGGTTATTTTATGTTTCTTTTAGAGAGCATGGGAAATTTGACCATCAGCTGTAGAAGCTGAGTAATGCTTTGAGCATTATGAGCTCAAAGTGTCATGCAGCAGGTTTTATGTTTTTATGTATATAAACACCTACACAAGCTGATTTTGCATGTGCAGCAGACCTGCTAATAGTTTGGCAAATAGTTTACCATTTTCATTTGCTCCACTGAGGATTTCATGTTATGTCTTGTTGATCTCACAAGATATGTAGGCTGTCAGAGTCTTCAGCTGCGATCAAGTAAACCATTGCAGTTTTTATCAGTACTGAGAGCTTTGAGACTAAAATGTGAGCAATGCATCACCTAGCTCTTTCTTATCACAAGGCTAAAACATATGCAGAACTAATACACAAACCATGAAAGACAGACTTATTATTGATATCATAGAGCTTTATAATTTTTCATTAATAAGGAACTAAAATTCTGATGTTTTCTTCATTCAGGTGAAAGTGGGTGGCAAGGCTTATAGTGTTCTTCTTTATATTGAGGGGGGGGAGGGGGAATGTGAGTCCAGTCTGATAATTTCTAGAAGCAGTTACACATTATCTTGAGAAATGTGTCACCAGGGATTTTATCAAATTACTGTGAAGGATCAATTTTGAGAAGAAAGGCCGAAAAAGCCTACACTAGAAAATTTCATGCCTCTCTTGGGAATCAAATCCAGGGTCTCTCAACTTGCAAGTCTGAACATACTACTACTACACCATAGGGACACTTACTTCACAGCAATTTTATTCTTAAATACCTACTGCATGAAGTGGTCCCTAACTTTCACTTGTGAGCCTAGTGTTCATCCGTGACTGCTCACACAAGGAAATTATATTATTGAGTCATTCTGAAGTTTCTGACTAGGACTGTCCACTGAAATGGACTATGAATACTGTCAAATAGCACACCAGCCAACCAAGATGGTAACTTGCACTGAATTTGTTGCAGATTTATTCTAACAAAAACATAGAGCTCTCTGGACACTCCAGTGTGGTAAGAAGCTTCTAATTGCACCATGAGCCTCAAAAATACCACGGTGAGATCATTTAATGTGGCTAGCATGATTCACATAGCTGCAACCATTTTTTCATCTATCTGTTGTGTTCCTTGTGATACAGGCAGGAAAGAATTCGGGAGCTTGAGAGAAGGATCAAAGAACACACAGCAGGGATGGTGGAGAGACGGAAGCAGCCAAAGGGCACACCTCAACATGAGATGGAGATAGCACGACGTGAACTGGAGATAGTGAGTACTCATGGCTTTTGTGATTACTCACCTCATCTATTTGCAGTGCTTATTGCTTTTTGATAAGTTAGCTTTCCAAATATTCCTTGACTGCTGGCACTGCCATCTGGTTGTTGGGTTCTGTCCATAGAATATCAAGAGTGTTCTACATCCCTGGTGAAATGTAATGCAAATTTTTTTTTTTTTGTGCTTGTCATTTATCACATGGCATGCCATGTTATATTTATCTTGCAGCTAGTCAAAATAGGCCCTAAGTCACTTTTTGACTAAATCAAGTTATTCGTATGACATGAAATCAAACGGGTGTACTTTTATTAGGCGATAATCCTGGTTCATTTGCCCATAAAATTTAATGTTTCTGCATATAGATTTTATTTTATTGCTGATATCAGCAACAAACAAAAATTTGATATCCTCTGGCCTCATTCGCCTTTAGAACTAGAGCCTGATATCTCAGTTCCCAGTTTAGCAACATAAGCCTTATTTTGACTGGCAGCAAGACAGCAAGACTTTGTTTTCAGTGTGAAGAATGCTGAATACCTATTCTAAACAAGTTTGATTTGCAACGCTTAATTAACCAAGTACAGCTGTACTTCATATGAAGAAGAAGGAGTATTTTCACAAAAGGAAGGTAGAAGTTTTCATGCCAAATAGAAAATTTTACACCAAAAGAAAGTAAATCATGATTCCATGTGAACCTCTGTAAGTATTTCATTGTACACTGAATGACAGTGGGGTGATTGTCCTTTGTGGAATCAATAAAGGGTGAAAGTTGACAGTTGGTATGACTTCCAGAGCCAGTGAGAAGCAGCAGCTTTAAAGCTCTGTCATCTGTCAGTATATGGTGCATCCAGACACATGCACAGAAACTTTCATGCACAAATGCACTCACAGACCCACCTTCTCTCCCTCAGTACACCCTTTGCACTTTTGGATTTATTAATTCTTGTCAAAGACCTTTGTAGCATAGCTCAGAATACAATGCTTTAGTGTTAAAAAGGGGTGAGGTTTAACTGTTGTTTTATTACGCATTAAGGCTGTGGATGTTGATGACTTTTTAGGAGAAAGATATATTTCAAACTGTCTTTTTTTCCCTATGCTCATTTGCTTGCTGTGCACAGAGATATGACATATGTTGAATTCACTGGTTTGTCATTTTAAAATTTAATGTTAGGTCATAATATTAGTTATTTTGTGCTGGAATAATTTGCTTATTCTTATAATTTGTTTTCATGCTTTTCTATACACACCAGTTTATTTTGCTACTTAAAGGTCCACCCAGAGTATAAAAAGAGAGAAGAGACATTACGGAACCCTTCATTAATTTGAAGTCAGTTGCACAGTTCACTGTGGGGAGAGCTGTTTTTCTGAATTTCACACGTAAACATTTCGTAATGTGTAGAAACTTTGCAGATCATTAGTTTACTTTCCACCCATAAGTTATGGTAATGAAACTTGATTACAAAAACTGCTAGTATTTGAAACATGAAAGCAAATCTGTCTGTCAAGTTAGTGTCCACCGCCATTTGTATCTGAGGCCTGTCTTCCAACAGTAATTACCAGATGGCGCGGCTTTAAGCATCCCTAAGGAGTGTGACTAATGACCCGTATAAATATGAGGGTGTTCACTCTGTGAGCCTTCCAATTTCAAGCATAGCTCTTTATGTGTTTGCATTTTTGACTGCTTAATTCCACTTTTCCTGTGACCGCTAGGAAATCAGAACTAACGATTTGGTCTAGACATAAAATTACAGTGTCTTATGATGAACTGCATCCTTCTTCATCTGCTAATCCAATTCTTTCTTTGAAACTGAGTTAGAAGTTAGGAATTAGCCTAGAAGTGAAGTTTGGTGGATATTGTGAATTTCTGAAATTCTTGAGAGATGTCACCCTTGCCATTACCCCTGCTTAATTCCACTTTTCCTGTGACCCCTGATCCTGACCTTCACCCCTGCTTGCTCCTCCCATTCTTCAGGTAAAAAATTTACAGCGCGACTTGATGCGGCGTTACCAGGAGCTGAAGGCATGGAGTGCAGGTTGTTATTCATTGTTGCATGTGCCTGTTTGTCACTTCAATATTTTTGTTTATTTCAGTAGGCTGGATGAGAGAATTTAAAAGTTTCACAGTGAAAACAGTCTAATCATTGTTTTACAAGCTCCCTGCCACAAAAAGCATTTCTAAGTTTATTGTAACTTACTATTAAAGTATTGGGTTGATTTTGATAAATGAATATGTCCTTGTTGAAGAATTTTGAAACTGAAATAACAGCATGGAAGGTGCTTTCTCTAACAGAGGATGATTGGGTGGTAATCACTGGTAATAATAGTATGCGTAAGCTTTACAGAAAGTCGAATTACGATTAGTATTTCATAAGTAGAGTAAGTCATTTGTCAGCATGATTAATGTCTTACAGCATAATCAAGATGGAGATGAGCTACCGGATTAAACATAAGATAATGCTCACATTAGTCCTCAGGAATGTGTTAGAGTCTCTAAACACCATAAAAGATACATTGATCCCTTACAATCAAATTACAGAAGAGTGGAACAATGAACACACAACAAACACAGCTAAGGATATGTTGAGAATAGAGTCAAGAGCTCTCTCATCCCAGCCTCATGTGGTCACATGTTCTGTGTATGTTGATTTGCTAGTAAGACCAGTTGTCTTGGTGGAAATTTTCACAAAATGTGACTAAATTGTACTTCCCAAGTATGAGAAATGCATTCTACTTCATCTGAGCACTAGGTTCTGAAATTGGTCGTTTATATGGTCATGTACATGTTTTTGACAGCCACACTAGGAATCAGATGCATGTACCCCTTGGAGATAGGTGATCATCATTAACGTGGCGTCAGTCATGCAGAAATTTACTCTAGGAATCTGGCAGATTTACTGTGTTAGACTGAGGTCATCTTGAGTGGTCTTGAGGCCAATTTTGAATGTAATTAATGACTGGTTTTCTCATTTAGATTTCCTGCACACATAGTCTGCAAAGGTGTGATTTAATTCAAGGAAGTGATACACAGTAGACCTAATATTTGTGGAATTAAAAACAAGATGTGATTTTCAAGCTGTTTGCATGGGATAACACCAATATATATATATATATATATATGTGATGGCGTTTTGATTCTCACCTTCACACAGGACATCTTGTTAGGAGACATAACCCAAGGCACTAGGTTTAAGATTTGTTTTGCTCTCCCCTTTACATAGCTCCAGATCTGTATCTGCAAAATTCCCAACCCTGTTAATCGACTAGTCAATATTATGATAGATGTGGGCTTTGGACATGGCCATATTATTTCATGTAGTATATTATACAACAATCTCTGTAAGGCATTAACAGTACTGAACATTGATAGACTGGAAAGCAGTTGGATGTGTATTTGAGAGCTGAACGAAGACTTGCTCACTTTTCCTCCTCTTGTATCAAGATCAAAATACTTATATGTTTATCTGCAAAAACCAGTGTACAGATACAAGTAAATGTACATAAACTGTGCAAGCAGTTTGGTTCTGCAGCTTTTTTGAGGCATGACACATGCCTTACTATTCCAAGCTGTGTGCAATCCTTAATACATGAAGAAACTCTGAAACTTATCTTCCAGTGTAAGCATTAGGCACATTGTTTTGCACTGATGAATAAAATCACAAGAATTTGGTTCTTAAAATTTGAAAAAAAATTGAGAGTAATGGAATAGGAATCTTATAAATCAGGGACAGCCTAATGTCTGTTTACACCAAAAGTATGGCTTCATGAAAATCAGCTAACCCCAGGCTACAAATTCAGATTCACCCATGAGAATAATTTTCTATATTCTTCATCTTGGGTTTAATGGTAATTCTTGTTGCAAATAGCCAGTATCAGGATATCACATGCATAAGAGAAATGAGAAATCACACCCATGCCCCTGACTGAGCAGCAGAAATAGCTGGGAGAGTGGATGGGAAAGGGTGGGGGTTTATTGGAGTCTGAATTCCTCTGCTTGTGTGATCCATAATTCAGATGCTTGGCAGCACTTCTCCCAAGATGATTGTGATACATTGTTTGCTGTTACTTATTGCCAGCTCCATCCTTGAAATTCGATTATTTGTTAATAATGAGCTCAGCAGCTCCATCTGTGTGTGGCTTTGTGATGCGAAAGAAGAAGCATTCACCCAGCATGATAAAAAGCTTTGCCAGTCCCATATGCGAGAAAAGTCTGGTGTGTCTGTAGTATACCAGTGCCCACTAAACCTGTTTACATGCTAAAATTCCTTCCCAAAGCTTTGGATTCTAATTGCTTGCCCAGCTGTCTAAGCACAACTCCCAGTTTTACATTGTCGGAGATATCTGCCACCACACTGAATACTTAGTACCGTAAATAAAAATAATGTACCATTGAACTCGGATAACTTTGTGAAGAGATCTTGCAGAGCCAACCAGTCATTTGATTTTGAGGAAAATAATGTGAGCTCATGTTATGATCAGTTTGGTGAGGGTTAAAAGCACTGACTTTCTCTTCACACTTGTAGGCCGATCTAGGAGTGCCAGGAATCGGTTGACTAGACCAACCACAGTAGGCTACATGATATAAAGGCAGCTGGTTTGAGCCTCTGTTTAATCCAGCAGCAGGGGTGGTAAGTTGGCAGGGACAGCAGCTGCCTTGTCTCGATTCCTTGCACGAAGGGATGTTTTATGCTATTGTTCCCGCTTTTTGTTGTTCCCTGCTCTTGATGTTGCGTAATGCCTTAGATGATTTCCTGCTACCTAATGTCTGTTGTGTACCTATGACATTTCCAACCTCATATAATGCTTACCATGAATTTAAGGACAAGGGTTTCAGTCATTCCAACATAGAATCTATCACAACTCTTCATGCTTGCATAAAAAAAAATATCCCAGTTCTATCAATAAAAAAGTTTATTCAGGAACGCCCTTATTTTATCAGATTGTGATCTCACACGAAGCACTGTGGTGTTAATGAAAGTTTACCGAGAAAGAGACGCTCCACGTGATCATAGGCTTAGTAAGAACCCACGTGTCCTACCAGATTTTTAGTTTGCTGAGAAGCCCCAGTAGCGCCTAAAATTACGAGCCCACTGAGAAGAAAAATACAGTGTATACCATGATCTGTCAGATTTCCGGGTCATTGAGGATCAGTCATGCTCTGCCATTATGCTGTATATTATATCCAATCAAATCTCAAACATTTCAGGTTTTGATACACTGGATAATCGTCTATATTTTGTTAAACCTTAAGTTTACTCTTTTTGAGAAGTATTCTATTAACTTGGTGTTTTCAGTTCCAGACGTGATTTATAAGCTCGGGATGATACAAACATACATGGAGTGAAAGGTTATCAAAATGTGTGCAGTGGATGTATCACCAGATAGACATAGACTTTCAAAATGTCAGCATGTTGATGTTTTCTGCAGATAGATCCTGTTTTGCATGACAGTGACTTCTTTTCAGCATGCATTTCTACTCCCCCCTCCCCAACCCGTCTCCTCGACGTGGCCCCATTCATTTGCCTTTCCCACTTTTCTCCATAACTTCTAACAGAGCTGTCGTTTCCTTAAAAAACTATGATATCATTCAGCTCCACCAAAATTCACAATTATTTCTAATTTATGAGACTTTGGGCATTGTTTGAATATTCTGATGATATTGACAAAATGAGGTGGCCCCTCTTGTATTATCGCTTTATTCCACTCATGCAAGCAGAGTAGAATGGCTTCTTTCACTGGTAACAGTAGATAATCAGCTTCTCACAGCAGCAGCTCGTTTACCTTTTGGTTTGTACTCTGGCTTTCAGCTTCGTATGTAATAATTTCACAATATTTGGACTATAATGCACTCACATCTGCACCATTTCACCAATTATACAGTTTATGTAGTGACACTGCTAAAGGTGTGACTAAAGCCCGGCCATTTCCTGGGAAAAGACTGCATGCTGTCTTGGAGACAATAAAAGCTATATTATAATAGGATATCCCAGATGCAAAGGTAGAGTTATTCGCTAAACAAAGGAGCCAAAACGGTGAATTTGATATAATTTGGCATTTGCGGTCTTTTCCGTAAAATGGCAGAGCTGTTGCATGTGCTTATTAGTAGCATTTAATATTTGTTTTTGTAACTGTATGTTTTAGCATTAGAGCTTGAGGTGTCATTCTTAATGCAGTTTCATACAGATGAGCATGTGTATAAATATTCCATCACTGGCAGAACACAGCTAATGATCTAAGTGCCATTACGTTGTTGGTAAATCATAATTTAAGTTACAGCTATGGAAGCATGAACTTCTGCAGATGTAAAAATACAGTACTTAAGGTGTGAGAGCCTGTTCAGTTTCTTGTCATCTTATTACTAATATGTTGCAGGAGTCAGGTAATCAGAGATTTCCTTCCGATAACCTTATGAATTTAGAGAAACGGCAGATGAATATGTCTGCAGATTTTAGAGCTGATTTTCTAGATAAGTGTAGATTGGAAGGCCTAGAGACTCAGTCTGTTGATAATTAACTTGTAAAATGTACAGTGTACAGTGCTGTTAAATAAGTCAGAACACTATTGTTACTGCTGATGTCAACTCTCTTACTTCGTTTTTGTTTCTCTGATAATATTCCACCAAGTTTATTTCTGTCTTTCCCTCTCAGCTATTTGATTATTGGAGTTAAAGTGTTATATTGGTCACACAAATTAAATGCGCAGATTTATTGAAAGGAGCCAGCCTGAGCCCTGAATATTACCTTCTATGAAAGTCAGACTGCAGTAGATGTACCTGTTTTACAGAGGAAAAGACTATCAATGGGCCATGCACAATTGGCAGGGTAAATGACAATGGAAAGTGTTTCAAGAGCCAGATTTTCATGCTTAATAGACTCCCAACAGTTCTGAATCATTTTAAAGTTTTCACTTGAGGGCGGTTCTATGTCATGCCTCAGAAGATATGCTTTATAGACATCAAATATTGTTTTGTTATTATCCAATGGAACTCGGATGTATTAAGTACGCATTTAACAAGAATACCTTGTTATCAAGTACGAATTTCACATACCCAGATTCATTGTTCTATCATTTTGTTATTCAGGTGGACTTTGATACTAAGTATGCCTCAAAAATAACGTCGCCTTCCACACGAAAGGGCGTATCCCGATTTTTGACGGTTTTGAGTTATCACCACCAGTACGTAGTGCTATCTCAGAACTATGTTCACACCAAACGGCGTATCCCTAGCTCAAATAATAACGAAGATATAGCATAAAATTCCTAAGGGCTTAAGCTAACTATCAATATGATCGAATCAGACGTAAATCGCTTTCCTTAAAAACGTGAGAAACAGGGATACGTGTGGAAGGCGACGATAAGTATAACTTTGTCTTGCACTAAGGACATACTTTATAATTATATCCAAGTTCTATCTTTTATTGTGTCAGTTAATATTTGGTCCCATATGGATTTAATTTGTATCCCCAGGCTGAAGATCTCCACAATGAACTGTTGGCACGTCGGAAGGAGATAGAGTATCGTTTCAAGGCATTCTCAGCTGATGTAACCAGTACTGTCCGCCAAACCCGAACACACGTTCCCCACTGATGATGAATGTATTACCAACTGTGGATGATGAAAACTTCCTACTTATTGATACCATCAAGTACAAGAATTTATCACCCATGGTTGTAAGATGTTCTGTGTAAAAATTTGTTCAATCTGCAATATGAAAACTTAATGATGTAATATGCAATCCACTGTACATTTTCATTTACACTTCGATCATGAAATGAGGTCGTCGTCACATTTGTATATTTCTTATTTTGTTCATTGGTGCACATCGCCAATCTTATTCTTGCCGACTCTCATTACAGTGTTAACGATTATGAGCCAGTCATTGATTTTTGTGCCTCAGCTCACAATTTTAAAGGAGTTTTCAGCTTTACATGAGTGACAATCTGCATTTATTGTGAGTAATGCTTGAGTTGAAGATTAATCACATTCTACCACGATGATCCTGTACTCTTGATTATTAAGGGATGCAGAACTGAATGGCAGATTAAGTTCACTAGGGTCATATTATAACAAAGAGTATTATTGTTGGAGAGACCTATGTTTTTCCAAATTCTTCAATTCCACTGTACATAGAGCTTACATTATCAAGAGTCTGGTCAGATTTGATCTGAAGCATAATATTCATTGTTGAAGGTCAGAAATTATAAAAACATCTTAGAAAACCGAATGAGACTGAGCAGCAGGTTCACTGTCTCTTACTCAAGATTTGCTGTCATGTGATAATTCCTTCAAACACTTCTATGTGTAAAAGAGTCGTACAAGCCTAGTACATATAGCTTGATGAAAGTGTAGTTTTTCAGCCGGTGATGGGCTCACAGCAGGAGAGTCAGAATACAATATTAGTACAATATGTATATTTACTGAAGTGAAATTGTATTAGTATGACATTTTGATAATAAAAACTTTTTGTGAAAGTGTATGTGCTTAAATCCTTTCTTATTCTGAATTCAACATTTTATTTACGTTGACATAGGATGTCACATTTCATTAAATTGAAGTTCAGAAAAAAATAGGATTGAATGCAATTCAAATCTACACAGATTTCTAGTGTATACGTTTTTTCAGCTGGTTGACTACATGAATTCCAATAATGCCATCAAAACTGGCATAGTATTATGAAACAAATGATGCCAAACTTTGCATATGACCTAATTTGTGAAAAAGGACACTTTTGAGCATCAAAACTTACAATGCATTTAGGCGAGATGCATGAAGGATAGGACTCGTCTTACATGAAGGTGTATATATCCCATTATTCACACGTCTTCAGTCTGATGACATGCTACTCACTTTGATCAAGAGTCAGCATCTTTACCTGCTGGACACATCCATCTCACAATATGTCTTTTGAATCATTTGGTGTGGTGTATTGTGAATAGATTAGGTTGTGGTTATAGACTTGACTGAGGATGTGAAGGATCTTTCAACTGGTTTCTTGGAGAAAAACACTGGTCCTCACGGTTTGAAATGACTGCTGGCAACAACTCATTGTCCATCAAAAGTAGGTTTACATAAGAATTATATCAAGAGCCACAGGTCCTCATTTTATCCATCTCAAAACCTTACTTAAGTATAGTCAGCTCTGTAATGACATCACTATCATTTTTCAACTATATTCTCATTCACACTAAAAGGGATACTGTCCATAAAATGTGGGAGGTTCCAAGAACTTCAGTGCAGACAGCAGTTTTTCTCATGTGTGATATTAAATCAAAGTTACAGTAATTTATACAACAGCTACACTGCCAAATGGCATTTTCTAAAACTGAAGACAGCTACTGGCACACACAATGAAAAAATTCAGTAAGGCAGATTTCAAATGAAAAAAAGTACATTATGTATTGGTTACCCATAGGTAATGCATGAATGATGAACAACACCACCCCAACCACCGGGACCAGGGAGAGCCCACCACAGCTTCACCATAACCGGTGGACAGGGCAATCAACAAGGAGGGAAGGGAGGCGATCAGTAGAAGCAAGCTATACTCTTGTTACGAGCTAGCCATCCCCAGCCTGGAGACCCATGCCAGCACATCAACCTACGCACACATACAAATACACACAAGCACTTCACCATCAGCAGAGCTTCATGGGATGGGGGAGAAGGGGTGAATCATGAGGGAGGATATCTTGTCCGCACAAAGATAAAGAAACAAAGCATGCCATGGTACATCGTGTGAGTCAAACCCAAAACAAATCATCAGTGCTTTAATCATATACCTGAGTTTGGCTTGGTGTGGGTGTCTGCACTATTGCCAACATCTACCAAAGTATCAAACCAGTGCACTACAAATAGCATGTGGTATATCATCTTGTCAGCCAATAAGGATAAAATGTGGATGGGGCATAGTGACTTGTCCATAAGGAAAGTCACTCTACCTAGTAGGGAGGAAAGAAAACATGACCTTTATTCCAGAATACTGACCTCAACGTAAGTATCAGAAAGTACTAAGGTATGTGATAGTTGTACGCAGTAACAAATCAATGTCTGTGCCAAAATCCATGTCTGCAGCAAAATATGACCCACATGAAATAGAGCTAATACAATTATGTGAGAAATCATGCATTCATTGCCTTCAACAAAAATGAAGAGAATCATCAAAGACCAAGGACATTATTATCTAGCACTGCAAGCACACAGATTAGCACATGACATGGACAAAGGTGGAGATAATCAATATACAATTGTTCATCGATACTTTACACCAGGCAACCACAAACCTAAAAATGTAGGAAAGAAGAAAATACTGACAATGAAAAGCATATGACACCATCTGCTTTTCTATTCAATGGATGGGACAATAAAAAATGCTGAGAGTTAAAGTGCAGCATGTCTACAGAGCATGCTTTCCCTGGATTCCTATGACAGTAAGGCTTCACTTCTTATCATCACTGCTTCCTTGCACCAGGCAAATGTATCCAGAGTTTGGTATCCACTTTGTATTTTTCTAGTTCGTGTGCACAGATGACCCCAAAACAATCCAATGTACATTTGCAACCACTATTCCATTTTCCATGAACAATTCTGGAAGGACTTGTCATAATGATCACAATCAATTTCATATTGTGACAGGTCCGAAACAGCATCTTCAGGATACCGATGTAGTGGAACAATGAAATTAAGCACTTTATGATTCCAAAAACTTCATAATAAACTGTTAACAATTCCCAATAATATCTCAAAATAAGTTAATCACTCTTCTTCTTCAAATCTTTCCTCCAATAAATTGTTTTCCATCGCAAGATTTACTGATATTGTAAAATAAATGCAACAAAATAAAAACTGGAGCTGCTTCTCACAAAATTCTGTTTAATCTGAATAGCCATTTTTCTTCACTATGGCATGAGCTAACATTTCCCTTAAAAAGGTAATAGTGGTATAAAACTTGACCTAATAATATAGCAACATTTGAGTCCTTGCAAATGCTAATTGTGGAAATAGTAGACAGCATGTAAGACTTACTATGGGTGAGGTATTTCAGCATGATTTTCTTTTAATGCTAAAACAAGATTATATGCTTCATTATGACTTCAGAGATGAAAGTCCACAACTACTTCTTTACAAATTAAATCAGGTTATCTAGCAAAAGTAGATTGATTTTTCACTCTTTCCAAAGAAAGAAAACATTCAGTAATTTAAGCTTGTGCTGCTAATTCTTCATAATGAAGTAACTTTCAGGTCTTCTGCCTCAGGCTAGCTTATCATCCCATCCATACATCAGAAAGGGGGTGGCTAATAGAGACTCCTACACCAAGCCAGTCTTCTTTTTGAAAATATCCTTTAGGTTGACATTCACGGCAATTTTCCTCCGCTCCCTTGGCTCAGCAGGTTCAAAACAGAAGCTGAAAAGGAAAAAAAAAAAAAGATTTAGCTTTCCATCACTAACCAGTATACCCAAGAATGCAAGGGAAATGCCTGGAATTAGAGATATGTATCACAGCAGCATCTCTTAGGCTTAACAAGTGGGTTGCTAAAGTAATGCATGCTCATAGTGAGGCAAAGGATACTGTCACAGAGTAGAGTAGAAATCAAAGGGCTGTGCAGTCATGCTTTGGATGTTGGAAACCATACAGAAAATAAAAGGATACATAAAAGGCCCAGAAAGGAAAGTTTCAAGGCATGAGTAAAATGATCACACGAAACTGCATTCAGGGTGCTTTCATTTTATAGCAGAATATCAAAAAGAGGAAATTAGCTCAACTTAACATCACAGTAAACATGGCAAGCAGCTGATGAGAGTATGTCTAATGTCTTCTGACAAAAGAACTTATCTTTGCCAATACTGTATTTGAGAAAATTAAGTGGTTCTGTTTAAATAATGCTTTCAGCAATGCCACTCACTTTTCATCAAATTCTCAAACTCTCATACAGTATCATTTATTTACCTGAAACACACGATTAGGTGATGATAATAGAGAGAGAGAAACTTGGTTCATTTATAACAACAAACAAGAGTCAGTAAATATTCTGACATTCACATTTTTCTATCCGTGCAGATTCATGACTCGACGACAGCTAGCCTACTTCGAGAGACAACTTTCTCTGACTTCAGAGAACTCTCTTAAAAAAATGGCATCCATGGCTCTTTGATTCGACAGACTTCATGTCTCATTTCTGTCAATATATAAAGGGTTTTCACAATTTTCGGAAGATACTGTGTTGGGAAATCAGTATTGACTTGGCAGTTCATGAGGATGCAAAAAAAAAGTGATTTTGGCAGGAAAATCAACAGCAGCCCTTTTGTTACCAGAGGTTAAATGAATACAGAAACTTAAGAACAGCTCCTACCGTTTAAATTCCTCCAACTCCCGCTCAAAGTCATCCACATCTCCATCCAACTCAGACTCTGATTTTGGCATGAAGATCTCATCTGTTAGATTACAGGATATGAAAAGTGAAAATTTTAGAAGGAAAGAATTACAGTTCATACCCTACCAAAAGTGTTCTTGCTCTAGCATAATATTCTCCCTGTAATGAAATCCAGGCCTGGAATGTCATAAAATATACTACTGGGCATTGTGGTTTATAACCTTTGGTTTCACAGTAGTAACATTGAGCCCCCAACCCACCCTCTTTAGTCTTCTCAATATGAGGCTTACTAGATATATTTCTCAAATAATTTTTATAGAGAAAGAACACAGCTGGAATCTTGACATTTTCATGCATTCAAGGAAACCCTTCCTTGGAATTCTCAGTTAATATCGCCACTTATGAGAGAAAACATCAGCTACTGCAGGGGCACAAAACCATGATGAGCTGGAAAGCTGAGATTTATAGACACTGATTTTATATTATCACGTAAGAGGGATATTTCCCAACAAACTGTCATCAGAGTTTGCATGATATTTTTGCAACCTCTACCTCGTCAGTTAGAGAATTTCAGCATGGTAGTCAGTCCCTGAAAGTCAACTTTAGATCAGAATATTGGAAGTTCTCTCCTTCAGACTATTGGAAGTTTCTTACCTGTTGTCAAGTCTATAAGCTATTTATAATTTAACAAAAGATCATTCCACATAACATATTGCATTCAAAACAACCTGGCTGCTACATATTCTAAACAATATCAGACCTGCCACCCTGCAGCTACCAAAACTCAGTATTCTAACGAAAGACATCAGTATAGGAGGTAAAAAATCAGTATCTACACAACGGCGTGAAAAAACTGAAATTTACTCACCTATTCACATGGATATATACAGCTACTGTATTTAGACTACATAGAATAATGTCTATTGCTGGCTTTTTGACTTGGCCTTTGCCAAAAGAGCCTTTTCAAATGCCATTGAATGGCAAACTTGCAGATGTCACAAAAGGCAAAGGGCCTTCTTTAACGACAGCATCGATTCCATGACTTGTCTATGAATAAATGAACTGTATCATCGGTGCTGTCGTTAGAGATTGCCAGGCAAAGCTATCCCGGACGATCCCCCATCGAGGCAGGCCTGATGGAAGGCCATGTCTTTTTGTAATCTTCCCTGAATTTCTGCTGTAGTCTACCCTGGGCTTTTTTGATGGTGGTTCCATTTTCAATTAGATCTAGGTCTCACTTTGCTGATGCTTTCCGATCGACCCTCTCAGCGTGAATGAAAGAAAGAACCACGTGACACGCTTCGCTCGCAACTAGACTAGCCTAGGCCTGCCTTTACAATCAAATAAACTGTACCGTACTGTCATTGGAGAAGAACCCCGCGACTGACCAATCGGACAGGCCCATAATATTCACTGCGAAGATCGCTTTTCCGGTTCCGGTAAACACCACTTCCGCCAAACAAACAAAAAAAGTGGAACGGAATAATTAGTATTTAACGGAAGAAAAAAATCTGTATACTCAGGCGCAAAATCAGTATTTCATCGATTTTTCACAAAAAATCTGTATGATTCTGATTCAATCGATATCGGTGGCAGGTCTGCAATATGCTAGCAGAGTATAAGAATCATAACTTTGATCATTACTTACCTACACCACTTATATCACCATTCTTGTTCTTCTTCTTGTTCTTCTTGCTTTTGCCATTTGTTTTGCCCTGGAAATCATAAACAAACATGGGTTCATACTCGTTTATAAAACATTGCATTTGACATGCAGCATCTAATACACTGCCAAACATTTGCACACAGGATAGAAAACTCTAACGCAGACACCAGTAGTTAGCTATCTGTACATGTCATGAAAGTAGAACCAAGCCATATAACCAACTTGAGGTGCACCAAGGAGAACTTGTTAAGAATAACTTGTTCTGTGACATTGGAGGTCTTCTGAACAAACTATGCTTTCCAGGTTCATGTACCTGTCCTGACTGAGCTCTAGCCTATAACAAAATGCTATACATCTGCATGGAGGTTAACAAACTCTATAAGGTCTTACTGCATCTCAGGCACCCTATCAAATTATACAATATTGATATATGGGGAATTTATACCTGGAAATGTTTCATTCAGAAATTCATGAAAGATTACCATATACAGTACCTGAACTATAAGAGATCCTACTTTTAGAGGTACCCCAGACAGACATTAAAATGTCAGAGGTAACAAGATGACAGAGGTCCTCATATAGTGTGCTCACAAACATAAGGACTGAACAAAGAGGTATCTCTTTTACGGTGCCTTTTTAGGCTCCATAGACAAAAGCTGCAACATAATAGTCTGACGTTTGTTGAGTGGTAAAGCCTGTATAAGGCACTGGAGCATCAAAGATGAACAGATCTACATGTGAACACATGAGAAAATTCCTCTTACAAAAGCTTCCTCAAAAGAGGTAGTTGGCTAAATATTAGCATCTCTTTATAATAAACCCTGAACCTGAAAGAGACCCGCAAGTTACTAACACTACTACCAGGGACACCACTCATTTTTCATGAAATTCTGATTCTCTGAACCTTTCACAGCTTCAAGAGGATTCACCCATAACTTCATCTCTTTCAAACCTCTATTTTAGAAAGAGAATTCATATGAGATCTTTACATAAAGCTATCTCTTAAACAATAAAGAAGAATAAATTCACTATGTAGGTGTACAGTATAAAAAGAACAGGTAGATTTGCCAGCCCCTTACTAAAGTGCCAGAAGCAGATGAGGCTGTATAATGAAACTCATCACCTGGTTTGACCCTTTTCTTCAGTCATTCAAATCATGAACCGGTGGATTGTAAACAGTAAACACAAACACTAAGAAATCCTACTCGAAAAAATCTTGTGTTTCTCCCAAGATATGCTTTGATTGAGACCAGGGAATATACAACACACTTTCTGATTTTCTAAATACCACTAGGATGTCCCTTGAGGATTTTGCAGCTTAGGACTAGATGTCGTGGCAATTCCTCTTCCATGTAGACCTACGTGTTTTGCAAAGTTGACTATCTCAGCCCAAACGCCTCCTGGAGAAAAGAGGCAAGACTGAACCCGCATTCAACCAGTTTAAGTGCTGTCTAGCCTAGGCCAACAAGATTATGTCTGAAGAAAGCATGCTTTGGAAAGCATAATCACTGAATCCGTGTTTCCCATACAAATTTCATTCTCCAAATGAGTCTTCAAAACCAAAGTAACGGTATCTGCCGTGACATGGAGCTTGCCAAATTGAAATTTTCCAGAATGAATGCAGCTTTTTATCAATTCTAATCTTGTCATACATCAGCCACACCGAAAATGATCTGTTATCAGTACTAATCTATCTAGATAGTAGCCGCACTGATATGTCTGATAAAATTTCAGATCTCAAATTTAATTTTTTTTCTCCTTTCTGGAGTTCCCTAGGTTCTCGGACAGATCCTGGACACCACTCTTGGGAGCCACTGATATTCTCAGGTCTTCGAGAATTCTCAGAAAAGTAGAATCCCTGACTTGCTGGAAGTTACTTCCACTACCAGCTATATCTCACCTGCTCAGCTGTCACCTTTGTCCCACATGATGGTGACTGCGATGCTGAACTACCACTTCCTGCACTGGGGCTGTCAGCTACGGAACTTTTGGAGGAGGGAATAGTAGCAACGGATGACACAACAGGCATGGATGGTGCTGTTGTGACCGGTTGACCTTTAGTCACCCGACCATTCATGTGCACATGTTGCTGGGGCTGAATGCGTTTGTCTGCACTATTACTCCGCCCATTGCTGGTCACATGATTTGTAGACACTGCTGGCTGGGATGAGGAAGGCATTTTTCCATTCACAGCCTTTGCTGTTTGTTGTGACTTCTGTTGTTGACTCAATCGCTGCTGTTGTGTTTGTAGCTGTTGCTGCTGCTGCTGCTGCAACAGCTGGGATTGAGGCTGTTTAGCCACCCCATTGACTTTACCATTCTCACTTGGCTTGGATGAAGACCCAGTGCTGACTGTTCCACTGTTTTTAGCTTGTGCCGCCAAGGAGCCCTTAGAATTGACTTCAGGAGAGGGATTGGCAGACTTGTTCTTGTTCTGATGCTGCTGCTGCTGCTGCTTCTGCTGTTGATCCAGTGACTGCAATACATGAAGGAACTGGTACATGTGCTGGGAGGTCTCCTTATTGTTATTACTGGCCTGCAACTTCTGCTGAGATCCAGCATACTTCTCTAAATCTTTGGGTGTCAGGGAGATGGTGGGCCGAGTTGACTCAATAATTAAAGATGAAGATCTACCAATTTCTTGTTTACAGGGTGGTGGGGCTGCTTCTTTTGGCGCCATTTCTTCCTGAGGATTTTTCTTTCCTGCCACAGGCTGCGACTTCTTTGACTTAGGTTTGGCCATGCTGTCTCTAGGGTCAAGCCCTGGCTGGCTACCAACGTTGAGCGTCTGGTTGAGGATAAGCTGACGTAGAGTTTTCTCTGGCTCTGGCTGGTGATTTTTGTTGGATGGAGAACAGCTTTTCTCTTGCCGGGCCTTTTCTTCCAACTGAAAGAGTATAAATTATATGGTATAAGAATGAGCTACTATCATGCAAGCTTAGTTAGAGAGGGAAAAAAGATATTTGGGAAAAACTGCAAGAAGTGCTCTCAGGATGACCCCCAAGGCATATCTCGAGTTCTATTACTTCTAGGCATAGACACAGAAAGACATGTCTGTAATCTTAATTCCCAGCAAATCCGGAAAATTTTACATGAACCTAAAAGACCCAGTCCAATAACACGCAGTCTGCTTAAATTTAATGATTCAGGCAAACACGCTTTATTATCTGACAAACATTTGAAGGTTAGGTGCTACTATTCTCAATACTGAAACTGAAATTTATCACAATCATGGTAAACAATACAATCCTGTCACAGGACCTATCAGCACAAACCATAATATACAAAAGCTACAGAAGCACTGATTCTTATAACTGACTCCATTGGTGTACAATCCCTATGTCTCTATGTGATCCACATTTGTTTTTTATGACAGAACATGGTGGCCATGCTTGCATACTACATGCCACTCAATGTGTTTTGAGAGTATGGGTATTCAACCAGTGACAGTGTTTCATATCCTTTGGAAAATCACTTCTACTGCTTCTGTAGATTTTTTTTATGGTATGGTACAGACTGCATATACAGAATGACCCAAGGTTTATGTGAACCTAAATACATGGTGGCATTCAAGGCATGTTCATAAAACTCTTCACAAATGCAAGCAAAGGCCTAGATTTCATAATTCAACCTGCATGCAAAGGCTACACTATTAAAAAAACTGATCAAGCTCTCAGTAAAAAACTCACTCTGATCAATGACTATAAACAAGTAACTACCTTCAATGGCCTGTAATCTCTCAATGCTACTTATACACTAATACCTACACAGATGAGGAAGCTACAAACAACACATACAAGTCTATGTTTCTCTGATGATTTCCTGGGTTTTGTTGTGTTTTAATTAACTACCTACCCACTGAATTTGCTTTCTTTGCTTTGCTTAATTTTTTTTTCTCCCCTCAGATGGTGTTGTGAACTCATTTCACTTTTAAACAAAAACAAAACCTTGACATATTCTCAACTTCATGAGCACAATTCAGATATAAGTAAACAATCTTCAGCCCTCCCTTCTGACCTCTTCTTTTAGGTACCTAATTAACAAATAAATCTACTCCTTCTGAAGACACACTGACCTGTGAGAAAAAAAACATTGGGAATTTCCAAAAAAAAAAAAAAAAAGTCAAGGCAGTCTGCCCATATAACTACCCTGCAAAAACTAAGAACAATTTCTTTTCATTTCCTTATATTTTCTTTTTCATTTTATCTTTCTGATAAAATCTTCCCACTTTCCATAATTTTAATGAAAATGAAATAAAAGTTCTGAAAACTGAACATAACAGTTCTCAACATTAATGCGAGGAATAAATCGGGTATACGGAATTATAACAAGTTTTAGAGCTGTGTTTTAAAAACTGTAATACAGAGGAAACACACTTCAGCCACCTTCCTCCCTTCATCCAATGTTTCCTTGGGAATATAGATATAGTTCTTTGCAGTGAGGTGAACTTAGAAATGCAAACATGGTGATTTGGAAACATAATAGGCTTTCCATCAACCTTTGCACTGACTCAGCCGAGTGACCAAGTTACTGAGTCAAAGTCACCATTTGGCTCAAAAAAAAAAACAAAAAACCAACTATCGTGGCACATTAAAACCAAACCGCTGAAATCTTCCCCAAGTTCTTCATTTTCTTTGAAAATATCCCATTAAATCATTAACCATGCTGTACTGATATTTCTATGATGAAATGCAACACCTAACCAGATTCATAGAGAGAAGCTAATCATTCTTATTTGCTCCATCTTTGTCCTTTGCAAGTATCTTAGAAACAGAAACAAAGAAAGAATTATTTCACCTTTCTCTGCTTCTGCCGTGCTCGTTTGGCTGCTTTAGCAGTGAGCTCCTTTTCCTTGGCCTTGCCCGCATAATCTTGATCCGTTCCATTGATGAAACTGAGCAAACCCTCCAAGCCCTTCTTCTCAAGTGGATCTAAATCTTCCTTGTTACCTTCCTGGAGCAAACCATTCTTGGGAATCACCTTGTGCTTACTCTCTGATTGCTGGAGGACAGGAGTGACAAAAATGAAACACTTTTTTGAGTGGGAGAGACCAAAACTTGGCTTTGATTAACCACAGGGCATGAAAACAATTTACAAAGATATTAGTGGCAGGAATATATAGGCTTGAATTCAAAGTGAAAATTAAGCCACATTCACCCGAAAATTCGCAATCTAATATCCATTTGAATACTCATTTCAAGTCAATGGAGGATTATTTTAGAATTTAAAATTCTTATAAAGCTTAATTTAAATATGTACAACTAAACTAGTCTAGCGGCCGTTTTAAAACGCATTTCAGTTAAAAATCATACCTAATATGAAATGTTGGTGGGCATGTGGATCATAACTAGAGAATCTCATTATGAGACCTGATTGCTTACTGTACTGACATAACAAATCCAAATGACTGAATATCCAACAGACATGAATGACTAGAATTGTAGTAATCAAGTAGCATGACAGACATGCAAGATGCCACAAGTCAGGAACATACTTCATTAAGGAACATACTTCATTAAGCAATAAGACTAAAGAACATTTCAGTGCAAACATATATATTTTATATAAAAAATAATTACTGGCAAATAAGCCCTCTCCTATTATCACAGCTTGCCTTCCAAATCTTATGGCAACTCCAAACCTAGGATGAAGAACTTTACTTCTATACTCACCCGCTTTTTTAACTTTTTCCTCAGTCTGTCCTTCATTTCTATATAGTTTGTGCTTGTTTTCGCCACCTGAGTCTGTGAAATTAAGGGGAACAAACATGTTCACTCAAAACTTCAGCTAGTTTCTAAAGTTACGACAAAAAGTGAATTTAAAATGTGTGAAGATGTGAAACTACGTGTAAGTTGCTGGAAAACTTGGTTTTGGTAGTATAAATTTAAGTTTTAATCTACCTTGGTGATTTTGGATGGATATGATGAGGCCAGTTATAAGTTAAGTGAGAAGTCTTGTCTTCATGTCACATAACAAAATTTCAACTTTCGAGGATCCCCTGATCCTGCCATTTGATTTTGTGAAGAAAGGCATATCAACACAGAATATTATGTTATATGTCAAACTAACTTCAACTCACATTATTATGTCCAAAGAATTCACAGTAACAGCAGTCACAGTATTTTCCCTCTTTCTGGTTGGAGGTGGAAGTACTGGAGCTCTTCTCAGAACAGCTGTCATCCACACTATCACAGTTGTCATCATGATGGTGTGCATCACAGTCAGGGTCAGTACACGGCGTTGACGTCCCTACACCAATGTTGTTCACCATGGTAGACAAGCTGTTACTACAAGTCAAGGGGACGCCGGGGCCACCAGAAGCAGGTGTGGTAGTGGCAGGAGTGGTGGGGGCAGCTGGGATAGGATGGGGTGGTAATCCTGTTGACCTTGATGCTGGGTTGGAGGCGTGAGAACAGGGCAGAGGTGGACGCTTGGAGGGGAATAAATTTTTGAGGGCAGCTGCTGGTGATGAGGGCAAGGGAGGTGTTCCTTGCAGGCCTCCTGTACCCCCTGAGAAAGGCCCTAGACTATGCGGAGGGTGTTGCCCCTGTCCAGCTGTCTGCTTGTTCAGAAGACCTGATCCAGCAGCAAACTTCCTGCAATGCTGGGGATGATTCCTTTCCCATTTACTGGATGGAGCATTTCCCCCAACTGGAGCGGGCCGGGAACATGGCGGACCATGACAGGAGCCTGCAGACTTGGGTGTTGTTGATGTAACAGGCAGGCCAGACACAGAGGTGGAAGAGGCTGATGTAGAGGAAGGACAAGAGAAAGATAAAGGAGAGAAGGAGGAAGAAGGCGGAGAGCTTGTTACATTCAAACAAGACTGAGGAAGCTTCGAATGTGATGAAAAATCTAAGGGCTTTGAGGGATCAACTGAACTACCCTCAGAGGCAGCATTTCCTACATTGTTTAGAGTAGGAAGGATGGAGGAAGCCAATGGTTTGCCTGCTACTGACTTGAACGCACTGGTGGTATTAGTGGTGGACGTGTGCGTGGTATGCGTTGCTAAATGAGAGGCCAGGTCAAAAGTAAAGGGGGGAGCAGAGGTAACCAATGGTGGTGGAGGAAGAAGGTCTGAGGTGAGGGCAGAAAGACGCTGATGGTGTTGATGGTGGTGCTGAGCTGCCAGGGAGCCTGGCCGAGCCTGCATAGTAGAATTGTCCCAGTCACTGAAAGAACAAAGCGGTGTAGAACTTTTAGTGCATGTAATGTGGCACATAAATCATACGTGCAAATGTACTCAGTATAATTTATCCTGTACCACACACTCACAATGCCACTATTGCGTACATCTGCACACTACAGATATGAAGCTTTGAAATCACACTCTTCCTCATCATATTTTGCCTAAAGATTACTGTGAGACGAAGTAACATGCTTAGTTTGCAGCATAAATTATAACACACTCATGTCTTCATCATAACAAAATGCAATCAAGTTTGGTCTCACTATCAAAATTTCCAACACTTAATCACCTACCTGTACGCATAGGAGATATCTTGAATTCCACTATGATCATCAAAGTTAAGTTTGACTGGAAGCTTAATGGTGGGCAAGTGAGGAGATGGCAGATCCAACATAAACCGCTGAGGGTGCTGCTGTGGAAGCCCATGGATGTGGGGGTATAGATGCAGTTCCGCTGGGGGTGGGGAGACCGGCATCTGAAAAGGAAAATACACTCATGAAATAACTCACCTCAATGAGCCAATGAAAATTATTGAATAGACCTCTAACATAATCTGTTATATCAGGAATGCTGGCCCTCGTTCTTCTTTCAAGGCTCAGCGTGCAGCAGATCATTCAGATAATTTCATAAAAGTTGAATAAAATTATGGCTTCCGGTAAAGAAGCTGTTATCACAAGGACCCAGCATTGTGTGATGATACATAAAATAGAGAATGACCTAACAACAAATGTGCATTTTCTATTCTTGACTTTGATGCCATTCTTTCAACCTAAATCCACCTCTTAACTGATGGCAAATGCGGAGAGAATAGGCCATAAGCAAATCAGAAACAGTTCTTATCATGCACATCTGAGGTTTATGAAAAAACAAAATAAACCACTTGAAATATTCTGATGAAACTGTGATACTCTTTAAGAAATTTTCATCTATGGACACCAGTCAAAAGAGTGGTGGCCCAGCATGCTTACCTGTAGGGGTAGAGATGTGGAGATGACATGTCCACTTTGCTTCATACAGGCATGACACTGACATGTTGCACATACATTTGGGTTGCTGGTACCATTACTGTCACCACTTCCTCGTGACTCTGCTGGGTTGTCTGTGGATCCTGCCACAGGATCACCACCACAATCACCAGCCCCACCTGGTAACAGACCTGACTTGGCTAGTTCAGCATCAAGCTGCCTAGACAGCTCTGGGTCAATTCTGGGCTGAAACTAAGATACAAGTTTTTTTGTAATGAACATTTTATCACTGGGAAATGAGAATTTGGGCAAGCCTACTCCTATTTAGCATTTCTGGAAACTCTCAGTGAAAATATTATAGAGTAAAGAATGTCATTTATTGTTACTAATGAGAAAAAAATGAAGTCAAAACATCCCAAATATATGAAAGGTATTATATATATATTTACTTGCCAATTAATGTGTCAAACCTAGCCTTGTGGTTGTTTAGCAGGGCTGCCAACCCCAATGTACCGAAAAGAGGAATATCAATGGTGAAAAAGAGGAATTTGGGGTCAAAAAGAGGAATCTAAGTCTAAACTTGTCCTGCGATCTGAAAATCAAGCCCACACGCGGTGCAGTGAGCGCTGCCTTCACCGAGTTTAGACGGTTGAATGCATGACCACTGAGCAGTGTATTCCGCTCTAAACTTCTGAAGAACTTTCTGCTTCTTGGGTGGTGGAGTTGTCATGATTCGTAGTGATCTTTAAACACGTGGAAAAAGCAATCTGTATGACATGACTAGGTTGTCGCTTCGCTCAGATTCGCGATTACCGGAAGTCAAAGTATTCTTCAGTGTCAGAAAACGAAAAAGAGACCGTAACGAACTCTCGAGACTATAATAAACATCATTCTTTATTCGTAGCCTTCGTTCAGCTCGTACTTCGGTGTTTTCTTTTCAAATGCCGCGATAAGTATTAAAAATCGGAATTTGTTGGTTCCCGGCGGAATCGCAGGATGGAAGCGGAAAAAGCGGAATGATTCCGCGAAAAGCGGAAGGGTTGGCAGCCCTGGTTTAGGTTTAATAGGCTTGCTTTTATCTGCCTGTGACATGGAGCAAGTGATTTAAAACTAAAATTTGTATAACTAAAATTTGTATGATTTAAAACTAAGTATGTAAGTTCATCCTGTACAAAGTGAGAACTCACTGGACATTGATGATGGCCCAGCTTAGACTGGTGACACTCGCTACAGCTGTGTTGGGATATTAGAAGTTGTTGTTGTTGTTGATGGAGCAACTGCTGTTGTTGATGCTGTTGCACAGCTTCCCACAGTGCATCTGCATCCTTCAATTCACATATAGGAATCTGTGAAGACAACAGAAATATACTTGAGAAACTAAAGAGAGAAAATATCAAGCTGCCCTCATCAAAGTAGAAGCACTCAACATTTACATGAGAGAGCTGCTCTGAGAATGCAGCTGCCTGGCAAACTTGGAACAATCATGAAACTGCATCAAGCTTGGGTAAACCTAATATTCAATTACTCTTCCAAATTTAATTAAATTTTATTTGCCAAGCTGCATCAATATTTGTCAAACAAAAACACAGCAAAGGCAACAGAGACAATATAAGCACACGTCACCACATTTGGTGATGTGACTTGACAATGCTGACCACAAAAGAGAAGGCATGGCCAACAACAGAATAGGATGAACTGTATCTGTCTCCAGTTGTGTGGAAAATTGGTTTTGAGTACTATGGTATGAATATCTAAGCTTATGACAGCAAAAAGTACTTTTCTTAGAATTTTTATTTTATTTTATGAAGATCTAGCTGCAGTCCATTAACTACCACACTGGCAACTCCTCATATCTCTTGCTAAGACTAGATCTATCTATAATAATCTTGAAATGTAGCTACTACAATCAGCATCCTCATTCATGAGGGAACACATGATTCAAATACCTCTGCTGTACAACACAATTGACATCAACTTCCTGCAAATTTTCATTATTCTGGTGGATTTTATATGATGGCATCTTGGAGACAGCGATTTCTAACTACAATTCATCCCACCAATGAAAAATTATTTTCCCAAACGTCTTTTTAATCTTAATGTCTGTTATTTTACTTACAATATATATTATGAATTTAAAAATATAAATTCTAGTCCATATTCACTTAACAGTATATTTACTGAATACAAAACTGTAATAATCTAGCAGTTTTGATCATGTAGTAAATAGAAGGTTTAAAGCAGATAGTCTGAGTTCAGTAAAAGTGCTGTGTAGCGTTCATGGACTGAAAATGATACATATGGTTCTGCAAACTATCAATCAATATCTAAATAGCTGTATGACTTGAATCCTCTCAGGCTGCTCTCCAGAGGGCAATTTATTTATGCAATAAGGTGCCTTTCTGAAGTCACCTGACTAAATTTTTGTACAACATCACCATGACTGTTTTCAGTTTATATATAGTACATCATGAAGCACAATGTGACAGAAGCTCATAAAACATCTGAAACTATTTGCTACATTTAGCAATCATTTCAACTGAACCACTTTCCTATCAAAAAAAAAAAAAAATGAGTATATAGACAAGTAAAAGTAGCTAAAAAGATGAAGAAAAAATCAAGCCTAGTGTTGCATGGACCACATTTTAAGAAAAAAAAATATCTTAGATTAACTGCCTTATCAAACCAGGCAAACATTTCATCAAATCAACTGAAGATCAAAGGTGATAACATTAGGTTTCTCTTGTGGATTCTTAACAAGAAAAGTTCTCTTACAGCGGTAAAAATGAAGTCACACTGATTAATATTCATTCCACATAACAAGCAAATCATGAGACTTGCACCTGAAAACCTTTTACCAACAGAAAACAGAAATCACAACCTTCCTCATATCACTTCCAGCTAAAGCTTATGTCATTGACACAGCTGCCACAAGATTAAGAAAAATATGGGATCATCATCAAACAGAATATCCCATTCTCCAGCTGGTGTGAAAGTCATTAATCTGATGTAAATTGAAAACAAATATACCTGAAGTGCATGAGGTTGATCACCACCTCCATCCTGAGTGTCTGGGAAGTCATCTTCATCTACATCATCGTCATCATCTTCCTCCTCATCATCACCAGCATTATCATCAATATCATCATTGTTAAGGTCCCCATTCAGACTGGGAGCCTGGCCTTCTCTGGTATCACAGTTAAGCAAAGCGTCACTGAACTCTTCTCGGAAGTCCTCTCTGCATATACAAGAAAACAGTGGTTACATCGCTATAGATCTCACATATGAAGACTGAGTAATTTATGTTTCGGAATATTGAAGAAATATAATTCTGAAATTTGAGCCAAAATGGGCACCCTCTAGCAAGGAATTGTAGGGGGGGGAAGAGTGACAAGCAGAGAGTAGTTTGAGAGAGTGAGTGATTACAGCAGTAATGTCACGATTTGTGTGTCAGTTTAACTCTCAAAGTCTAGGTGTGTCACGATTTGTGTGTCAGTTTAACTCTCAAAAGTCTAGGTGTCAGCTAGATGAGAATGTGGTAGATGAGTGGCAATAGTATGTCTTTGCAGTGGATTGTACTCATGTAATTTTATATTGTAATGCATTATGTTGGCCTATGGCCTAATAAAACCTTTGAACTTCAACATATTTCATGTATTATCTCCTCCCGGGGTTTATGGATCAATTATGTATCAATGTTCTAGATCTCAGGCAGTCCAAGGTGAGAAAAAAAGAATCAAACTGACTTGTTTATGATTCTTGGTAATCCATCCAATCTCATTAACATCTAACACTCCAAAAAATAAAGCCAAAAAGTATCCCTGAGAGCGCAAGCCAATCACTCTGCCTTATTATTACTGTTGAGATTCCCTTGATTGAGAGGTTTACTAAAACAAGATACTGTTTATTATTTACAAAGTTATTCCCATTAGTGAAGTAGCCAATATTTCTCCTTTACATTATCTTTCTTCACCTTCCAAAGAGCTTAACTTCCATCATATTTCATCAGTTTGCCTCGTTTTATATTATGAGGAAATCCACTGTCTACTCACTTTAAGACTCTCTCACAGTCATAAAAGGCAGTCAGCTTGTCTTCCAAGTTCACTGGTGAAACTGAGCCACTACTAGAAGTTGTGCTGGACATGGAAGGAGGGGTAATGTCCATCACATTACGTGTGTGGTCCAAGGCAAAGTTAAAGGAGTTGGGGGGTGGTGGCATTTCCCCTTTGTCACTGTTAATGATGCCGCAGGTGATCATATGGGTAATAGTACATTCATCACATGTGCATCTGAAATAGGAAATGTATGCCATTATTTCTTTATCTTTTTAGCTGCAGAAGATATGAAGGCAAAATTAAGGCAAAAGTTCAGGAAAAGTTACTTCTGACCAGGAATACAGTCCTTTCTAAGCATCCTTGATTCACTTCACTATCATGATACACATACTGCACTTTCTGACACCCACGCAGTAATCTATCACAAAACTTCTTTGATTTCAACACAGCCCCCATGACACCTGAGAATAATTAGTATGATTTATCACCACATACCTTCAATGTGCAAGCAAAACTGGAGTGATTGGACTACCAATATGAACTAAGATCATCAAACTGGGCAGTGATATCAAATTAAAATGACAGAATTCACCCAGGGTGTCCCAACTACTTCAAAAACAAATGTAGCTCTTTAACCTCTCCCAAAAAGTTTTCATTGCATCCTTCACTAACCTTTAGCTACCTTTGCTCTCATTCTCATTATGCTTCAGATTATATTCATCTCTTCATTACTTTTTGTATTTAATTTTATGTCCCTCAAAAAAGCACCTTGCAAAAATGCTTGTGGCTTCATAACATTTTTTTATAAGCTTCAGCCGATTTTTTCGACTTTCTTACTAATAGTCAACTGCAAACAACTAACCTTTCCCGCATGCAGCGATGACACATAACTCTCTCTGTCGAAGATTTATGTCCAGTCATGAGGTTCTTCATAGTTTCTGACAAAGCCTCATCCATGAGGGGCTCTTTCATTAAGTGCTCCTTAAGGATCTGCCTCTGCTGTGAGATGAAACTCCTGGCTTTACTGGACACCTGTTTTTGAGTATTCTGAGGATGGGAAAGAAGATAAATAATAAATTCCAAATTATGCTGGCAGGACAATAAAAGACTGGGTCCATAGGGTTTCAAACCAATAACCCAGAAGTTCCACAGTCAAAGTTTTGAAATTTCCAGTTTTCAAGAGCAGAAGGTTACACGTCCTTCTTAAACAGAGATGCCACTCATTTTTCATAAAATTCTCTGAAACTTTTGCAGGTTTGCGGGAAAACATTTGGACTTGGTGTCTCTAACCTGAAACCTCTACTTTCAAAGAACCAATCACATTTAATCTCTAAATAAAGCTTAAGCTTCTTAACACAATAAAGAAAAAAGTTATCTCTTTAAAATATGAAGACGCTTAAATTTACTACATAATTATACAGTAGAGAAATTGAAACCAGGCTCGTCAACCCCTAATTATCATGGATCAGGCAGCAGATAAGACTGTTTGAATAAAACTCATCACGCAGTTTCATTCTCCAGATCAGTCATTCAAACATGTTCTTCGTCAGTGTCAGAACTTTTTGTAAACACAAGGTGGACTGGCTGCTTCAAAATCTTGTTTCTCCAAGTGTTTGGGTTGTGCTTTGATATGAGAAAGCTTCATTTGGTAAGTCCCTATTACGATGGCCATAAATGATTTTGCTGCTTGGATCTCTTGCTTTTAATCATGATTCAGACCTTCTCCGTAAATCAATGTACATCTACGTGTTCTGAGAAGTCTCCCAGCCTAGCCCACACATCGCCTGAGGAAGTTGAGCAAAAGCGACGGGCGATTAGCCGTATTAGTGCGGCCGAAGCCAGGCATACACAGCAATTTCCACAGAAGAAAGTGTGCACTGGGAAGCCTAACACCAAATTTGTGTGTCTTGTATGGTTTCCGCTCTCCAAATGAGTTTTCAAAACCAAAATAACCGCTTCCATGACAGTTCGGAGTTTACAGCACGTGTTTACTAAGGCTGGAAGTGACCTTTTATTAATTCTAATCTGTCTAGCCATGCGCAGACCATACTGAAACCCTATGTCTATTGTGAATGCTGACCTAACTGTACGGCAGCCATACCGTAACTTCCGATAAAATTTTGGATATTGGGAATCTCCTTCCGAGAGTCGTAATGGGTTCTCAGATGGACCTCGGATGGTATTTTTGGAGCCCCCGATATTCTCAGATTTCTGAGAATTCTCAGAAAAATGGTATCCCTGATTAAAGGAAATGACTACTTGTGGACCATCATTTTTAGAACGGATGCCTTGAAAGCTTTCCAATACCAACATCTATTGTATGCACAAATGACCTAGTTTGCATTTTCATCAGCAGGGAAAGTCACCTCATCCTCCTAATACATTAGAAACTAATTAGAGAGCTCTCCACTCAGTAATTAACCATTTCTATGAAGCGTGCATCTCTCCAGGAACACCTAATTTCAGTGACCAGTGCCTTCATAAGCTTATCTTTAAAAGAAAAATACTCTGATCTTTTTATCTTGCCTCCCTTGCACATCTTCACTAAGAATCATACTGTTCACAAATGGCAAAATAACTTTGGCCCCTACCTTCACCTCCTCCTGACAATAGTTCTCTATGAGTTGCTGGCAGTCTCTCCATACCACAACCACAACAGACATTTCTTCCTGGAATTTGAGCAAACGCTTGCGCACTGAGCAGTATGGGTCATCTTTTGACTTTTCATGTTGCATTGAACCTTGCCTGTTAAGAAAGATAAATCAGATATTTGTACAATCATCACTTTTCACAGTCTTCTGTTCCTGATCACAAGCTTTACAGTTTGGTATTTGAATTCTTCCTCAACAAGGATATACTAAAACCTCAGTATTTATACCATAGTCTCATTTTGAAGTCCTGTTCTAAAAAATAAAGAATGCCACAGTGAACCTGTGAAGAATAGAAATAAATACACTGCTTAGATCTCCCTGATTCAAGAATCTTCAGGAATCAGATTTGTTCTAAATATCTAAACAGAACACTGCTCTTGTGTACACAACAAATCAAAACACTCAAAACGAAAAATATTGTTCATTAAAATCACCCTAGCAGAAAAAATGTTCTTATCAGTATCTCTGTTCATACAAAGTTTCTCAATTAATAAGTTGGATTTCACTGATCTCTGTCAAATTAAAGGCAAGACAATCTTGAAGAAACCTGCAATTTATTTCAAAAGTTCAAGGTATCCCATTAAGACACCTCCAGACAACTTATCCACCATTCCCATTGTTCAAAGAAAGGTATAATCATTCATAATTTCATTCAAATAATGGAAAAAAGAAAACAGATACACTTAAACTGAAAGATGCTCTTTAAAGATGAAAATAGCTAACCTGAGTTGTTCAAGTATTGTTGGCCCACTGTTACTGATGGCAGGATCATTGTGGGCAATTGAATGAAATAAATGCTTATTCAACAACTCCCATGTCACTTTGAAACGTCGTAAATGCTCACTCTGAAAAACATATGATATTAATGGCCATGAAATCAGAATGAAAAGTCACATCGAGCTTATGATGCTTCACCTTTCACCATTCATTTGCTGCCGTTTTGTTTAGCACAAACACTTGCATTTTGCTTACCTCTATAAATTTAATCATAACAAGACAAGTAATAATTCGCAAGACGAGCATGATCCATACATCCATAGCTTCAGTTGCACTCATGGACCTTTTAACTAGTCACAGATGTCTAAGCTAATATATCAATAATGATTTAAAATATCAAGTAAAGGCTAATCAAGGAACACAATTCAGTTGAAAAGGATGATACAAAGTGCAACAATGATACTGACCAATCCACTAAGATATTGAGCAAGCAGGTGAGCTTTCTTGGTCAATAATTCATAGTGAGAGAGCAGAGAACTGGTGAAGTCCAGTGCTAGTTCTGGGCTGTCATAACCATTCTCATTCAGTTTGGCCAGCAGACTTTTCTTCATCTCCATCACTATCTCTCGCACCTGAGACTCCAGTCGCAGAAAAAGTTGGTGAGGATCTCGGCTACACAGTCTGAAATTACGACAAAAAGAGTTGTTAATTAGACAATGATTGACAAAGAGTTTCTTCCCCTGTCCCAAGATAAGTCATACTTGGCTAATTCCTTTCATACTCATGACCAGCTTGAGGATCCACCCGAATGCATAGGGTGCAGCTGTCCTCTCACCATATCCCACATCATGACAGAGTGTGCAGAATTCACCGATGCCCGCAAAAACCTCAAACATTCATCCTCAATGAAACAACTCTTTACTACTAATACAACACACAACATCTTAAACTTTATTAAAGACATAGGTCTATACGAAAGGATATAAAATCATAACAAACAACGAACATATAAAATCATAACATACAACATACAACGAACATATAAAATCATAACTACAACGAACATATTTCTGTACTACAACGTTTTACCTAAAACATGGTCTCTGCACATTTTAGGAGTTTGACCCTGCAACAGTGACGCCCGTTGCAGTTTTGAAGCCGATAGGACGGTCACACTCTGGCTTTTAGAATAGGAAAGCCGGCGTCTAGTCTTCTCGGATAAGGACGAAAAACTAGGAGGTCCCGTGTGCACGTTGCGCACGTTAAAAATCCCTTGGCAGTTTTAAAATCGTAAAAGAGTAGGCCTAGTGGCCGCTGTCCAGGCAAAATTGATAGGAAAATTCTACTAAAAAACGTTGACAGTAACCATGAGGGCGTAATATAGCCGTAATCGTGCTGACACGCCGTAAAAAACACAAACTCAATCAATCAATCAATCCTACTTTACACAGCATTCCTTGCTGAACAAACAGCTACAACTATATCATGTTGATGACAGTTTTCCAGTTTCACACTGACAAGCGAGACATCAGCTTGATAGGGATTTGGTTCTGAATTTTCAAGACTGCAACATTTTTGTCATATTAAACTGTCAAACGACTGTCTCTACTTCCAACATGCACATGGGCTTTCAACTTCACTAGCCAGCCTGAGCAGACTATATGCACACACCAAGCCAGCTTGAGGTCATGGGTGTGAAAGTCCTAAAAGACAATGTCAGGCATGCACAAGCCACGAGAAATGGCTATCTCTAATCATGTCCTTGTGCCACATAGCCCCCAAAATAGGAGTTAACTCTCTGGTTTGGGCTTCAACGTAAGTTTTGCTGATCTGAAGAGTTCTTTATCATGCAGGAAGATTTCATGTCCAAAATATCCTAAATATCAAACACTATTTTTCTGTGACAGCATGGAAATATAAAATAACACAGCATGGCCCAAAGCAACTGATCAAATCACTTACTTATCTACAAAAAACTTGAGTCTGTCTCCTTGCTCTTGGGAAAGAGTCACTTCTTCACTGCTGTAAAGATCTTTCACCAAATTCCGCAGCTCCACCCAGTTTTCTTGAAGTTCTTGTGTCTCTTTCTCATGGGTATCACTAACACAACAGTAAGAAATAAACACCAAATTACATAACGACACACCAAGCAAGAAACAGGCTAAAGCAGGGTGACTGGAAACTTGAAAACAAAAAATTGCCAGATTCATTTTGCAAGTATGCTAAAGCCAAAGTTAGCAATTCGTTCTCTAGTCTACAGAAATCGGTCATCCAAATTAGTTGTCCTCTAAAGTTAGGAATTATATTAATGGATTATCTACCACCTTAACCAAGCAGCAAAATTTTCAGTCAATAGAATGAAACTTCGAATGAAAATCCAAGCTGTGGCTGTACTACATATACTAAATATTAAATTTTCGTATGACATTCACAAGAATCAATCTATTGCCAAGTAAATGCTGTACATACTGTTCTTCTTGACACCTGGCACAGGACAAAGGATCCACACAGGTCTTGTCATGTAAGAAAGGCAAATCATATGATTCCTGAGGGAAGTTGGCCTCCTGTAAAATAAAGAGTTATATTTGCTGTTGGTCATACCTAGTGAACTGAATGACATGCTCAAGAGTAAATCTCATCTAATCACCTCCCCATCAGCTTATATATCAAACTCTGTAACTACTTTCATTCTGTTTCATGACCCAGCCCGACACATCACAAACTTGTCAATGCCAGGTCTATGGCTTCAGTACATGCAAAAAAATACCAAAGACATTCCAGGTCAAATTTTGTTCGTGTACTGGATGATATGAAGGAGAATTCAAAAAATAAAATAATGTCCAAAAAAAGTTGCTATACCAATTGTAGCTTTCAATGCTGAACAAGTGTCTGGAGTAAAAGTACAGTACTGAAATACTGATTCATTTTTACATTAAGTTTACCATCCGGAAAATAAAGAACATTTACATAACACTGATAATAAAATGTATCATTACTAAATCCCATTACATCTCAGAATCAGGACTTAACAAAATTCGGACTTAACGAGTTACAAAATTTCGACTTCACAAAATTTAGACTTAACAAGGTCCACAAAAAATGCTCATAACTCACCAGAAAAGACTGAAAATTTCCAGCCACTTTTCTGCAGTTTGCACAGGTCCAGATCTCTAACTTTAGCTGCAAAACAAAATGGCATAAGAATCTTATCTGCATCAGGGCTACACAGTCTATTTGGTGCAAAAGGAGATGCCTATCCTAAAGCCAGGCCACATTCAATATGCTGCTCTTTGTCTTCTCGGAACATGGGAGTCACAAATAACATTAAAGGCAGAAATACGAGAACATTCATTTCAAAATCCTTCACTTCGTACAAAATTCTAGCAATACTAACAATGGTCATGTAACATTCTCATCTGTGTAGCAACTGCAACCTGAAACTGGGTGTTGACTCATTTTTTTAAACGTCTTATTCCATGAACATAAACATCTTACACCCTTTCACAATCAAAAACTTGACTGCTTTCTTGTTCCCAAGATGTACCATTCAGCACTCTGAAGTGCATTTTCACATAAATCATGGGACTAAGTGTCTGACTGTATACATCAATGTCTGATATTCTAATACTCATGCAGTAACTTTATGGTGGAGACTTTTGAGTGCACAAACACCAGCTGGTATTTCTGCATCTTTTGTTCTACTTTTACTGATTCAACAGCCCAAGGTCAGACCACTCTTCTAGTGATTGCAATCATCAGATAAGCCATTATCAGTAGAGAGGAAATAATGCCAAAATTCTTATGAGACAGACCTCCAAAAACATCCAATGTCACAACAGCCTGTTTAAAACTGCATTGGCTTATGTCACAACATCCACTGTAAAGGTTAAAGGTAAGACCTGGGGAAAGCAGTCCATCCTAGATATAACAGCACTTACAGACTATATCTCACTTCTTTCCTCACACCTTCCTTCATCAACTAGTGATACAAAATATCCCCAGTGTTTATTTATTTTCTACAATCTGGACTGAATGAACAGAGCACATTATTTGTTTCAACATGACTCATATTTGTCCCGTGCATAAGTGTTTCTTGGGAGTTGGTTTTTTTTGCCCAATGCCAATCCTAATCTTGAGGCACAGTATCTATCTGGACTTCACATATAAAGATGACTTTGTATCATCTCTGAAAAAGGCTCACAGGGTTTTCTCTAATATAAAGTGAACAGGTCACTCTCCTTACAGTTATACCTATGTGGACATGTGATTGCACTGACTTCAATAAACAATTAGACTTAAAAGTAAATGGACTAGCATTTCCTCCAAGCCCAAACTTTTGATGCCAGACAAGGCCCTCGGCCTCTTAAAATCTACTTTTGTGTTGACAGATGAATACACTGACTTATACACTCAACATTCATAGTTAATACTTGTCTTATTAAGGGGGGCTGACCACTACACAGTTAAGCATGCCTGAGTAACCAAGTTGCTACCCTCTAGAGATTTGTTGGCAAATCATAAGACACAGGTTTCTACACAGCCAAATTTGTCTTATTCTTTACAGGAGATAACCATAATACAGGCAAGAATGGTTGGACAACTGTATCCTAACCTCTTCAACCACAAACTATGGTTGGCAAATTATGGGGCCCTTGCTTAAACACAGCTATATCTTTCCTTGTCATTTAAGGCAACTAGCCTCTACACATCTCCAGCTATGTCAACAAAAGTGTGCTTTCCCATAAATAGCTGAATTGTGTCATATAAGAACTTAAGCCTTTATATGCCTAAAGTGGTTGGAGAAGTCTATATTATAGCCTTTACAATGATAAAACACAATAGATATTACATAAGCAATTAGTCTCAATTAAGCCATAATTGTATAGCTAGATGAACTTTCTTCTTTTTTTGATTTTTTGTAAACTTCTTCAACATAGCTAAATTTTTGCTGTCAAACAAGCCCCTACACATCCACATCTGTGATGACAATAAGTGAGAAAATGTGCAAGCCTGTAAACAAAACCCTTGTCACATGAAATGTCTGCCCTCTCCATCTTAAGCTTGGATAGCGAGGTCCATGTGCTGGTCTCTTCAGAGATAAAATCTTGAGTAAATTACAAGACACTGGCTTTAACTCACCGAAGGCTTAGGGTATGATAAACATTGTCTCCCTCCCAATGACCAGGGACAAATGATAAACAATCATGTTGTGTACACACAACTAAACTAGTTCAAGTTTCCCTACAACCTAAGCTGACAGATGGATGTCACACTGCTGAATCTTTACTGACAACTGAGTGAGCTGCCTTGAATTCTGCATCAATCAAATTCCAATCAGCCAGTAGATGTGCTTGTTTCTGCATGTCTCAAGCTTCTTATCATGTGGATATGCTACTAACTCTACAGCTGAATCCAAACCTTATTAAGATGAAATGCTATTTATTTCAAAACAAATCCTGACAAACTACGGTTCAGTCTCAGTAGGGGAAGGGCCAAGATCTAAAATATGGAAATGCTGGAGATTTCTGTCAAAAGTACTGTACTCACATCAACCTTATTCCTAATGTCTCTCCAATTTACAACAGTGAAAAGGCTTGGACCTATGCTATTTAGACCCTGGTAACTCAACCTACCGAGCTGAAAGACTGAGGATTGGCTGAGCTGCCTATCACAGAGTTACCATCCAGCTGGAGATCTGGAGAAAGAAAATGCATATTTAATGTCACTATATTACCAGTGACCCACTAAGATGAGTGTCAAGATAATTCCAAAATACATACTAAATCTGTGAATCCTCTCAACATAAAATTAATCTCATCTCAAATTTTCCCACATATTTAGAACTGTCTATGTGAGGTACGGATATCGTCAGTGACTTGTTAAAATGTAATATCAAATTTAGAGAATGTATAAATTCATTCTAAGGTAACGTCAATTTAGCAGTTTCTCAGTTTCATAGAAGAATGCGCTGGAGAAAGCTCCATCTTCTTATAAGTTGTGAGACCTTATACCACATCCCAAGTCAAGTAAAT
The DNA here is from genome assembly GCA_033807755.1 of Ellobium chinense. Taxonomy (NCBI): domain Eukaryota; kingdom Metazoa; phylum Mollusca; class Gastropoda; order Ellobiida; family Ellobiidae; genus Ellobium; species Ellobium chinense. The sequence continues at coordinate 4,053,404 of JAWQUT010000008.1, read as the reverse complement.
CTGAAAACCTTCTAACTACAGTGGAATCTGCTTAAAATTAAAATGTACAGCACGGGGCAGGATAAAAGTGTTCACTTCAAACAGAATTGACATTAACCATGTTTCAATATAAACTGAAGGTGATTTCGGTAATAAATCAGTAATAAATCTTACCGAAACAAAGCAGATACTGGCGATTAGCATTAAGAGTTCACTTTAATTTAACCGAAAGCTGGGCAAGGCGACTCATTTCATAAAACAAGGAAGAAATATGTCCAGACCTCAACAAAAGTTGATTCCAACCAAAAACTGACATAAGTGAGTTCACTTCTTGCAAACTCCACTGTATTACTTGTGGACTAAAAAAGTAACTGTTTACGCTGATTTTCATTAACCTTAACTGAATTTATCCACCATTTGAATTTACAAATATGGAAATAGGTCATTTGATGAGTTCCAATAATCATAATTCAAACAAAAAACAGGAAGAATGATACCATAATTCAAAATGAATTTAGTTTGCAGCACGGAGTTCTTTATGTCTTTAAACCTGCAAATTATTTTAAAGAAAACATTTTTTTTTAAAACTCAAAGAGGATCTTAACATAATATTAAGAACTTCTACATAAATAAACAGTAACTGACCTAGAAGCTCTAAACCTTCATCTCCATCCTGAGAGGTTGTGCGAGGAGTGTTGCAGTACATACATCTGTCCAGGTAAGGGTTTGGACCTCTGCTAATTGCATGGGCAGGTATGTCCAGATCCTCAGGAGCATCCATTAGCTCTGTAATCTTCTGAAATGTAAACAACCAAATTCTATCAATACCACAAAAAAGAAATAACCACTTCAATCATGAAGATCCAGAGCCATTTTAAACAAGTGTCAACAACTAAAATTACAAATCAACAGTTTATGCTCTCATGATCTGTCAGACTGTCAGCAAGGATTTACAAATTTTGACATCAATACAACTTATCTCTACCATCCCAATTTTGGTCACTTCTTCATTAAACTCTTTATTCCCTAGCAAATTTGGGTAAATTTATAGGCCACTTCTCAATCTTCCTTGTGATTTTTCTGTAACCTTGATTTTGATCATCCTAATCCTACCACTAAATCACAAAATTTGATACAGCTTCTGATTCTGTATCTGGACTGGAAAGTGACAACACTCTTGTAGATACTCTTCATGCTGAATAAGGATTCACAAGAACTGATCAGTAGATAAAGCAGGGCAAACATAGTCTAGATCAAGACAAGACAGGATAGTTTGGAAAAATTTCTTCACACTATGTGCCATCTGACATGCCCAACTTCCCATGCAGAATCAAAGAGGATAAGCTGACAGTCTGCATTTTCAACACCAAGATAGGGAGGAATTCCATGTGTGTTCCAAAAAGATTTCCGCATGCAACATACTGAACCAACAACATACTCTAACCCTAACCCTGACCCTGGGTTAGTGTTAGGGTTAGGATTAGGGTATGTTGTTGGTTCAGTGTGTTGCATGTGGAAATCTTTCTGACACACATTATGGAATTCCTCCCCCCAAGATGAATTAAAAGATGATCATTTCAACTGTTCACAGATTTCGGATCAGACCAGGTTTGATCTATTCCATCTAGACTTAGACTAGACTAATCTAGTTTCTCAACTGCTGCGTAGTCAAAATATTTTTCTACCATCTTATTCCGCTATACTAACAATCAAGAGTAATATGTTCCCCTGGTCAAAATTACCGGTAGCAGTGATGAGCAGGCTATGATAATAGAACAGAGAGCAGAAATCCTTAAATCCTTAAATCCCTAAACAACCCTAATGTCCACTGTCATTGAAACGAAGTTCCTAAGTGCCCTAACAGTAACAGTAACACTATATCTAATGAGATTGGATTGGGTCCCTCCAGCCCATCAAGACAGTCCCTAATCAAAAGCCATCACTGCTACAAGTAAAATGGACCAGTCACCTCTAAAGTCTGAAGTAGTGATTTTAACAAAAGTTTACACAACAACAGGACAACAACTGAGTCATGCTATATTGTGATTGGCATGCTCAGACAGAGCTTTAAACTTTAATACTGGCTGCTTACTTAGAACTTAGACTAGTCTAACTCAGAGTGAAGAAGAAATGTTGACAGAGTAGGATGATGTACTAAGTCCAGATCTAGACTAGTCTAGCTGATTATGATTAGATCTTGATGTATGCCAGATCTAGATCTAGTCTAGGTGGAGATATAGGCTAAGAATGAAAAGAATGCAGGAAGAGGCAGGTCCAATTGTGTACAGGAATCACACCAGTCCACACTTCATGATATGGCTGCTGAGAAGTCTCAATATTCTCGCTCCATATTTTGGCATGTGAACTTACCTCAGCGTCATTTGAAGAAGTCTTCGACGTGAGTGTAAATTCAGTCGCAACATCATTGATATTCATCGTGACACCACTCCCAAATGGTTGAAATGGCTTTATCGTTGCACCACCAGAGGCACCAGTGGAGTTAGCAGCATTCGTCCATACATTCTTGGAGTGGGAATATAAGTTCCTGCGTCCTTTCGATCGTTTACCTTCCTTTCCACTCATATCTGAAGCATATATCTTTCAGCAATCTGCACTGTGCATCACTAAAAACGTAAAACAAGGTATCCAAGAGGGTGGGATTAAAATTCTCGATAAAATAGCCGATCTTTTCACCACCAAAATGGCGGAACAGTAAAGTATTTTTCCCAGCATGCATTGGGCAATGGGTTGATAGGCAATTTAAGGGATACTACTCTGTTATATAAGAAAATCAAGACTCTTCTAATTATTTCCCATTTATTTTGGCGCTCCGCCCACTTGTGGTAATTCCGTATTTCGATGACTTTATTGAGAAAAGTGGCGTTAAATTTTTGCTGTGATGTTAATTATTGTATTTCATAAAATAAAAAGTTTAACATATTGTTTTGTCCGTGTAGATAACAGAACAGTAAAACTTTTTTTTTTTTATGTAAAGACCCTCAAACCCTGTGTGATATGCCGAGGTCGCAAATATAGGCATTTTCTATTTCCTGTTTCAATGATTATAACAACTCTCTCTCTCTCTCTCTCTCTCTCTCTCTCTCTC
>JAWQUT010000008.1:3945815-4027581 GCA_033807755.1 Ellobium chinense | reverse complement strand
CCCCCCCCCCAGTAACGCATGAAAGAAGTTGTTGCTCCTTAATCATAATATATGTTACGTGTATTACCACTAAATCCGTAAGCCGTTCACTGCCTCGATTGTCGCTAAATGGGTTGTTTTTTTTTAATCAAGTCTATCAAATGACAACTATCGCGCGATGCAATTTGATATTTTTTTTCAAGCACATTTAACATTTTCTCTTCATCTCTTTAACCACTGTGCTGAAATTTAAAGCTACTTTCATTACTATGTCGAAGATTCGACAAAGCAATGCAGAGACTCTCGTGGTGCTATGATAGAATTAATTCTACCGTCCACTCGCTGCACTGAATGCGGCAAAAGAACATAAACACATGTCCTTGCCGAACACTGGCAGCGGCTGTCGAATTTTGCAGCTGATTCTGATCGGCCGGCAAACAACACATGCAACGGTCATTAGACATCTAGTCTAGCAGGAAGCTGGACCCGAAGCGCCTCACGTTCCGAGACGAAAATTGAACTTTTGGGTCTCCTGCGTTTTCTTTTCTCAGTGAATAAAGGGAGGCAATAATCAAGTCGTATGATACATCAAACTGTTGGGCTCTACTCCAGAGCACAGATGTACGAAATCTAATATAGCTAGTAACATTTATCCGTGGTAAAGTTCGATATAAAGAAACACGAATCAGAGAGAGAGAAAGAAAGAGAGAGAGAGAGAGAGAGAGAGAGAGAGAGAGAGAGAGANGAGAGAGAGAGAGAGAGAGAGAGAGAGAGAGAGAGAGAGAGAGAGAGAGTAATGGCTGGCCCAGAGACAAGATCCGACCATGACTACGTCACGCCGACTCCTGTGTACTGGTGCACGAGTCCGTCAAATGGCACCATATTACCTTATTCTGTCTAAGCTACACAGTGCCTTGAGCTGCCCTGTCCGATGTCTCTGGTCATAACCATTAATTAAATTGAGAAGATGATCAAATTCATCCATGATGTAAAAAGAAAACAATCCACGACGGCTAGGTTAACAGGGCTTTTATCTGCATACTATCTTGACTGTCGAGATACCGAACATGCAGACTGCAATATCCAGGCCTTCTGCAACAACAGCCATTTCCGTAGCGCTGAACGCACAGCGATGGTTAGTGCTTACAGAATCATGCATCCAATCTAGTGNAGTCGAGCAGCTCCCCAATACTCGTATGTGCTTGCGCATGAGACGATATGCACGACAGAGTGACATTGTGACCAAGAGTGTGCGTTTGATTGATTGATTCAGGCCTTCTCGTAAGTGTGTTCTTAAACTTATAGAGAGGATAAGATAGGCCTAGATATTTAACCTATAATGTAACCTGGGCTTAGAAACATAGCGAGAGTAATGATCTGATGTTAACGCATGTGTTAAATGAAATGCTGATGTGAACTAGGAGCAGCGACTAAAGAGCGATGCGTAGTCAGTGAGAAAGTATTGATGATATTATGATATGATATATATTACATGACATTGGTAATACTGTGAGAGTGAAAAGAGAAGTGTTGCAGTGTTAGCGTATTGTACTATGATGGGAATGTCGGGAAGAAGGTATTATTTGTACTTTATAAGTAGCTGGGAGTGCACGATAAGAATAATAGGAAGGTAGAAATAAAGACAGCATTGGAGGCATGACAGCCAGGGTATAAATGTCATAAATAATCAACTCCCTATTTCAGCAGATGGAGATTATCCTATTTTAGCAAGAAATTACTTAAATATGTTTTATTAATAAAGGGTCCCAAGATGAGGAGCTCCGTGTCGGCAGACACGAGACCCGACTCGTAGCCTTACGGTGTCAGTGCCAGCCTGGACTGTAATCTTGTCAGTGCCAGCCCAGACTGGAATCCATGTCAATGCCAGCCTAGTCGTGACCCCATGCTATGTCAGTGACAGTCGTCGGTGAGAGTACAGGAGGAGGAGAGTCAGGAATCTCGACCCGCACTTAGCCAGGGATAGCATACCCAGGTGCGGCCCCATCACTAGATCGAAGCTCTACCGAACATATTAGTACTATCTACTTAGGTTTCCTGAAACCTTGATACTGCTTATTGAATGGGTGAATGAAGTGAGATTATGATGAGTGAGGTGATGTTATAGGGACCTCATAGGACCTCATAGGAGATACTTACTGTGGAGCCTTTACCCCAGTGGGAATTTTAGGACGCAATTATTGTGAGACTAATTACTACCTAAATGATGGATTATTGCATATACCTTTAATTATTATTGTAAGCTTGTATTCTTCTTTGTTGATAGCCTGTCGGGCTTTAGATTAAACTAGAAATGTATTGAATGATCCTCTTTTGTCTTTTATGTATGTATGAAGTAGTTAGGACGAGGGGGATCTCATAACAAAAACAATCCACGATGGCTAGGTTAACAGGGCTTTTATCTGCATACTATCTTGACTGTCGAGACACTGAACATGCAGATTGCATTATTCAGGCCTTCTGCAACAACAGCCATTTCCGTAGCGCTGAACGCTCAGCGATGGTTAGTGCTTACAGAATCATGCATCCAGTCTAGTGCATCTCAAGACTGTTACCTGATTAAGTTTAGTCTGTCATTGGGAAATGCAAAGGAAAGCGATGAGACTGCATTCATGCTCGTGTTGTCATTGGATAAAGTAATCGGGGTGTGTTCCCACGTACACGTAATTAGACGCGTTCTACTTGTATGTGGCATTTCATTTTTCTTCATCTAGGGACTACATTAGCTGAATTATTAAAATATCGCCATTTCAGACGGGAGACATTTACAGTATATCAGTATTACCATTCAAACATTTAATTATACGTATGCTGTTACAAACTCTTTGAGGGGGCATTTGTTCCTTGGCGATACCAAATCTTTAAGAAGGTCGTGCAAATTGCCGAGTGGGGCGTCCATCGCACAGCAGCTGAATTTCAGAACAAGCTTCTACTGTTGCTCAGAAAGGAGAGATTGATCGAGCTTGTTTATGAACATCAAATCCATGTACAGTATTTTATATTGGTTATGAGGTTAATTTGTTACAATACATGCATACACTAATAAAATGAAAACTTGAAAATTACTGGTTTACCATTGCTTAAAATCACCTGAAACATCCGCCATTCTCAGATTTTTTTTGTTTGTTTGTTTTACATTCAGATATTTTCTTTGTCGTTAAAAACTATTTTAGTTTTGGTTGGACAAATTTTGATAATTCAACGCCAACAAACGCCTTTTAAATGAATTTTACGCACTTGGTGCTTTGGAAACCTCGCTTAGTTTCCTAGAAGTTATTTGAGTAGAGAAAAACAAAGCTGTGCAACATTTGTGTACATATACTGTAGGGACAGGTCTGCAGTGTAATGACAAAACGCTATATATATAATTGTAATTTAGTTATACATGTAAAATTATACGGGGTTTTGTAGTTACAGGGCAGATGTGGTATATAGGCATTTTCTTTTTAAAACACACTGCACTAGTCTTTGCTTAAAGACGCTGCCTTTGTGTTACGAGTCCTATTCCACCGTCCCCAGTTTAAAGTTAAAAATGTCTCACTCCAACTTGGTGTCCTCTCTTAATGCTGTTAAATATCATTCTTAAATGTAAGAAGTACGATTAGCTTATTAACATATGTGAATGTACGAGTTTGTTGTGAACGTGTGTGAAGTCAGTAGTCACAGTGCTATAAATGTTCATGTACTGCCCCGTCGTATACTGTACTTTTGCCAATGTACCACAGTCGTGGTCTGGGATTATTGTTAATCTTGGACCTAACAGTCCAGCTCCATTTACATACATAAAAAGAACTGTTTTCTGGGAATTATCAGATATGATGTGATCTTTTGATGTAAGAGAAGATAGCCAAAGAAATAGATTAACATAAATTGTGACAGGAATGAAAATGACAGAGTGCTGATGATGGTTGTTCACGCTTATGCGCATTATTAGTTTCTTGCTGGAAACAAATACTTCTTTGAGTATGGTAGTGTAGTAAGTGCCTGACTACTGTGATATCCGGTGTGACTTAGTGATGGTCTAGACTGTTTCCTGGTAGGTAGACCTCACTTGAAAACAAGCGTTTGCTTACACTTACTTACAACATTATCTCAAATTATCTGCAATGTGCCAAGTACCTTTTACTGACAGTCTTCCGCCACTCAACCGAGACCACTCACTCAAAAATACCAATGAGCTGTAACAAAGAAAAAAAAATGCGCTTAATTCTTTTATTAAATTAGTTCAACTGATTCATTCAAAAAACCTGAAAGCAAATCAGATTTTGCTGCAAAACAATTTCTAAAATAGACACTTTCTCTCAAAATATGAGAAAATATCAACATATGGCCTTTTGTAAATGATTTAGGCCAGGTAGAAACCAATTGTGTAAAATAATAGCTGCTGCCAGACAGAGGCAATGTATAGGGTTGCCATCATAACGACATCACATGTTATCACAAAATAATAATAAAGCACCAATGATCTTTATCACCATAAATATGAATGATTGTATATATGCACCTCTTCCTTGAGTGCTTATCACAAACACTGTACCAGAAACATAAGTCATGGCTGTTGTCTAAAAGAAGAAAAAAAGAAGAAAAAAAGAAGAAAAAAAAATTAAAAACTAAAATTCACCAATACAAATCACTGCTCTCTTTGGAAAGTGTGATCACACATTCTCTTCCCAATTAAACAGCAATGGCAAAACTACAAACCATCAAAGAACCCAAAGGCACAATCTAAGTACTGTGATGACAGTAAAAGCACAAATACCCAAAGGCTTGGTTAAAATATTGTAATGATAATGTCAACTCAAAAGCTTACATTGTTATGATAATCACTGTAACGATAATGTCTGCCAAAAAGCTTACACTGTTATGATGATAATCAGGCGTGCACATACACAAACAAAAAGTCCAGAAGGCTTAAGGTAACCATTGTAATGATAATGGCACAAAAAAAATAAAAATACAGCCCGAAGGCTTAGTGTAACCTTTGCAATAATAATGCACAACACTCCCCCCGCCCCCAGACCAATACAACGGCTTTGAGTATTCATTTGAATGATAACAGCACGAAAAAAACCCCCAAAACTTTAAGGCTTTGTGTAGCCCTTGTATTTATACCATGGCATTCATGCGGTTAATTAAAAACCGTCCCACTGATTTAAAACTTTGTTAATATTCCATTTCATGGCCCTCTGAGAACCCTAAAATGCATGTATATGTCTTTCAACTATCTAATTTACACAAAACACTGGATCTATGGTGAAAACACATGCTAAACTGGTTCCTGATTTCAAAAGAACACAGAAATCCACTTCATGCCTATCTCATATATATGACATAAATTATCAATTAAAACTATACATTGGGACACTCAAAGGGATGAGGAAAAGAGTCTAAATGGAAGGTCATGCTTCTTCATCACAGAGACATTTCCTAAGAATGTATTTCATAGGATGGGTATTCCAATTATATTATGCATATTAAGGAGAATGGATGTTTACAATTTTTGGTCTAGTGACACATTCCATTCCCTCATGCATGAAAGTCTTATAGCACACACTTTGTATAGATTCATAACAATTTGCATTTCACACTTATCATGTTTCCTTTTATCAAACATTTGGAACTTGTCAAGCCATTCTACATAATGCCATTCTTCTCTCCTCTCCACCCTGTGAGTTTGCATGTAAATAAGTAAAGCTGAAAGCTAAGTTTCAGGCCACTGGAAGTCTTAGGAGAGTGTAAATTGTTACAAGACTAAGCTACTGTCCTTGGTCAGTAGAACCTCGAAAGGTTGTTATGCCATGGCCAGCTCTAGCCATTGAAACACTGACAGAAGATAACACTGCAGGTCCTGTTAGTCAGATCATTCACAAAATGGATAGGACACAGGTGATACCACATGGCAAAGGGGTTTGCTCGTCTCCATTCTCCCTCTTCCCTCTCAAAATCATCACATAACTTTATGTTAAGTAGTAAGGTAGGCTTGGAAGAATTTTAGTTTTCTGCACCTAATTGCCGAATCTGATATTTTCTGCAAATTGCTGTCTTCCTGAGGCAATAAACATCAAAGTCACACAACTCAGCCATATCATGCCAGCTAGTGGCAAAGTTTGACCAAGATGTGCTTGATTAATACTCACTTTTCACAACATTTGCGACTGTCCAAATAGAGCTATTGCTCTAGGCACATTAAATATAACCAAGGAAAAGAATATTCACTTCATAATTATACCTCTCAATGTAACCTCAGAATATTCACTTCATAATTATACCTCTCAATGTAACCTCAGAATATTCACTTCATAATTATACCTCTCAATGTAACCTACAATAGGACCTCAATGTGAAGTAAGCCTTTATGCATGGATATAGTATACCTAAACTTATTATTGCAGTATACTGAATACTGTGGTCTATGTAAACAATGAAATGATAAAATTGAATCTGTGCACATGAAATTCATACTTAATAACAAGATATACTTAATTAAATGAATGCTTAAGATCAAGATTCCACTGCATCTGCAACACAGTCATGCAAAGAAACATATCTCAGCACAAGATACATCTGATCTACATGTCCTAATATTGCAATAATGTTTTTTTGCGAGTGTATCAATTTGTAAAAGGTGTATGTGACAATGACATATCTCAACATTCAGTACATACTCTCTGTAAAAACATATCTCTTAATGGAAAGTAAAGTACGTCTGTAATACATTCATGCCACATTAACACCTCTCAAGTGTCAAGTACATCTACAATTTATCTTGGAAATATGAAGTATATACTTGTCAAGCTGTATGCATGTAACATAGTAATATCGTGGTAACATCTCTTGAGGTTAAGCACATACAGTTATATGACAGTAAAATCTCTCAGTCTCAACTACATTTATAATGCATCTGCATAAACATGTCATCTATTAATGCTGAGCACTGTGCATCATCTGTAATAACTTCAAGTCACAGTAATATCTCTCAAAGTAAAATAACCTGTGGTACACCTGTCAGTATTGATTACATACCCAAATGTGTAATTTTATAAATACCACAGAAAGATCTCTCAATGTTAAGTACATATGTAATGTTTTCATGTTACAGTAACATCTCTCAACAGCAATATAACGTATTGTACGTATTATCAATATCATAATGAAAGCTTGTCTACAGAAGTACATAATTGTAATAGGTGAAACTAACATTATATATGGCCATGTCATAGAAAAGTATTTTACTGTAACAACTTGTATTGTCATATCACAAAAACATCTCTCATAAAATATATCCAGTGTATTTGTACAATACAACAAGTCTACATACATGCAAACAAGATTTCACATGTGATATATTCACTTAAAAAGCATATCCTTTTATCTGGTTAAAAAATAAATTATAGGGCATCATTTATGCCATTTGTATACTCATTGGTTAAAAAAGTCAAATCTGATAAAAACATGAATAATATCATTCTATAATTTTTATCATCTTTCGGGATGCTCATAACCCATTTATTCTTGGATCTCATGATGACTACATAATGACATTACAATTATAGATAAATGTAGATGTGCAAACAGGAAACAGGACACTAAGTTAATGCTGAACACTGTGTACAATGAGTACTGTTTCATAAAATACATTGCACAAACCTCCGCCAAAAAGAAAAAAAAACCCAGATAATTCTCTGTTGTTCACATGCCTAATATCCCCAAAGTGACATAATCTCACAACTTTCCACACTATCCTTCTAAGTATATTCTTCTAATACCAAATTCTGCTATAAAGTTTTCTCAAAAGTTGCCCTTCTTTAATAACAACACTATACAAAAAAAGGTTTAACTATGGAACTCTTCAACAGTGGTATCTTGCAAGAATACACACTATATAAGAATTTCATCTCGCCTTTGATCATTCATGTAAAATTATGTATGAACATCAACATGATGATGTCATCATTTAACAGCCAGCAACTCTAGCATGGCAACCAACTTTACAACATTTTTAATCTGACCCTAAGTTTTTAGAAACATGGCAGGATACATTCAAATACTGAATGAATTACACGTGCCAAATACTAAGTTACCATATTCCTCCATACTTGGTTCAAAATTACATTCAAAACCCATTGGTGATTTACATGCAGCGGTTTTGATCCCATCTTACTTTTGCATAAACATGCCATGCAATATTTACACACCAAATTGCCATAATCGATTACACTTGCCTGAATGCAGAATATGCTACCGTTCAGCAAAACAGGTCTACCAGACATATCTCAGTTCATTGTTGCCTCATCCATTTTTACAAACTGCACATTTAACAAGCTTACAAATTCTTTAACAACGAAAAAACAAAAGAAAAAAGAGATGTTACTTTCATTTGATACAACTATTCAAAATTAAGCACAATTATGTTATCAATTTCATGTTGCTTTTCTTCCACACCGTATAAAAATCTTCGGCTTCCTTCTCATTCAGGATCCACTCACTTTTCATAACATTCTCTCAACTTTCTATAGTCTATGTCTAGTCCAGAACATATCATCTTTGCAAGGATTTACATAAACAAAGACAGTTCTTATAAAAAAAAATTATATGTGCATAAGTACACTTAACTAGGTATAATTGGTCTATTTAACATGGGAAGGGAATATACAGTGCAAACAACAAAAAAAAAATTAAACTTTTAAAAATGTACTTAAATTTTCATGCTGTTTCTCAGACTGATTTCAAACACCTGAAACACACCAACATTCTCTGATTTCAAAGAATTTACTAGGAAGTGCCTTTCCTGTCATTCAAACTGACTCTCTTTTCTTCCATGTGATTGGATTCTTTTCAACATTATTCTGTATTTTGGGCAAAATTATTTACTGTACTCATATTTCACATATATATTGTGAATTGCATACATATGCATTTATATACATAGCACAGTTGTTAATGATCCCATAACAATAAATATCTTCCAGTAATCTAACAAATTATCTGAATGCTGATAACAATATAGGAAACTTGAGTCTGCAGATGTCGTCCTCGTTATGCTTGAGATCCTTGGTCAGCCACTAGTGGTCTGGTCATCCAGTTTTGAAGATTCTTGAAGTCTGGTCAACCTTGAAACTTCATCAAGGCATGTGCAAAAGATGGAGAGATAGACAGAAGGAAGAGGGACAAGGGTAGATAACAGTGGTGAAATGAAAGTTCCTCATTTTTTTTTTTTTTTGCTCTTCTGGGATGATAAAATGAGAAATTCCATTTCACTCTCTGCACACTGGGAAGGAAGGTGAATTCAATACACTTGGCAGATTTCCACCTTTTCATTACTAGTTGAAACTTCGTCTAAGAGCACAAAACAGTACAAACACAGACTAATCCTGTCTTTGCATGGATCACATTTTATGTAAACCCTTCATTCCTATCCCAGCTTCCATTCCCCATTTCATCCAATGCTAAATTAGGGTTTCTTAGCCTATGTTTCAGCTCTTCTAGATTAGTGAATTGGCTCAAGGTATATTAGATTAGTTGGCACAAGTAGATGGTAGAGTAGACCACTGTCTGTAAACATTTGATATTTTTTTCTTATTAAGTAGGTCACTGTTTACTAAAACCAAGCCTGACTCTTCCATTAAATTTCATGGAAACTGGTTATTAATTTTTTGAGTTATCTTATCCATTGAAAAAAAATACAGATGCAAGTGAAAGTATAGCCTTGTCTGCAGAAATAATAATAAACATTCAGGAAATAACTTCTAACGTCTTGCACAAAACAATGCTCCATTATGTTTTAGGTGGCCAAAAATGGCCTAGTCTAGTATAAAAGACATTCTGAAAACTTAATGAAATTTTAATTACAGCTGTATTGCAAGCTTTGGTAGTAATCAGTAGACACTGTGGGCACTGAGTGAACCTGAAGCGGGCAAGTTGCAATGGAATGATATTCATTGAAGAATATCATCCAATTTCAATTTTCAAATCTTAACTCTCGAGTGGAAGTCCATAATGGATATAGTCAAATCTAGCTTGTTGTAATCTAGACTGTTAAATGACACATGGCCATAAAACCTTTGATAAATGTGTTAATTAATGTACAAGAAGAACGCATGTGCCCATGATTCATTTTCTTTATCAGTTAGAAAGCCAGCTACTGTGCTCTTCCTTCAACCAGTAAAAGTTTAAGACACTTCACACTACTACAGATTGTTAAGGAGTTTGCTGATGGTTCAGCAACCGTAAAGAAGTTCAGCCAATTCTCGACAAGTACAGCACTGCTATCAATCAACTCCAAAAATTCATCAAGTGCCCAGCTGTCAGTTGAGAAAGCATATCCAAGGGCAACAGTGAGATATAGACTGGTTTCTTAACTCTGCCCCTTCTCTCCTTCCAACTTCTCCCTCTTATCATCTAAGTCACTGTCCATAGATTTGAACTTTGTCAATCCCATAATCTTACCAGACCCGAAGTACTAAATACAATCAAATGTACCTGCACTTGAACCTAACACAATATAAAATAGACAATCCCACAGAAAGAGTAACCATCAACTTACCAAATTTGAGAAAAATGTCCCAATAATTCATACCAACCAGATGTGAAACAACCTAGATTATGATATTCTTATTAGATTTTGCCATATCTCATTTGAACTGATGAGGATAAGTTAATTTCTACAGCTTGAGGCTAAGATAGACCTCCACAAATACATTACATATTCTACTATGAAGTCAAACTTGTCTTCATATCATAGGTTTAGGAAAATAAATTTTCAGATTACTGGCCGTGGAAAGACTTACTCAGCCCAAACCACTCAAGGTTGTTGATAAAAGATTTAAATGAGCCCAAACTGTTCATATATGGATTTTAAACATACAACTTTTCTGAGTTCCCAAGTTACCAATAGATGTCGGCTGTCGCCAGCAAGAAAATTTATGTCCTCAGGATTTGCATCTCATGTATATTTCTTAATGCTTACAGCTGAGGTGAATCTTACTTTCTGATCATCTTAACGTAGCATCTCACTCTTGTTTGGGCTGGCAAGAAAAATAAGGTCAAACAACTAGACTTCAGCTTCGCGCAGACAATATTTATTCAACATCAATCTGCAAAAGAAAACCTGCACATGTGTGCCCTACACACAAAGTGAAATTACCAATACATCACTGACCATACTAATGAAATGTTCTCATGGAAACACACAAGCCTGTTTTAGCTCTATCTACTTCATGAAAAAGATTTTTAAAAAGTCTGCATAACAATTAGTGGGTCAAGATTTAACAAATCTAAAGCCTAAGCTCACCATATTATGTCGTGATAAATTCAACATATACTTGTTGAGCAACTGATAGAAACAAACCTCAGTACAAATGAACTTCAGCTTACATAACATCATAAATTTCTTTGTGATACAGAGCAGGATTGATAAAGAAAATATTCATGTGTCATGCAGACACACAAGCATAAGATCAATCAGACAATCACAATAATATGAGATGGTCAGGCTTTGTGAAAAACATTCAGAATAATGATAGGTCAGGCTAATTAACAGGTATTCAGAATACAGCGATGGGTAAATACAGCGACTGCTGCTGGCTACATACAACACTACAGGCTATTCCTTCATCTTTTATTTTGATTTCAACCCTTTTTGATTATTACACCATGATATAAAGTCCTTTATTTTAAGATAAAGCTTTTGTTTTACATTTACTTGATATACTATGCTAAAAATGCAATATGACAAACTTGCAAGGTTATCCTGCTTAAATGCGAGGTTAGGAGTCAATAAAGAGATAACATGGTCCATGTTAAATTACAAAAACAAGTCCCCTTATTCACACACAACAAAGAGGAATGAAGAACATCGGTAAACACTTTGCTTAAGAACACAGAAATACACTGTAAAAGTTTCTTTATAGAATTTAAGAACCTAATGATGAAATCATCTCTGGCTTAGACAAATTTTATAGTGCAGATAAAATGATGCACTTTTCACCATCACTGCAAATGGCACAAATCAATCCTAGAAATACAACTTTGAAACTAACAGATAATACATACCAAAACATGTCATACAATCAACTCATCACTAGACTAGCATACACATTTCACAATGTGTTCAAAGTAAATGGTGGCACAGGGCAGGGATAGGTGTTCAGTATCTCCACATAAAAATACTTTTATCTTGTTTTAATAAACCACATGATGATCCACACTTCCAAAATTTCTCTCTTATCCAAACCCAATTATTCTATGAAATGCTATGACCAAACAATTATCCAGAATCACTCGAAGACAAAGGAGAAGGAATGACATGTCCCCATCAGTTTGGAATCTCACTCTAAGATGACAGTGGGGAGAGCAGGGATTGTTCCACCAGATGAAAGGTTAATCACCTTTCCACTAGTGTTTGAATGGAGCATCTGATCTTGGGCAATAGCTCAGAGAGACAGTCATTAAGTTAAATATATGCAACCAAGTATGATGTAATATCAAAGTCAAGGGACGTTTGCCCTTAATTGAACCTTAATTTTATATTTCATCAAGGTTTGATGCTACATTACAGTTGAATTTATGACAATGCTGCAGACAAGTTTGCTATGTCTTGTTTTGCTTTATCTTGTTTTTATAAACCACATGATGATCCACACTTCAATGATTTCTCTCTTATCCAATCCCAATTATTCTATGAAATGCAATGACCAAACAATTATCCAGAATCACCCAAAGACAAAGGAGAAGGAATGACTTATCCCCATCAGTTTGGAATCTCACTCTAAGATGATAATGGGGAGAGCAGGGACTGTTCCACCAGATGAAGGGTTAATCATCTTTCTACTAGTGTCTGAATAAGACATTTAATCTAGCGCAATAGCCCAGACAGATAGTCACAAAATTAAATCTATGCAATCAAATATGATTTAATATCAAAGTCAAATGACATTTGCCCAAATATAGCACTGGACCTTAATTTTATATTTCATCAAGGTTTGATATACAGCTGAATTTGTGACAATGCTACAGACAAGTTTCCTATGTCTCTACACCACTTCTACTTCTACACAGCCATGTCTGACATAGTGTTACATCAGAGCTTATTCTAGAACTGCCCAAACATTTACTTATATACTAGTGTCAAAGCTGGTTTGGATAAATAGATTTCTCATCAGGCCGATTATTGAAACTGTTGAAATCAACAATGAATGAATTTTCTCAGAATAAGATATTCCTCAACTGATGTTGCTTTCAAAGCATCCAGTGAGTGCTAAGATTGTGTTAATGTCATTTTATTCGATAACATTCTGTGAAGTTACTATTCCATGACAAGAAAAGTACTTCCATGTATGAATGTAGATAAACTAGTCTGGAATGGTTCTGAATACGAAGTGAATCAAATATTGCTGCTAGTGTCAGCCATGTAGGATTTCCTCTCTCAGGTAAACAGCAGGAAGGGGTGGTGCAAAATCCTACCACATCATCCCTAATCATAGACAGCCGTATATCGTCTCCAATCAAAGACAGCCAAAACAGGCAAATATAGTCACTGTAATGTGTAACTCCCTGAATGGTTTTCTAGTTTAAGCTCATTTTTCCCTCTTCAACCCATTTCATCAACAATAGACTCAATTCACCTACTAAGGGATATGTGTTTATATGATTTATATGTTGCATGTCTTAAGAACTGCAACCTTAAACAGTCCTCCAAAATCCTGCCTCTTCTTCTAGTCACTGTAATAGAAGTTTCATGACTTTCTTTTTAACTTGATGTCAGTTTCTATCATACATACACCCCACCAAAAATCAGTACAAATAAACACACCAACACACACACACACATTCCATGCCCTGAACCCAGCCTCTTTCACCTGCAGTCTTCAACACCAACAAAGAATGGATATGACAACACCAGTAACAACAATATCACCATCACTTCATCCGCCAGCATCAGCAACTGTTGTGACATTTAGTCATGGTGTCAAGCAGGACATCATGGATGACTCACTGGGCCTGGCTATAACCTTCACTCCTATTACAGTGAACTTTCCATCTCACCTCTGAAATGTTCACTGACATCCTAGACTACCTCTGAACTGCTCTCTAACACTACCAGAACTCTAGCATCTAATTTTTGAACCTTCCACTAGTACTTTTGTTCCCATGGTGCAACTGTTCCTATGTTGTAACTGTCTACTTTTTTACAGATCTGAAGACTAGACCAAATAATTACTAAAACAGTCTTCTGTCTCTGATCTTGAACTAGTGTGCTTACCTGACACATCATCACATCCATGTACTCATGGCCCAGTGCTCAAGTGAACAGTCTACACAAAAATATATAAAATTTAATGAGCAAACATTTTAGCTCAGCCCTTCTTTCCAGTCCATGAACTGGTCCCATCTTCACCCCTCCCTTCCGCTCTGACATAAACTAGCCTCCATTAATCTTAAGTTATCATTTTTTCTTCCCCCAATATACTCACAAGTTCCACCCTCTTCCTACCCCTGACAACACTATGGCCCGCTCCTCTGCAGATATTCATGCACAAACTAACAGTCTTAAGTCAAGAACTAGCCAGGCCCTGTGTGATGGGGTGCACCTCATGTCTAACTTGGCAGCAGTTTCACTGTCAATCTTGTTTTGTGGAGGCATTTCCTGAAGATGGACAAAAATCATGGAGGGATGCTCAATTTTATACTATTTTCAATGTTCACTGTAGGGAAAGGATTGCAAAAGACTCTCACATCTGAGCACGTGCTGACTACTATCGCATGAAATGCATGACTTCTACACAAGGCTTGGCGACCCTGTCGGAAATCAGCGAATAAGCTGCTCATGTCGGGATGTAGCTAACCTCATTTACCAGTGGAAGCAGGGATGTGCTGAAAGGAGGGGTAAGGTGACAGTGTGCATGATGAAGTTTGATCTGTTACTGTCAATTCTAATTCGTTGACAAAGGGTGCTGATATATAAGCCTCTGTCTGTCTCTGTGTGTGCATGTGAACACTAAGGCTGGGCAGCTCGAGTCAAAAGATCGAGTCGAGTCGATCTTTACCAGCGGCTCGATTCATCGAGTCAGCGAGTTCGGCTCGAGTCAAAAAGATCGAGTTTTGCTCCGATCTTTTTGAGTCGCTCTAATCTGGCTCGACTCAACATTAATCGAGCCACACGCTCAGCGCGAAGTTACCGCGGCAGTGTCGCACCTCCTACAATCTAATTAGATTTAATTGAGATTGTTTATGTTAAGGAAGGGTTAGCAGTGATAGCAGGAATGAGCTGGGAGGAGAAGGATCGTGACTAAGCGTTAAAGTTTGGTTTGGTACCGTCGATGCTAATTGGGTAACAAAGGGCTCTGATTTGTGAGATACTATGTGCGTGTGAGTGTGTGTACGTTTGTGTATGTGTTTATATGAATGTGAACATTTAGGGTGCCAGATGAGATTCAGTTACTGAACAACTGATAGGACCTATCCTAGACTGCTCTTTCTATAATAAAATGAAACAATAACTGAATGACTGAAAAAAATAAACAACCCTGAAGTAAATATGAAATGGCCCCCAGAAGTCAAAAGAAGGCCCGAAAAAAAAAAAAATGCCACGCTACTTGTACGCGTACTAATTTTTTTTTTTTGGAGGGGGATGGGGGTGAGGGGAAGGAGGGCAAAATAAGAACTGTGAAACTAAGGGAGGGAAGGCGGTAGTGGTAGTGGCGGAGAATAGGGAGCACGCGAGAATGTTGAGACTAGAAAGACCCATCCACGAGGAAGGTAATTTATGATGACACTGTATAAACAGATCACTAGTGCAGCTGCAAGCCGCTATACTCGATCTTTAGTCGATCTTATGGCTGCATTACCAACCTTTACCACGGACTTTCTTTCCCTCCAGCACCGAAAAAGCTCGAGTTTTAAAGATCGAGCTTTAATCGATCCTTACGATCCGGGCCACCAAAAGATCGAGCCGAGTCGACTTTTCAAAATCAGGGATCGGCCCATCTCTAGTGAACACATGTGAGTAATCATAGAGCCACATGAAATTCAATTACAGAGGAACTGAAAGGATCTGCCCACCTCTATTGTTCTTGTATAGTTTTCGTTATAATTTTGCCTAGTGTTGTAAAATTAGTTTTTATTTTCAAATGATTTTATCACATGTATTGTTTTTATATTCTTCTAATAAAATGACAGTGATGTATGAAAAAAAAAGGTTCAAAATGAAAAATGCCTCAACGGTTGACAAGAAAACAATGCCAGCCCTGAAAATTTACGCTGACACTGTAATAGGATTGCCCATGCCAGCCACCATCTCTGATCCTTAGTTGATCTTATGGCTGCATTACCAACCTTACTGTGGACCTTCTTTCCCTCACAAACTGAAAAATCTCATGCTGATAAACAGAACTTTAGTCAATCTCCGCAAATCTTGCGGTAAAAGTATTAAGCCGAGCCGATTTGTCAAAATGAGGCATCGGTTCACCAGGTTAAGACTATTACTTAAACATTGTTAATCCTGTAAAATGTTTTTCTCAAGGGGATCTTAGTTTTGCAAAAAATTGGAAAAACAAAGCTTTTCAAAAGGATCAGTTTTGCAATATTTCTATATGTTTCTGAGTGCAATAGTCAAGTAATCTTGAATGACATTACAGGATCACCAAATAGGCAACCCTGCTTCTTACTGATAGAAAAATGTCATACTGTAATTGATAATGTCAAAATAGAGAGGGATAATTTCTAGAAATAATTACATTTTGTAGTAAACTGTGGTCAGCCCTTTAACAAATTCTGAACATAACTTTTTTTTTTTACCAGGAGGACATTGCAAATTGAACTCATGGAAAAAAACGCCTGTACAGCCACTGAAGTTTCCACTGTCAGCTGGTGTTCTCAGTGGTTCTCACTGCAAACTTGCAGGAGACACAAGAAGGATCAACAACTAGAGAATAAGATGAACAACTAGTAGAACAACTCTTTACTGGGTTCAAAATCAGGAACACAGCATGGATGGAACTGTCCATAATGCAGTGATTTGTTTCTGGAAACAATAACAAGAAAGTGAATAATGCCACTTACTGATCACATTTGGCCACACACTTTGCAGCCTGCTCTCCTTTCTGAAACTGGACAACTGCCTTGTTCTGCTCCCGCATCAGTGTCACACCCTGCAACATGACAATAATTACAGAGTAATTGAAGTTACATACTTAAATACTGACCACACGTCTGATAAAACCTAAACTGTTAACTAAAGACATGAAAACCTCAGGTCATCAAGCTAATGAAAACTGTATAATGATTTGGTCAGCACACTGGAATATTTTCATAGTATGCCATCAGCTCTTTTTTCATATTTTAGTGATGAGGAAACAGCAATACAGAAATGTTTATTCTGGGTAAATAGTGAAATTTCTTGTTCAACTGAATTCAGAGGTAATGGCCAGAGAATCCCTATTTAATTATGTAAATGAGTCCTACTACAAAGCCTACAAGAAAACATATTTGCCCTTGCTTGGTTTATTTCCTGTAAATGGTTGTTTATCACTTCAACAGTCACGGTTACAAACTCAGCACCTATCATTCTGAGCTTGTTCCAATGTGCTATGCACACATAACTTTATTACAATACCAGTTAAGCATCTTTTCGGAAATAAAAAAAACAACCTGTATAAATAATGGTGCTTATATTCATTTCCATTTCAAAGAACAGTTTAATAAAATAATGTGATTACATTCTTAGAAATAAGACAACACAGCAGCTTTTCTCCTACATCAAATCTATTGGTTTGTAGTTATTATAAGGCTTAGCAGGTGTTCCTAAAATTTTGAATCATAACAAAGACTTACCAGGACTTGTCCAAAATGCCGACAGATTTTGATGAGGGTCTCCTTGGTGGCAACTGGAGGGACATTCTGTATGAGGATTTTCTGCGGCCCGTCTAATACATGCACCTGACCATCTGCTGCCATCTGGTGTAGGGGCAGGAAGAGAAAGAAACCTAACAGCCTTTACACAACCACAGAGAGGTTTACCTTGTTTCTTGTCAATATGGATCTGAACATCGATTTGTTATCCCTTTAGTTTTTTGCATTCAATAATATCTCTGATATATCTGTGATATTATTTTTGGACAAAATGTCAACATTTAATGTATTTATTTTGCTAGGGAACACATCTGCCTTTTGTCCTGTCCTTTTCCCAGGAGTATATTATGGTAAAGACTTTGATTTACTTTCCATGTCACAGCTGTGTGTGAAATATGTCACTCACATTTGGGTTTATTATCTTTCTTAAATCAGTTACATAATCAAGGCCAACAGCAGGAACTGACAACAGTGTACCAATTTATGAACATGATGATTTATATTTCTCAAACACATGAGTTGTGAGCCAGCAGACAGAAAAAAAGTGCAAGATCAAGCCTAAGTTACAGTAAATTTAAATGTCACATGACTTGGTGTAGGCCTACATTCTGGTGTTCATAACTGAAACAAGAAGTGACCAGAAATTTTAGTCATGTCATTTCCAAGTTGCTTGTGGATTAGAATTTAAATCATTGTACTGAACATTGTTGAAATACTGTCTGACTTCAGTTTTAACATCCTAGCATTGCATCTTATCACCTTCATCAACACTGTCACACACAGTGTTGAACATAACCAAATGTTTGTACAGTTCCACTTCAAAATACAGTGTGCAATGCATGATGTCACATCTGGTTTTAAAGTTAACAGATTGGCCAAAAGGTGCAGCCTTTGTCTCTTGGTGCAAATGGTCCCACATTTAAATCCTGCTACCAGAGGAGTTTTAAAGTTTATCAAAAATCCATTTGTCAGCAGATAGACAGGGATTCAGGACACTGTCTCTCAAAACTGTAGTGAAAAGGAATGTCACAACCTAACTCATACATAAAGCCTTTCAAGCTTTGGTAATGCGAGCAAAGGGTTTGCAGCCAACAAATCACAGGGTCCTTTCAATAACTCACATGTGCACTCTTCTTGATTTACCACTGATCTTTGATATTTATCTTAGGGGTTTTCATTCACATTAATTCCCATCTACAGAAAAAAAAAATAGGGATAACCAATCTATGTTCCAGTCCATTTTCATGTCAGATTATATTCTTCTATCTGTAGGTCCTTAGCAAGATAACAGAACATGTAACATTTCTAAATACCGTATATGTAACTATTTCCATAAACATTTTCTTTCCCACTGTCATTTTCCTCTAGGGGCTTCTTGCAGATATGTTGTGACTGGTTGCCAAAGACAAAGCATGATAAAACAGATTATCACGTTACTGTTATTATTGTCACTCATGAACATCTTTGTAAACCGTAGTCATGAAAGTCCATGGTCCTGTCATTTATAAAACCTTTCCTCCAAATCATTGAAAACAAGAGAAATGCATTAAGAATAAATATTAAGTCATTTACACACATTTAACTGATCCTGAAGTGGTTAAGTAATAACCCCTTAGTCCACTCCTGTTCTTGAGAGGTCAGACTGACTCATAAAGCATAATTAAACCAATAATGCTACATATTCAAGGAACATAGCATTCCATAAT
The DNA here is from genome assembly GCA_033807755.1 of Ellobium chinense. Lineage (NCBI taxonomy): Eukaryota > Metazoa > Mollusca > Gastropoda > Ellobiida > Ellobiidae > Ellobium > Ellobium chinense. The sequence goes on along the minus strand of JAWQUT010000008.1, from coordinate 4,008,031 downwards.
CTATAGTACCTGTTATACACAGTGACAGCATTTTTATTCAAATGCCTCTTACCATGTTTGGTGTGCGAGACTGAACCTGGCGTACTGTGGTGCCTGGGGTGGCCTGACTAGGCCTTGGAGAGACCACATTGTGGATGATTGATCTCATCTGGGTGCCAGTCACTGGCTGAACTCTCTGGCCAATGGTCTGAATACGCTGACCTATAGGAGGCTGATGCTGAACAGTCCGCTGATCTTGTATAGGAGATGGAGTTGCAGTCTGGGGATGAAATGAAGAAAGAACAGCATTGCGCGCATATTTCTTTTAAACAGATTTTTTACTTCCTCTGTGACTGGACACTTTGTTCATGAAAATACAATGTTACTGAATTCTGCCATTGGAACATAGGTCAGATGTCTCTAGTATACCAAGAGGAACTTGTGTGGCTTGTGAGTAAGTATTACTAAAATGGATAAGAATGTTTAGTCTAGTTCAGAGCAGATTATTGTAATTTCCAGGTTTAAAAAGAATACCATTGAGGAAAATGGAAGTTCTACACACAAATAAAAAGAAACCAGGGAAGTGGTGTTATATTTCAACATTAAATTCAAAAACAGTAATTCCACAACAGCAAAATAACCCCATAGTAAGATGTTTCTTGGCCAAGTAAGTACTTTATGTTACATATCATGTAATGAGAATATGTCCAACAATACTGTCAGTTTCTCAATCCTCCACAATCCTGTTTCACAATAATCAAATGGTCCACAATTACCTGATGAGTGATAGTCTGGATGGGCTGGGGTTCACTGTAATGACTGTAATCATGCTGCTGGTACTGATGCTCTGTCACACTGCCGTAAGACTGAGGGGTGCTTGGATGCTGGGCAGCTGTGGGACTCTGGTAACTGGGAACAGGTGAACTTTGATACTCTGAAGCTGAAGGGCTTTGGTAGTGTGTTGGGGGGATTTGGTAGTGGCTGGTGGCTGGCACTGGATACTGGGAGGTTGGTGAATACTGGGCAGTCGCTGGGCTCTGGTACTGAGTAGTAGGAGGTGTATGGTACTGAGGGGCTGGAGGCTTCTGGTATGGAGGAGTGGCAGGTTGAGCATAATGCTGAGATACTGTAGGGGGATGAGAAGTTGGCGGTTGCTGCAGCTGCTGATACTGCTGGTGTTGGGGTGTGGGGTAGCTGGGAGGCTGGTAGATGGTTGTCTGCGGCTGATATTGCGTAGCAGGCGGAGTGTAAGGTACTGGCTGAGGTTGGCTGGGAGGGGCGTAGTGATGAGGGGATGGTGGTGTTGCAGCCGCAGATGAGGGATACTGAGGAGCAAAATGCTGAGGATGGGAAATAGACTGGGGTGGCTGAGTCCTGACGAGCTGTGAGCCTGGAGGAGGACCTGCATATCTAACAGGCTGACCAGGACTGGGGGGCGGTCGAACATTTGCCTGAGGTAGAGTCCCTTGCAGCCTAGGTGGTGGAGCTCTAAAGTTAGGGTCAGTATTAGGTGGTGGACCTCGCGGTCTAGGATCTGATGATGGAGGTGGAGCTCTAAACCTTGCATCTGGACTTGGTGGAGGACCCCTAATGTGAATGTTTGCTGGTAAACCTTGAAACCTTGGATCATTTGTTGGGGCTGGGCCTCTCATTCTTGGGCCACCCATTTGGGGTGGGCCCCTCAGCCTAGGATCACCAGAAGGTGGTAGGGCACTCATCCTTACATCAGCAGTAGGAGGTGGACCTCTTAACTGTAGATTAACTGCTGGTGGTGGAGCCCTCATTCGCACAATCTGAGGACCTGCCATTCTTGGCTGGCCAGGAATCTGATTACCTGATGTAGGCCCACGGGGCTGAATGTTCTGAAACTGCGGAGGGACCTCTTGGAACAGTTGGGGTCTCTGTGCAGGTGGCCCCTGGGGGCCTGGTAGTCTCATTCGAGGTGCTGGCCCCACATGTGGTGCTTGCTGTTGGGGAGGAGGGCCTCTTACTGGTTGTTGGGTGGGTGGAGGGCCCAGACGAGCAGCAACTGAACCACTGATCTGCCTGACAGGTGCAGAATCTTGTTCTTTTTCTACCTTTCTTTCTTCTTCAGATCCTCCCAGAATATCCTCTATTGTTTTTCCTGAGGAAAACACCAAGTCACATAGCAAACACCATATACAATACTGTCCTCTTCCTTTACTTCTTCACTGTAACACAATGACCTGATAAAACTGATATATGCACAACATCTCCTATCCAGGGATGCCACTCACCTTTCCTGAAATTCTCTTAACCTTTGTGGCTTTGCGGGAATTCATAGTATGAATCCTCTACTTTTAACCTGGCAATTCATGGCAGAGATCTTAAACAATGCTATTTCTTATTTTCTGAACAATGAAGAAGCATAAATTTACTGCATAATGATAGAGCACAGCTGGAAAAGGAGGACATGCCAACCCCTTATAATATCCAAGGCCAGGCAGCAGATGAGGCTGTACAAATAAAAATCATCACTTAGTTTGACTCTTTTCATCAGTCCTTCAAACCCCTCTTTCTCAACGTCAAAAACTGATTGCTTGTAAATTCAAAGTTAGAATCTGCTTCAAAATCTTGTTTGTCCCAAGATGTGCTGGGGTGGAGAAAGGGGAAAAAAAGAATAAATTGGGAAGCCCCTATATACTTCTAGGGTGCTTCTTATAGCTTTTGTCAAGTCTTTCGAGACCAGAAGTGACCTCTTATCATTTCTAATGTAATCTAATGTCCATAAATTATAGTGACTTGTTATCAATTCTAATCTATTTATACTGCGGCTCTCCAGAAACTTTTGATAAAATTTCGGATCTCAGAATTTCACATTTTTCGAAGAGTCATCACAGATAACTGAATTTCCGAGAATTCTCTGAAGAGTGGCACCTCTGCTATCTTATGGGAGGGATACAAAGAAGTAAAGAAACAATTCCAGTGATGGCATCTTCCTTAACTGATCTGTGGTTAGTCTGGCACAATTATGGAAGTTTAAGACCTGATGATATGGACTAAATAAAAATATCTGACTTTCATGATTCATCATACAATTTACTGTAATACTAAGTTGCCATGCCCAAACTGAATCTCTGAAAATGGCACAATGCAGATTATTTTCTCACAACAATTATCTATTAGAGATCTTAAATAATTGCCTGAACAATACTATGAAGATGATCATGTGCTAAACAATTTTGAAAATGTTGCATGTTCTGTGAAAATTAGTAGATCTAGACTGGACATTTAGTAGCCTAAATTTCTTAAGATTCATTCTTGCCAGGGAAACTTAAAATTTTGTTAAATATAATATGTAATGACATCCTGACAAAAAAAAAATTCAATACCTTGTTCCCTTAACCGTGCCTCAAGTTCCTTGCGCTTGGCTGCAGCCTGTCTCTGTCTTGCAAGTTCTTTCCTCTTTTGAATCAGCTCTCGCTTTCGTTGCTGTTCCTCCAAAAGAGTTCTCATTCTACGAGATTCTTCATCCATTGGTTCCTATTGTGTAAGAGATGAAGTATGTAGTACAATGCAATTTTAAGAGGCTTTTGGCATACTCCTTTCTGTATTACAGTTTGGTAAGAAACTGCAAGCAAACGAACATATTATGTACAGGTTTATAAAGGAGAGACACGGCGATGCAGTCAAAAGCATTACTTTAAATTTCAAATCTGTTGATAATATCCCGTTACAATTGTTGAAGACACATATTTTTTCTGTGATAGCACAGAGGTGCAACTAGCAAACTTCTAATAGGCAAACATCAATACTAGGCTGAGCTCATACTTCACTTGCTTGGACAACACGAATGGACTCCCCATCAGGTGCCACTGAAGCAGACACACTGGTCTTGACAATTTTTGTTGAAGGTTCATCTCCTCCTGTGGATTTCCTTTTCACACCTGCAACAGTGGGTGTGGCCTTGGGCTGAGGGGTTTGTTTTATTTGTGTCTGCTTTGCCTTTTCAAGTAGTGCTTTAGCTCTAGGGGAGAGAGGAAAAACAAACTGGGCACTAAAGAATCTGTCTTGATAAAACAGGGCAAAGAGACACAAGCAAAAGGTGGAGCTATGTTGTTACACTAGACAGTTACTTCAACGATGTGTGCTTATCTTGTTAAATTGCCTTTTATAATTCTTAAGCTACTGCAAGGTATTTCAATTTCATATACTTTTACCAACTCTCCTGATGATAAAGTCGGTAGGAATAAATCTATAGCTGTCATTCACAAAGCTGAGTGAATGCATGCCTAAATGGTGGTAAGCATGCAAACAAGGAATTCCAAACCCTTGAATTTGGAATTCGTTTTGAAACTGGCTGCCTGGACCCAAATTCAAAAGTTTGCAGAAATCATTCTTCTATGGTGAACACACTGACGGGCTAGGAAGTGTCTAATCATGTTTTAAATCATGTATTCTTACATACATCTCTCAAATGTGACCCACTACAATGCATAAATTCAGGCAATTTCTAACCGTTACGAACCACTGCCTATGATAAGAAAGGAGATGAAGGCTTTTAAACCACAAGAAGATAGTGAAATGATCGCCTATAAGATAGTACTCTGCCAAAAACAAGTGATGTTCAAGAGTTTTTACAGATAGCATCAGCAGCTAATAAACACATCAATTTTCAAAATAAGTCTCGAAATCCTAGTACTGAATAGCTGTACGCAATAATAAAACTCAGTCCTAAGTGAGTTAATCAAATTGTGGAATTACCAACAGTTACAGTGCTGTCAACATTCATTTAGAATTTTCACTAGAAAGTTAATATAACAACCGCAGTCTGTGAGTTTTGGGACTTTTCATTCCAAGATTGAGACATGATAATTCATACCTGTATGGACATGCAGTGGTGTAAACAAATCAGGCCACCTTAGGCCTGCTGGTGCAAAAAGTGCATCATTTCCCTGTGGTTCCATTCTTCAAACTGTGTTACCATGGGTCTCTCCACACCATTTAAGAACTAATATTTTTAAAATAAAATTAAGTTGGCAATGCAAATGATAGATAATAGATCCTTTGGAAACTAATACTGTTGAACAACTCACTTTTGCTGTTGCACTGGCATCCCTAGTTTGACTGTTCTGGTATTTCCTGTTGCCGTGTTCTGGGGGCCTTGGAATCTGGGGTTGATGTAAATCTTATGCTTCCTGACAAGCTGAGCACCACCCTGACCACTAAACAGAGGCTGGGATACAGCAGGGCCCATCTGAGGCCCACCAGAGATTGGAGCCCTCATTGGCATATTAGGGTGTCCTTGGGGTCTGTTCGGACCCTGCATAGGCCCTAAACGTTGATGAGGTGATATCCTGCGTGGCTCGGGTTGCCTCTGAAATGTTCAAACAGATCATGGATGCCTTACAACACAACAAAATTACAGTGCATCAGTATGGTAATAAAATAACTAATAAAAAAGAAAAGAAGAAAAGACCATACAAACTTGATAAATTAGATCATTTCATCATAAGACTACATCCTTGGATTATCACAGTGTTATGCCGTTGGCAATTACAGACTATCCAGGAAACAAGGCATGGATTTGACAACCATAGCAAAACAGATCTTGATGATAAAACACATACCGGAAAAATTTAGCTGCAAAATCAAGAAGAGAAAAGGCATTAGTATAGACTGAGTGAGGAACAATCAATGCAGCAAAACATAAGATACTTCTCAAGAGAGAATCTGAGACAAGGTGATTTAAGATCCAGCTTCAACTGGTCAGTCAGCAAGAACCTTTGTATATACAAACTAGACTACTCAAAGTAATGTTCACACCTACCAAGGAATTTTGTGGTCCCAGTCTGTGAAGTGCACTGCCAGCAGGAGCTTGTGAAAGAGCAGCCACTGGTTTCACCAAGGAAGGAATGGGATGACCTTGCTGAGAAGTTGCAGGTGGCCGCGTAATGTGCATTGGGCCATGCATCCTAGCACCTGGTCCACCTCGTCCCATCAGTGGTGTAGGTCCTCTAAATCTTGGCCCAGCCATTGATCCTGGAACGCCTACCTGACCCATCTGCTGAGGACGCTGTCCCAACTGGGCAGAGGGTGGACCTCTCTGCTGAAACTGTCCTGGAGGTTTCATCTGTTGATTTGGAGGAGGCATCTGTGCTGATCCTGGCAAAGGGCCTCTCAAACTCTGCTGTGGCATTCTGGGAGATCCTGGGGGTGGTGGCCCACCAGGAAATAGTCCTTTTGGCCCTGGGAATCTGCCCTGATTAGGAGGAAAAGCACCTCTTTGGGGTCCACCAAGCATCATGCGAGGGGAAGCTCTAAGAAATGGTCCTCTTGGACCTCTGATAAAAGGGCTTCTTGCAGATGCAGGTCCTACTGGAAAAGGCCCCCTTTGATTTACAAATCTTGCTGGAAAAGGGCCTCTAGGGCCCATCATTCTGCCAGGATAAGGGCCTCTAATTTGTGGGCCACCTGGAAACATAAAACCCATCTGTGGAGGCTGACCAGGCAATCCTTGCGGTCCAGGACCCATCCTTGGACCCTGTAATAAACCCTGTGGAGGATTTGTGCCAGTGCGATTTCCAAGCCGGCTATGTGCACTAAGTCGTCCTGAAACCTGAGCTTTGCCTTTGCCTCTCCGTGACTTGTCAGTCATAAACTGTTCAATTTGTGCTGCCTGCTCTTCATTGATCTCTGAAAGAGAAGATGAAGACAAATATTAAAAACCAAGGTGTTTGTAAAATGTGCTGCTGGACTATTTTCAACCTATAGATCTGACTTACTAATCCGCAAACTTCTCACGGCACTTTTTCTGAAGTCTCTAAATCTAACAGCATATTTTATAGAGCTATAGCTCTAGGCTCTTGGTGAATGACACCAGTGCTTATAACAAATGGTCCGCTGCTCATTCGCAGAGACTTCACTTTCCCCAGTCACCTGTGGTGAACACACATCTCTCAGATCAAAGTAAATATACTGGTATATACTAGATATACATGATGTGTGCAATCAGAGTTCACTTTTTCGAGTTCACTTTTTCTAAGACGTATCCTTAATTGTTAACCAACTTCTCAAGTTGTCACAACAAATTAACTCGCATGACTGCATAACAATGTTTAGATATCATTTCGGCCCTCCTGAATATCAAATTGAGTTCTCACTGCACTATAATCTGGCTCAGGGCAAATACCTGACCTACACAGCTGCTTTAACACTGATCCAGTACATAAGAAAGCCAAACCTAGAGTGTCTGGAATAGTTTCTCTTGCTGTTGCTGGGGCGAGAGAGATAACCCCTGTCCTCTCTGTGGTGAACTTTCCACGACTGTGCCGAGAACTTTCATCATCACTGTCACTTTCACTCTCATAGTGGCCTGAATCCTGAAACAGAAATGCAACATCAGATGAGATGAAAACCAAGGTATAGTACTCAGATATTGTTAGACATAAATGAAATACTCAGTAGAAATTATTTGGAGGGTGGGATCTATTTTTCTTTGAAACTAGTTGTATGCTCAGTGAGTTCTGTCAGTAGTGTGCCATGCCAGATAGCATGTCCAGGATTACAGAAACACCCTAACAAGACCTTTCTATCTTGACATATCTCAATTTGGGAACAGCTCAGAAAAGTGGAAAAAAAATATTTAAGTGATGCACAAGAAAAGGACAGCTGAATCAATGAGCTTACCCCTTGAGAGGTATGTGCTTCCTCTGAGGTGTCTAGTTGGCCTGTGGCATATTCAAGATGAACCTGTGATGCAAATACTGAAGTTCACATTTTCAGATTGCAGAAAGTTTGCTATAAGTCTCTATAACATTTTCCTTTCTCCTACAGTATTTTATTCCTTAAAGACTAATCTATATATAAGTAAGCCTCATCTTTAATTATCCCAAATTACAGGACAAATTCTCCTTGAAAATTTGTCAAGTGCAAAACTAGGGAATCTGTAACAATTCTTCATGCTTTAGGTCTGTGAAAAAAATAAATTTAGCTGCTGAAATTCTCAGTCTTAATTTATGCCTTCTTACCAAACTGCCAGCTTTTCATAAAATTCTGGGTTGCCATAAGGCTATCGTATTCAAACAAATTTTTAAAGAAAGTTTACAAAAAAAAACAACAACAATAATCATGATCAATTGATGTACAAAAGCAATGAGTAAACCACAAAATACCTCTACCTGCTCATCTTGCTCTTCAGGCTGTTCGTAGCCTAACTCTACACCAGAGCTATCCACTTGGGTATCATCCTCTTCCTCCCCAGCATAACTGACCTGAGCTGTGGTCTCCTCATATACAGCCTCTTCTCCATTCCCATAACCTGCTGACTCAGAGTGGGCTTCCATGTAAACCATATCCCCACCATCTCCAGTTGGCATTCTATAATATAAAGATGACGAATTTCATTTTAAAGTCCCCTCTCTGAACACATCAGTATATCTGTTAGCATAAAAAATGCATTATATAAGATGAAAGAATATTTATATATAAGCAAGGAATGAAATACAAAATACTTTCTCACGTCACAGACCAGGATGGAAAGTAATCTTGCAAATTTTACTTGCCTCAGCGGACCTTGACAATCTTTAATGTCATGAATTTAAGATCATCACATTCTCCTTGACAGTCTATTTACTTTGGGTTCATAGCATGACAAATATACGACATGGTCAACACAATCAGACCTACTCACAAAAGATTTTCTCCTTTGCGATGCACTGACATGACGTCTAAAACATTGATGCTGAAATGTCTAGGGCTTCAGGTTTGTAGGCGTTCTATACAGCTATATACATATATAGAGAGAGCAACCAAAAAAAACTGATGCCTCACACACTCACACATACACTCACTTGTTGAGAAAAATATCCTCAATGAGGTATAATTATCTACAGAACAATGAAATCAGTCATTTTCATGCATCAGAATCACAATTCCTTGGGAATATGGAGACGGATGCAATTATTCGAAACATTCAAATTGAAATTTCAACACTGTGCTGTATGAAAACTGTTGCAGTAAGTGAAAGTTGTGATTAAGCTCAATGGCAATAAGGTAAGCTGTAGTTGTTCAGTCCCTCACCCTTCGGCAGCATAGCTCCCATTTTCATCATGTGCTACCAGTTCACCTGATGCATCACCTCCACCATGGTACAAATCATGATAGGCTGAGTTGTCAGCTTCCTGACCACTAACACTGAGTTCATCCTCCAAGTCAGCAGTATCTGTCTCTTCAAAAACAAAGGCTTGCTCATCAGCTGCAGGATCATGCAGGACTGGTGGCTGTGGTTGAAAGTGTAAAGGGTTAGCCATGGGTATACTAAATTTTCCTCTCCCTGTCTCACCATACTTGATAAGACAAAGAGTAAACAGTATTCTGAAATCAAAGAAAAACAGATAAGCCAGATTCACTTGGCTTACAACTTAAGAAATTCCTTCCTGGTGGCAAATGTTTATTCTTGCTGTGCACTAAAAGATTATGAACACAGATAATTTCCACTATACAGAGCTACTTTGCTCCTTTTAACGACACTTCAAGAAACCATGGTAGGCAAACATACCTGGTGAGCTATTGTGGTCTTCGATCTCTGCCTGAAAAGAGAACAGTAACAGTTACTACATGGGGGCAATGTTTACTTTTGCTTCACACAAGACAAGTCTAGCTGTAGTACAACAAAGACTTTGTGATCACAATTACAGCGTAGCAAATAAATCTTTCATGTGTAAAAGCTGAGGTATCTATGGCTGAGACAGCGAGCTCCAGAAATGTCATTTATCATTATGTGACCACAATCTTCAGCCCACAAATATCAAACACCAACAACTATAACAACAAAAAAAAAAAATTTTTTATCACCAGAATTATAAAATAGGTCCAGGGTATATGTGTATAGTGCAAGTCCTACTGTATATTGCAAGTCTTACTGTATAGTGCAAGTCCTACTGTATAAAATAGTGCAAATCCTACTGTATAAAATAGTGCAAGTCCTACTGTATAAAATATTTCAAGTCCTACTGTATAAAATAGTGCAAGTCCTACTGTATAATGCAAGTCCTACAACTCCTATTGATACACCAAAAATTTTTAAAAAAAACACCCAAGGGTAAAAAAGATTTCCTTAAACATAAAAGTGTTGAACTCGGACTCAGGATCAATTTGCGAGAAAACACAAATAAGATGATCAGATTGTAGGAGTTTTCCTCATCATAAAGGAAATTCAACTATCTAGAACAACTCTTAACAACTCTCTGTAACATTCTATTGTGTTCACCTTTCCATCACCCCCAAAAGTGTTGAGATGACAATGCCAGTATGAAATACCAACTAAATAAATGAATTTAACATACCTTGCAGCCATTGATCTCATTGAATCATTAGCAAATGAGACAGAAACAGCTTTGGCTCCAGCCTCATCCATGCCAAGTAGGGCATCCTCATCCAGTTCTCCATCATCTCCCATCAAATCCAGCTGCTCAGTAATTATGGAAAAATCAAACTCATAAAAGTGTTCAAAGCACACGCATTAGTATGCTCTAGACTCTTGTCAATCAACTTGCTAGGTCACATCTAAGCCATATGTTCACTTTTAAAGCCAAATAGGGCAACACCAATTATCATAAAACTAGTATTTGATTCTGAAATAAGTACACATTCAAGCACCTTTATTACACTGCTCTTACTATGAAACCAGCTTTACTGTGATATAGTTTTTGTGAATCCAGAAAGTTTCTTAGAGATTTTTGTATGCCTATTGTGAAATGCACCTAGCTGTAAACATGTTACCTATTGCCAACCATTTCCGTGTTCCCTGTCTTATTTCACACTAAACCACAGTCATTCTTGCAACTGCAAATCAATCCCTGGAATAGTAACCCCTACAGCTCTCTTCCCCTCCGTCCATTTTAACTCAGGATTAAACAGAAGCTTATTAACCAATCACAGTGCATCAAAATGAACCTTTCCTACACATAATTCTCCTGGTTGTTGTGAGGCAGGGAATGCTATAAAATTCTTGATTCCAAAATACACTTCTTGATGCTTTTTCTCACAAATAAAGTGTATTTACACAGCAATCAGCCAAAATATGGGTACTTGATGATAATAGGAACCTGAGATCAGGTGGAGAAAACATGTTTCTTACCTCAGATGTTTTGGGAAATGCTGTAATTCCAGATGTGTCACTTAACAATTCCTCATCACTGAAATGACAGATTATAAAAACACAGTTACAAGTTCAACCGCAAAACAAACCTGTCATCAAACAGAGATATTCCAGTTCTGAGGGATAGGTACAACACTAATGTCTTCTGACAAAAGGCTTGTGTCTGTGTGATTTTCCTGCCAAAATGATATTCTGCATATTCATGATCCTATTTTCAAGACCCATCTCCAAACTAAATGTTTAACTGTGAAATGGTAAATGCCTTTGATATATTACAGAAACTAAACAAATTAGTTTATTAAAGCGAAGAGTTATATTCAAACAGAACCACTCAATTTTCTTAAAATCAGTTTTGGCAAAGATAACTATTTCACTGGAAAAAGAACATAAAAGAAAACTGACTTGTGGATATTTCAGTAAAAACATTGAGATGAAATTAAATACTGTAAATTAGTCCCTTAACAAACATCATCTGACTGACATATCGGTGTAACTGCCCCTCACCTTTTATCCAAGAACAGTGTATTGTTGATTTTACTTAAATCCAACACTTTGAAAGCAAAAGCAGGCTGGCTATCCTTAGCACTGGACCCATTCTCCATCATTATTACAAAAGTGAATGCACTTCTAATGAAAATCAATACTATTTAAAAAAGGTGCTCTCATGCGCTGCTCAAACAACAGATATGCTGAGAACAGCAATTAAGAATACTTTTATTCCACCACCATCACTTGAAAAGTGTAAAGTCTAAGCCTATTGCAATTTTCAGAACAGCTGGAAATAAATACCACAAAGTTCATGTGGCATGCACTCAAGGTTCTGTTTCTGGATCTTCTCTGTCAACAGTGGCTAGTATTATCTTTTTCTTTCATCCATTTTGATAATAGGCAAGAAGAAGTCGAGTAAAAGCAGAAATTCAGCTTCAGTGGGAAATGACACCCTATTATTATGAACAGTGGCCTACAACAAGCTGTGGTACTTGAACAAGTCATACAAAATAGCATCACAGCAATACATAACACATACTGCCTCAGTGCAGGAAGTCTCAGCCTCTGACCAACAATTTTCAAAGCTTGTAGAAGAGCATTAAAAACATTTGCATGGGCATATAAGCACCAATCTCAGAGTCTGTGCAGCCAAAAAACTATTTAGTATACAGCCATACGATTTTAGTGAAAACTACTTGAAATCATGCAAAAAAAAAAAAAAAAAGGGGATTTTGTAAAAATGCTGATACACTTTTATTTCATAACAGTAATGAAATATGTCTTATGCACCTGTTAGACCCTTTGTATTCATAGGCCCATTGGCACTTTAGATACACATGAAATTGGAACTTCAGGATCCTCTTGTTTGAGTTAACTTTTTGATCATCACTGGTCAGTTAAAATGTCTTACCTATCCCAAGAGCTCTCAGTTGGCCGCTTTTTTGACATGATGACTTTTTCTGTCACAATAATGCAACCTGTAAAACAAGAAAGTGCATGTTACTTTAACAGCTGACAATCCAGCAGAAATTTACATCTACTGAATTGGGAAAAATGAAAATAAACCAGACAGGTCTGCTGATCCTGTCTGAAGAAAACTGATCTGAGCTGACAAAAAGCTAGAGGGTATTGCACAAATCTGGACCACATATGTGACATACTAACTATAACTTTTAACATTGGGTCATCAAATGAAACTTGTAGAACTGCGCAATTTATCTGTCACCTGCCTGCCACTTTTTTACTGCCAGAAATCATCGAACTAATATTTCTAGATCTAAGTTAGAATGTAGCAATCACCTAGGGGTCAAACTTCTGCACTGTTTAGTATGTGTGCATGTGTCTTTCCCATTTGGATTGCTGGCAATATCACAGGGATTTTGCATTTTACTCAATGCAGTTTTGAGTGCAGGAAATAAGGGGAAATAGATGTTATCCGGAAATCTGATTGCGGGAGGTAACTCCTGAGGGTTGACACTTAAAGGAGTTATGTCCCCTTTCGAGTACCCACTCGACAATACCCCGAGTTGTACACAATGTGAGGAAAGCGTGTTGCAGAATGGGTACCCAGCGCATAGACAGACTGGTGAACGTGACATACGGACCTGTTTATACAATATACACGCTATTAACTTATTGACCGCTCGGCCTATTCGCATAACTTTTAGCATCAATTGCAAGCTCAATCATTTCCACTTGGTTTCATATCAGTAACAGTACATTCCAATACATAAAACACTGTAGGCCTACAGCTCGATGCAAAAACTTAATCACATTATACATCAAAATTAGGCCCAACGTCTTGTGCAGAGTGCAGATCTGTAAAGATATTAATATACGTGAGAAATTTGAAAAGTAAAATTGTATCGAAGATTAGATAGGGTGACTGTCAGTAGTCTCCGTCTAAGAACTCACTGCCTTAGAACCCGATCCGCCTTAGAACCCGCTGTTGCCATGAAACCAATTTTTTTTCACTGTAAATTACATGCTTAAGAACCCGCTCTGAGACGAAAAATCCGGCTAAGAACCCGGCATTTGACCGAGAGACAAGCACACTTACACGTACAATGTCCATAAATTTAAGCGCAAAACTTGCGTTCAAACACTTATAGGCGGACGGGATAGAACAAAGCCAAACGCTACAGTGAAAGAGAACGGGTGGAGGGAAGGTGGGGGAGGAGAATCTTACAAAGGATGGAGTCAGGTTACGTCCTTCTTATACAAGCAGGCCATGTGCCCCCTCTGTTGAACCCCTAGTCATCACCTACCATCTATTGTTGTCTGACCGGGGCGCGATTGAGAGTGCACATGGTTTGCATGGCACTTGTACTTACGGCTGATTGGTCCGTGGTTGTTACATAGGATCATAAAATTAGCATCTGCGATTCACTTTCTATCACAATAATGGCCCCTTTCTCTTTATTTCATGTTAGAAAGAAACACATTAGAAAGAAAACTCCTACAACAAAATTAAACTAAAACGTGGTCAGGGAGGGATAGTACCTTTTGGTGGGAGGCATAGCCTGAAGCCACTAGTTCCCACCTGCACCAAAAAATTTAAAAATAAGAAAAAACAACAACAAAAAAAAATAATATAAACTGTCTAACGCATATTTTCATCCTGAGGTCACGATCCAGGTCACAGCAATCAAATGGGATATGCCATGGACATGGTGGTCAAATATGGGTTGCATCCCTTGTCATCCGCCTACGTCCCCAGTCCGCTTAAGAACCCGCTTTTTTTTGTCTCCGGTTGACCAGGTTCTTAGACGGAGACTACTGTACTAGTCATCGGTGTAGACCAATCATTAGCGCACTACAAGGTTTTGGCCTCTGAACAGAAAAATTTCATGAAACTTTCGTTCAGCTGTGAGTCACTTGTGTATGATGTCACATTTCTGTAGCAGACGGTGACTTTTGTTTGTCTGCAGATGATATATTCTAGAGATAGCCAGGATGTTGCCGATCGCTATGTTCGGTGAAAATTGAAAATATCTTTAAAACTAACAAATATTTGCCAGTGTGTTTCAAAGAGTAGAGAAATATGTCATCTGTCGTAAACGCCAGAACTTTACCTTGAATATGAAATTATTGCAATGAAAACATTGTTTTTCCACCCGTGCCCTCCTACCAGACCCATGTTCAGCGATCGGGGAGTGTCCATCTCTTCACAATGGCAATGCTATGTCAATCAATGTGCATTGGCTTCGATTGGAAAAACTTTCCTGAGCCTAACTTTGCAAATAACAGACATAATCAAGCAAAAACTGGCAAGTGCGCCTAATTTTGATTGCATTTTATGATGTAATACTAGACTAGTATTTGCGCCCAAGTCCTGCTGTTTGTTTCAAAGCATACACCGATGACTGGTACTAGTAGGTAGCGTTTGACCCAAAAATGACCCAGATCGCACTGCTATTCTAAAACAATTTTTTAAATAATATCTGCGTAAGTAGAATGGCAGTAACCTCACAGGTTTAGGAGTAGGGATTAATACTGTATAAAATCGGCTGTGTCGAAGGACAGCACCGCAACGATAATGACACATTTTTTTTCATAGACACTAAGACAGGTCATGGACTAGATCGATATTTCGACTAATTCACTGCTGTTGTTACAGAAAGCCATAAAATCTAGGGTAAAGATCTTACTCTCTTTGCTGGAGATAAAGAGAAGTTAAAATTAATAAAATACGCCATGGCATTCATTATTGTTGTTGGTCATTGACTATGGCATGGTCATTCTAGATCTTGGTTATTCTTGGTTAAATCTTGAGAACCACAATACTGTTATGGCTGCTGTTCACGCCCTTCACTCATATAGCATCGATTCAACGTCTTGTCTTTACTAAGACTTAATTAACTGTATCATTAATTCAAAGCGGTGCTGTCCCGCGAGAGAGCTCTGCGTGCCCATTTCGCGGTTAGGTCAGAACTGCCCTGCAGACAAACACCTGCATAGACATGCTTAATGATATGGTCGAGATTAAAGTCAAATATCATACCATTGGTTTGCAGAATTCAAATCTAGACTGGGTATACAATCTAGATCTGGATCTAGTCTAGTCTAGGTTTGTCTAACGTGAAAACATAAGAACCATCAGCAACAAACGCCTCTGTCAGTCGTGTTTCATGATGAATTATTGTCCTGTTGCCACTCTGGTCATATGTGTTTTTCTTTGTAGCGAAAATGATTTTTTTTCTGCATTTTCCTGTTCACAATGTTGATTCAACTTTACTGGGAAATATATCCTATAATTTTATTGTTTAAAAGAAAAAAAGCGCTTTACCCACTTTATTCAACATTTCAAGATGTTTTCCAGCAACTAACGAAAATTGATTTTCTGCTACATGGGGGAAAGTGGCTTTTTGTTTTCTCAAGCCGCAGGGGGAAATCCCTAAGAGTGGCAACACTGACCCTTGGTTGCCAAATAACATTCACGACTGGGGCCAAATTCTTTGTTTAAAAAAAAAAAGCCAAATTGAGGCCAAATCAAAACCTATGATGCAAATCTTGAGATCAAAATTTAGGTATACCGGTATTTGTATATAGTTAATACCGGTACAGTATATCTGAAAATTGATTCATAAGGCTTTTCTAGCAGGATAAACGTACGCCCAACATGCACACAAATAACTACACATAGGAAGAGAAACGTTGGGACTTTTTTTCGGTTATAATCACCAGACTAAAGTCCTATTTGAAGAGATAATGTGTTCCTTCAAATACTGGATAGCTTTTAATATTTATATTGATACCTTTAGACAAATAGGCCTACTATTGTACTTTTCTATTTCGAATTTTGCGTGCGGCTGAAGATTTTCAAAACCCTAGGCCTATGGTTTTTGTTTTGTTTTTTTCCTACACATGATACAATTTTGCTATCATGAAATCCAGAATCCACGCATCTTAAAGTGGAAGTGTGCTTGCTTCCATTGTTGTGGACTTGCACCCCCGCGACCTCGCCTGATCATCAGAACACTTCCTTCTCCGCACATTTGAACCTTGAACAACAACACCAACAACAATAACAAAATTGATAGCTTATTATTCTACTTGTTTAAGGACGCAATTCTAAAGTTGAAGGATGATTTTTTTGTTTGTTTTTGTTTCTATAATTAAAATGAAGGAGAAAATGTCTGTATTGCTGTAAAAGTTGCTAATTGAGTCGCAATATGCATAGGGTATTATATGGGGTATGAGAGCATTATTGCAAAACTCAGTTTTGGTATAGCACCGGGACAGGTATCAATAAACTGCAAAAACTGTATACTAGCAAGTGCATTTCCGCCTTGACAGTTTTTATTGTCGTCTTATTTCAATTTTCACATTACCGTTCTTGATAAATTTCATTCAGTCAGAATGTCTGCATTAAACTAGGAAAGGGGGAAAAAAAGGGGGGGGGAGGGATGGGGGGCTAAGAGGCCAATTCAAAAATTAAAGTTAAAGGAAAGTTGCATCGTCCTACAGATAAGATAAGATAAGATAAGATAAGATGAGATAAGATAAGATAGATTTTATTGTCCAAAGTGGCACTTTGTCTCGTTTACCCTGCTACATACATGATATACACGCGTAATTAACACAGACTGGTACAGTGTATTATATATATGTACATAACCGTAAGTGTACGACTATACATCTGCACACACACACACACACACACACACACACACACACACACACACACACACACAAATAGACACACCCAGACAGACACACACAGGATATCACACAAATAATCTCAAACTTATCCTTTCACAGCAAACGTTCAGCTGATGGCAGGAATGAACGGCGGTATCTCTCTCCGTTACATTTAATAGATCTTGCTCTGCCTGATCTTTCCGAGATATTTATTTGAGGTGAACAGGGATGGATGGAGTCCTTCATGATGTAATTTACTTTTTGAATACATCTGGATAGATATAACTCATCATACATTTGGAAGGTGGTTCCAGAAATTTTTCCTGCTTTCTTTATTATTCTGGTTATTTTTACTTTATCTTGTTCTTTCGTATTACCGCCCCAATATATAATACAAAAACCGATGATACTTTCGATTGTTGCTAGATAGAAAAGAGAGATAAGGCTGTTATCGATATTAAATGATCTTAACTATCTAAGGAAATACATGCGCTTGCTGATCTTGTTATGGACAAGAGATGAGTGCTCATGCAAGTCCAGCTGGTTAGGGACAGTAACTCCAAGGTATTTGTATGATGTCACAATTTCGACTTCTCTATCTTTAATTATTACAGGTTTAATCATACAATACCTTGTTTTTCCAATAAAACAGTCTTTCAAGTGCTGCCAACATGATATAATATATGCCTCTGCCTGCCCCAGACAACCTACAGGGTTACTTTAAGCAAAGTCCGAATTCTTACACCCACTGCATGCGTGGCAGCCATAAGCTTACATCAAACAGGTTCTACCCGCATGGCCAAGCTGTTTAGCCAATGTTCTGCGGACGAATGATAAAACGTCTGTATGAATCTTTTAATTCCAATGTAAATGGCAGCTGTGTCAAACAAAATCATGCTGAGGCAAAACAACAACAACAAAAAAATGCAGAATACATTACATGGCTTACATGGTCACACTTTACTTTTGAATGTGGATTACCAAAACCTTAATTGAAAGCTCAAACACACATTGTCAGATAAAGGTGTCTATGGTTGCTGGAACCTAAGTGACGTCATCATTTTTGCACAAGCCGTTGCCCTTCGAGGAAGGGGAATAACTCTAGACGCAAGGACAAATCTCAGTCACCCCAGCTGTTTTTATTGCGTCATATTACACACGTATGCGGTAATAGAACGATACTCTTTTTTTGCCAGATTGTCTCGGTATACACCATAGATAATTTTCAGAGGGAAAAAGTACTGGAAAACAGAAAATTATTTTTGACGTGCGTGTCCACGTTTAAGCCTTTCGTATGGAGGGCCAATCTGGCATTCTTGTTACTGACAGTTTTGATCGGCTTTCACATTTACATGGCCAAAGGATAGCAGTTTAAACCGTTCTTTGACAGTAAGTTCATATTTTCTTTCTTTCTTTCTTTCTTTCTTTCTTTCTTTCTTTCTTTCTTTCTTTCTTAACTTTTCAACTTCCTTCCTTAGTCAGCCTACAACCTCTGCTATACATTTTATTATTGTATTTTAGCTTGTCTCACCTCAACATTTATACTTTTTTTCATATCTCGAGATCATTCTAATGTCATTGGAAGAGAATGACAAGGAGATGCAGCAATATATTCACAGTCTCTCAGAACCATGCTGGAGTATGTTGATCTAGACGACGCGAATTAGATTCTCAGTCAGTTCGCAGCTAACAAAGAACTATATAGTCTATATCTCCACCGTGAATATTACTGTCTGGTGATTTAATGACATAAGATAAAAAACACGGATGGGTTTATCATTGATGTGAGATGTGGGAAGATCTATAAACCTTTCATGACATATTGATATAGAAGCTGCAACGTTAGCTTCATTTATGGAGGCATTATGTACAGGAATATGAAATGTAATACTGTACATACATGTATATTACAGTTTTAGAAGCATTATTATCGACCTCAGGCATAGACATTAACAACAGCAAAAAGTGCTTTCTGTTATTGAAACTTTTACGACTGATTTACAAATAGACTAAAAATGTATATAGATATGATTTCGTGTATTTAACAGTCTAAATTTACGCCAGCACTCTACAGTTATCATTTATGAAACAATCTGTCTTGAAATTAAAGTGAGGCAATCAGTTATGTATGATGTCATAATCTGTAAAGGGCTTTTTGACAGAGTCAACCCCAAGCAATAACTCAGCATAATGATGATATTTGAATAATGTGTAACCAGGTGACAAGGCATATTCTACACATTACTCAGTAAGGGGGAGGAATGTGAGCCCAGTCTGATAATTTTTCGGATGTTACATATTATTTTAGGCAGTTTGCCAACGGGGATTTTACCAAATTACTGTGAAAGATCAATTTGAGAAGATGGGCCGAAAAAATCTACTCTAAAAAATTTCATGCCCATACCGGGAATCAAAACCAGGACTCTCAACTTGCAAGTCTGAACGTGCTACCTCTACACCACAAGAATGCTGACTTCACAGCAATTTAATCCTTAAATATTGCTTGAATCGGTCCCTAACTTTCACGTGTGAGTCTTATGTTCACCCGTGACCCGGACACATTTCCCGACTACTTACAAATGCTATAGGCTAAACTTCAGTCAAGAATGTCGTGTTCAAAATTAAAGAGCTCAGAGGCAAGAAGAAGAAGACCCTCTAAAGCAGGTAGATGAGTTCAAGATAGAGCTTCACACTTGTGTGCTGCCTCCAAGCTGGCCAAGATCTTCACTGTACGAAAATCTGTGGCCTTTGTACTCACAGTCATCAAACATAGAATACAATCTTGCGTAAATTTTACTGCAAAAAGTCCAACGAACCTAAGGACTTCAGACAGGAGAAATGAGAGCTATGCACTACGCACTGACTCCCTATGGAGAAACATGTCTGTACTCCTTGAGAAAATATGCAAAAGAATAAAGTTGCTAAATTGTACCATGTTAAATTACGCAGAATATGCGTTTTAAAGAATTAAAACTGTGCGATAAGCGTGCACGTGGTTTGACTGACCGAAATGCATTCGATTAACTTCGTAGTGATTAGGACACATCACGAAATGAGGCGGCGGGACAACTTTTGAAAGTGCAATTTGGCAAGATATAATAACAATTTACAAGATAATCGTGAGATTTGGTAACATTGATCTAATTAAACAATAGTTGTAAAAGCCCATAAAATGTACTGTCCAAATAGTCTGTAGTAATAAAATCACTTACTGGGCGTTCCGATTCCAATTTTATAAATATCGATAATTTATAAGTATTCAGTCATAATAAATCAGTAAGATTATCCATGGCCGCAGAATAGGAAAGTCAAGTACCGTAAGGCGAGGCAAAACTAAGTACAGAGATGCAGACATTCTGACATAAAGGCCAAAAACAAGTCAAATGTAAGCGAACCAAGGCTGTAGCTACACTTCTGCAGGCCTTACAATGTCTGGGGGGAGGGGGGCACAATTAGGAGAAAAAAATGAGAAGGAGAATAGAAAATAAGAAGAGAGAGGAGATAAATAAGAAATATGGGAAGGGAAAGAGAAAGGAAGAGAGAGAGAGAGAGAGAGAGAGAGAGAGAGAGAGAGAGAGAGAAGGAGGGAGTGAGATATTGCACTTCACGATGGCCAATATACTATATTTACATACTGGTTTACTGAATGCTCATGCTGGTGGGTGTATAAAACAGAAACAAGTGATTTCCAAGTATTTTTCCGCGGAACAAAGCACATCATTTTCTTATCACATTGCCTTGTAAGTAATTTCAAAGAAGAAGACTCGAGTAGTGCTTTTGTTTTGATGAAAAACAAAATCTTTCCAAAATGTAGGTTATCAGATTAGATTAATTACCCTACATTGTTTGAGAGACTTGTTTTAATAGGTTTTAAAACTCAGGTTTTAGACAGTATCATAGAAAATGGAATATTTGAACACTACATGCAGAAAAGTGTCAAGAACAGATCCTGAAAGTGAGAGGGAGGCAGGGGTCGCAGGCCCCCTAAGCTGAGTGACCATGGTGTCTTTATATTCTGTAAAATATTTTAAGAGTGTAGAGATGTCCATGTTCCACTTCTATCGCTAAATGTTTGTAATTGCTTCGTTGTTTCAGTTTTTAGAGACAGATTGTATGCTTTACACGTTATGAAGTTTTGTGGAAATTTTTTTTTTTGCCCGACTTTGTGGAGCTGACCCCCCCCCCCCCCCCCCCCNCCCCCCAGCCCATAGATTAACTTATTTTTTTGTGGTACAATACTTACTTTTTGGACCGTCGATCTTTTGTATTTATTTCGTGCATTTATTAAAAAAAATACAATAAGCAAATCATGATAAATCTTCTCATCTAATTTCATCTACAAATGGCCCAGAATGCTCGTCCTACTTCCTTTGTTTTGAAGATTTCATTGGGGAGCATACTCCGACCCCCTTGATTATTTATTTATAAAGCCAATGAAACGTCTTTTACGTTTGTATTTTATGGAAACCCTTCTTGACAGTAGACATATCACGTTATAAATATACCCAATTTTAACCAGAAAAGGTACTTTTGCTTCCTTTTTTGTTTTCTTTGAAAATTTCCTTTGAAAGTACGCCCCGGTCCCCAGATTATGCTTCCACCTTTGGTGGTTTTGAGCACGCCCTGGGCAAAATTAGGCTCCTGTCCCTCATAACTTCCCTCAATCCGCTTCTGGTAATGATTTAATGAGAGTAACTTTACTGTAAACGTCTCTAAACGTGACAGTTACGAGTAACAATATTATTTTACTTATCTAAAAAATCCTGTAACTAAAATTGAACTGAGTACTCCCGCCTACACGTTTACTAAGTGCACTTTGGTGTGCAAAACTACACTGCTGCACCTTAATGCGGCAGAAGAAATGAGAATAGACGCGTTCTCTTCTTAGCCCATTTTCTCGTCACAACTCAACTTTGATTGTTAGGAACCGGCGACTGGGAACACCCGGAAATAGCTGTTGTCCTCTGTAGATATAATTAATTAATTGCTAGGCCTATGTGATTTGATTGCAGCCATAATTTTTTAGTAAATATTCGCTATAATCATCGATACTTAAAAAAGTATTCAAGCTAACATTCAGTATATAAAAATGTGGCGTTCGCCCAGGACTAACTAACGAATCCAAAAGGGGACTCCATTTTTCTGACCACGGCCATAACTTTCGATTTGCGCATGCGCAAGTTATTATAATTTTTAAGTAGGTCGGCGAAGGCGTTATCCAAGTGGAGAAGACTATTGTACGACATGATTGTCAACGTTTTGTAATATTGGTGAGTTTTTGCTGTTGTTAAATGAGAATGAATATATTTGCGATGTCATATAGTACCCTGTACAGATCCTTCTTTGGAAACGTTGACTTTGGTCAAGATATCCAAATGGCAACAAAGAAACCGGCATGTCGCAACTTCCGCCATTTGTCGGATCCCCTCGACTAGTCTAGATCAAGACTAGTCCAGAAGTCTAGTCTAGTCTCATTGTTACTGAATGAGTTAGGGAACAAATTTCATTAACAGTCATGATCGCTATAGTATGTATATCATCACAATGAGCTCTGACCTGTCAAGTCGGAATACAGGAGTGTATTCGTCTAATATTACTCTGCTTGACACTTGCATTGTCCCGGAGTCTGGTTTATCATTATGGTCGAGAGACAAGATCTGAAAGAGTGACCGTCCGTACCAGTCATCGGGGTATTTTAACATCTCTTTTTTATCTCCAGCAAAGAAAGCAAGATATGAGTGTCTTGGCTATCTCATTCTCGAAGGACAGCACCGCAGTGATAATGATACAGTTCATTTAGTCATAGACTAAGACAGGTCATGGAATAGATTTAGATCGATATTTCGATTAAATCGGTGCTGTTGTTAGAGAAAGTCAGTATCTTTATCCTTACTCCCAAAATATGAGGTTACTGGCATTCTGAAAACCTCCACGAATGTTATTATTTTAAAAAAAAAATATTTTTGAATAGACTAGCGCTGCAATGTGATCTGGGCCATTTTGGAGCCAAATGCTGGGAGGATGGCCTTCTCTAATGACAGCACCGATTCCACGACTTGTCTACGACTAAATGAACTGTATCATCGGTGCTGTCGTTAGAAATAGCCAAGCTGGGAGGATTTCCATATGTGGTAACTGGCGATAAGGAGTTATGCTCGTTTCAACTTATGCTCCTGTCTGGATGGGCATTAGTGTTAGGGTTAAGGGTAGGGATAGGGTTAGGGGGGATAGGGTTAGGGTTGTATTAGTACGTTATTCGGAATTAAGGTACTGACCATAGGTAAAGGAGTTACCACACATATATGGAAATCTGGCTTTCTCGAAGGACAGCACCGCAATGATAATGATACAGTTCATTTAGTCATAGATTAGAGACAAGTCATGGACTATACTATATCGCTATTTCGACTAAATCGGTGTCGTCGTTAGAGAAAGCCGGAAATCCTTCCCCAACGCTACTGCTTAGAGACATAATCCAGGACTTGCACACGGTTACCAGTATATATATACAGTCGAGTCCGCTTAGCTCCAATTCGCTGGGACCACCCCAATGAGTTGGAGAAATCAGGATTCGACTAACAATTTCCAAGGCGGGTCAACCGTATGCGAGCGAGCCAGCACCCTGGGGAGGTCACGAGGGCAATTCAACAGGGGATGTAACTAAAGATGGCATATTGGGGAAGTATTTTATCATTAAATGGGATTATTTCTTTTTCTAAGAAATCGCTCTGAGTAGTAGCTTAATGGATGAAGAGGCCGCCGCTTTTTCAACTTGTTCCCGGTTTGTCAAGATCGTAGAAAGCGTGCTAACGGGAACGCCATATTTCTCAGCTATGACATTCTTCGACATCGCACCTCTGTCGATTTCCTGGAGCATGTTAATATTCGACTCAATGGAAAGAGTCTTGAGGTTTCTCTTTACAGGATTAGAGGAAGCCATTATTTAGAGGACAAATTCAATTTAATTCAAGTTGAAAATGATAAAGATGAGTCAACCGTACGCGAGCGAGCGAGCACACTGGNGTGGATTTCGGTTAGATCAGAGAACGTGTCATGTGGATGAACGGTCTATCCCGACTGTGCCATCCTACTCCTTATTGTCTGCTGGGCTGTCCTGAGTCTGGCAACGAGAAGATGTCAATGCACGATATCAAACCATGACAGCAAAGAAATTCAATCCCATTAGCAAAAATATGGCCGAAATTACCTTCTCCGCTTAATCGCCCACTTTTTACATGATCCCAAGGTATGGCGATTAAGCGGAGTAAACTTCAACCAATTGAAGGCAGATGCACATGGCATCGCCATAATGATGAGACAGACACTCCCTGAGTGATAGCCGAACATGGGTCCCGGTAGGAGGGTATGGGTAGAAAAACAATGTTTTCATTGAAATAATTTAATATTCGGGAGGATTTCCATATGTGGTAACTGGCGATACATTGAAAAATATCTTATCAGTTGATCAGAAAATTTCAAAGAGTTCACAAACCATTTGCAAATGCAATTTCTCAAGAAATAAAACATTTTTGCTCCTGAGTTCTGTAACGGAATTAATGAATATTTAACTTGCGCACTGTGGAGATGGCTTTAAGCTTGGCAGACATTTTGATATTCGGCTTAACTTGGGAATCCAATAACAGTACCATTTCTCTTTCTTTGGTTATCCCCTCCAAAAATCCAAGTCACTCTTTTTTTATACCAGCCCCATCAAACTAATCCCTCTTTTGTGTGTTCATTGGACGGTAAAGGTCAGGAGTTCATTCTTGGAGTTATCACATATGGAAGTCCTTCCTAATATTCTGGCATCTACCATTTGTATGAAACTTATCAGCAAATATTTGTCCGCTTTAGGATATGTTCAATTTTTACAGAACGCAGCGATCGGCAACAACGTCCTCGCTCACTGTTACCAGAATATATCCTCAGCAAACAAGAAAAAGTCACCATTTATTATGAAAACATGACGACGTCACCAGAGATACCTCCCTCCCGCATATTGCAGGAATTACCCGCAAACTGGCATTTTTCCCTGCATTCCCGCATGATACTAAAAATTCCCGCAAATGGCCTGCCAAATAACAAACTGACACCATCAAGCAGTATGTCCAGTATGATTCGCAAACTTTGCTTCATGCTCTTTTCAAAGGACAGAGCCACTGCGGAAATCAAGTCTTTATTAATAAAGGGAAGTCACTCTGAATTGTTTGAAAGTGACAAGATCCCTGCTGGCTGTGATTCAGATGTGTCGGCCCAATGTGATAAATTTCAAATGACCATTTTACGTTTTTTCAAATCCATAGAGCTTTTATGTTCACCTGTTTAATAAAAAATCTTTTTGATTTTGAAAATGTCAGTGATCAGAAGGCAGAAAGTTAAGATGTTAGAAGAAAATTTAATGTGTGGTCAGTTCAACCTATGATGATGAGGCCAAAGAGCGGATATCAGAACCTGATTTCTGTTCACAAGACCTATGAAATGGATTGTTTGTCACACAGTGCCAGCATTACAAACTGTACAAAATCAGGAATGGCATTAAGTTCAGTAGCAAAATCTCAGACTGTGATGGAGAAGTGAATTAAGAAAGCAGGCCATAATCTAGACTAGTTCTGATTTTCTTCAGCACTCATTTTTTAATGCCTAAATTCAGAAAAAGAAACATATTCCTCATTCTGTTATTGTTCATTTATGTGAAGAAAACTGTTTTGTAATGATAAGACTAAGAAGAGGTGGAATGTGTGCCTCGTGTCTGTTTACGATTCACATGTGGTGTTCGTGAAAATTCCCTCATTGGTCCAGAAATTCCCTCATTTTAGAGGGGAAATTCCCTCATTGGCATGTCCAGAGATAGGCATCTCTGCGTCACACAAATATTGGGGACGGAGTGATTTTTCTTACAGCTGAGTGGAAGTTTTGTGAAGTTTTGCTGTTCAGAGGCCAAAACTCCATAATACGCTGCGCGCTGATGACTGGTTTACACCAATGACTCGTACAGTTACTCGTGACCAAGTCACTACAGTAGTTTGGAATTGACTCGCCTGTGCTGTAGACTGTAGTGACTGTTGTGTGATTGTAGGCTAGTGTAGATGATATTGTAGATTGACCAATGAAATGTGAAAGATGGGAGGGGAAGAAAGGAACCAGAGCTTGATTAGGAAGGATGGGAGAACTTCAGAGAGAGGAACTTCGAATGAGACTCGTAACTGACTCCTGTCTTGATAGGCATAGGAATTTGGGACCTGCTTCGACTGATGCTTCAGACTCTATTGAATTAGGGTTAGAGTAGGGTTACTGTTATAGGGTAGGGTTTGGACTTTATTAGTAGGATGAGGTCTGGTTAGGAGTGTGAGTCTTATGCGGAATTCTTTCCAATTCTGAATAATTTTACACTGTCAACACAAAAAAATACATTTGTTTTTTAATGCAATTTTGTTATTTTATGGTCTTATACAAGAATTCTGATGACAAAAATTTAAAAAAAAGATGGTATCAGTTTATTCATCCATGCTAAGACGTCAAATTGGAGAGAAGCATTTAGAGAGCATGACATTATTATTGTTGGAATAGTCACCGCAAAACTAGGACAAGGCAAATAAATAACATGGAAGTGGCAGAGTATTGATGGTTCTGTGATATATGCATTAAAGTGAGGAACTAATCTCAATTTATGCTCCTATCGACAGATATTAGGGGTTGGGATAGGGTTGTTTTAGGAGGTATGACCATAAATTGTTAACAACAGTTCTTGCCAAATTGTGAAGTAACCAGTGGCAGACTTGCACATTACGAAAGAAGTAAAAAGAAAATGTTGATGAACAGATGAGGTTTATTTTGAATTCCTCTCCTTGATCCTGATAATGAGATCTATGCAGCGTCTGCGCTCGTGGTCCCCCCCCCCCCCNGAGTGAGAGCCCTTCTTGCAGCTGTAGGCAAAGTAATCAACGGTAGGAGTGTAAGCAGCAGTGAGTGTTGCATTGCTCTATGCCAGAATGTACTCAATATATCATGTCTGATTGTGCTCTTGTTAGTTAGGGAACTTGCAAACAGTAGACAAATTCAAAAGTTTACAATAAAAGATGTGTGCTGAAGGGCCTGAGAAATTATACTGACCCAGTCAATGAACATACACTGACATGACAAGTGAGCAGCATGTCATGGAAATGTGAACTGGCTCCAACATTCAAATCAGCACTGCAGAATTTTATTCGCCTTTTTGTTTTTATCCCATTTAAAGGCCATGAAACGTCTTTTTGTTTGTTTTCCCTTACAATCCCATCATAAAAGTACTAGTAGCGAGTCATAATACATATATTGTTTACATCAAATTTCACCCATAAATGGCTCTTAAATATTCTGTTTGTTTTCTCTTTTTTTTTGAAAGATTCTCTGGATTCATACCCCTGCTGAAGAAATCATCAAGCTTGAAAACCTTAGGCAGTTGGCAACCATGAAAATAATGCCCATGTCATTGTCAATATGGCAAAGCAGTAATATGATAATTAGCAATTGCTCAGCACTGTCAAAATATTGCCGTGATTCTGCTTTAGTGTACAGAATGTTTTTTGTTTGATATTGATTTCCTATTGTCACATCTTTTTGGTCAGACTAAATCTTATTCAGTCTAGTAGGACAGAAATGTTTGCCAGCCCAATAATCCTTGACCTCTGTATATACTCTGATGATGGATTTTCATAAGCTTTATCCTGATTTTTTTTAATTTCCATAAATTTCAGACATTATTTTATTATAAACAGTAATCTGTATTTTTTTTCCTTTTCCTTTTCAAGGATAGCGTAGCAGACCTCCACTTCAGAAATGGATTACGATTCATCTTCCAAGTTTATTTCATCGCTTGCCAAATTCTTGCAGTCGTTGTGCAATGGTTATGTGGAGTTTGATAATGGCGTTCAAGTAATTGGCCATTTATATCTCAGTGTTGACACTGGCACCACTATTGACTACATTTTAAATGAAAAAGTATGTAAAACAGATGAAAACAGTGTCACATTTATAAGCAACAGCTTCCATGCTCAACCTGCTGAAAAACCAAAACCTCAGGGCAGAAGGACAGCAAAAGAGTCAGATAAGACAGAATCAAAGAATGAAGAAAATGTGGAAATTAACGTTGGTAGTCAAGCAGAACTACGAAGTACAAACATTGGAACATTACCAGCATCTCATAACTCACATGGTGCAAAACGTCCATATTCTCCATCTCAGAAACAGTCATCTTCTAAGTCAGGGCGTTCATCTCCCAGACATAAAAGGAGTCGGACTGAATCTCTTGATCAAAATATTCAATCTCAAGCATCAAATCCTGCCAGTGAAAACAGTATTTCATCCGCCCCTAGTCCAGCTGCTGATGGTATATCTTCAAATATCACAACTGCTCAAAGCTCTGATGATGCTCCATATGGTGATTCATATCAACAAAGTTTCTTTAATCCGGATGAGGAGAATTCCATGGCTGATGAATCAGAGGAAAGAGACATAAAGCCTTCCATTGATACTGATGTGACTTTCATCAAAGAAGAATTTGCTCCATCCTCAAGTTGTGCTCAGTCAAGTAGTCAAAGTAAGTGGTTTGTTTTGTTAAATTTTGTGTCATTATTCATTTGTAAAATTGTGACGGCTAATCGTTTCCTGGAAGCAAAAAGCAAGAGTTCCTGTTTATTATTTGCATTCTAAGAGAATAAGAAACCCAGTATTCCTTAGTTCTAAGAAACCCAGTATTCCTTAGTTCTAAGTTCAGGCCTATAATGTTCTTTCTGGAACATATTTATTGGAAAACATGGGCTGTATGTTTTGCTGGGGAACGATTCGTCGGGAATGGAGCCGTCCCCCTCAAGCGGTTTTCACTGTACATGTACCAGTGTTTTCAAGGATTTCCCTGACGGCCTATTACTTGGCAAAAATTCTAAAACCTGTCTGACCCAGGTTTTGAGTTTTGAGACAATTACCAAGCAAGAGTGTGCTTGCAACCTGATGTTTATTGTCGTAACAGGACCAACCATTCTCCCATCTTTTTCCTTTTCTGCTCTAACATAATTTTTTTTTTTTTTAGGAGGGGAGGAAGAGATCTCAGTTTTTGCCTTTCTGGTTGTTGCTACTGCTGTTATTTTAACCACTTCATTATCCTAAATAATAACATCAGTTAAACCATTACATTTTAAAGTAGACTATTGAAAGTGAAAGAAAAATTATTATGCAAGGGCATGGCAATGGAAACCCAAACCAATAAAACAAACTGTATCATTCTCGATTGCAAACTTGGAACTGCTTAAGGAGTAAGGAGACAGAGATACATACTCCACTGATAGGAAGACGTATTTTGGGTCCTGGGTACACTGTTACTTTTTGCTTGGGCCTACTGCCGGTATGGTATACATTCTGCATTACCAGACTCCGAGGTGTCTTAGGTGTCTGAAAATGATTATTAGACCAGGTGGCTGAGTAACTAAGGAAGAAATGGATAGCTTGGTAACAAGACTAAGAACTCCTACAGTGACCGTTAGTGCTAATCAAGCAGGAATGCAATTTTAAAATGCAAGTTCAGCTCACTGTTTATTCTAGTTAATTCACAAACTTGAAAGGCCAACAAAATCTCATGATCACTTTCAGAAAGTTCATCAGGGAAAATACTATCTAGTCAGCTGCTAAGGTACCTATAAGTGGTATAGGTATAGCTATATTTGTTTCAAATTAGAAAGGCAGCGGCAAATATGGTTAGAGATCAGTGCAAAGTCTAGTACTAATACTCAGTTTGTACTGCTTCTTCTCTTTTCTGCCATATCGGTGAGTAGTCCACTCCAGCAAACATGATGGTCAGAAAAAAAAATTATCTAAGCCAGTGTAATCTTCCTAGTTAGTGAGATTGAAATTGCAGTCAGTCCAGACATAGATCTTTCAGATGTCATATTTGGTTGATCCAGTGATACCTTAAGTTCCTTTCATGTGTTGTTGGTGAATGCAAATCAATGCAGGCTTTCAGAACAATTCAATTTTACCTACTTTCACAGATCGTGATAGAAGCCATGGAGAAGACTCATCTGTATTTCCATATCAGTCAAATCAAGTATTCCCTGGTGCTTTCTCCGGGGGTGGAGGCTTCGGAGCATCAGGTTCTCAGAGATCAAATTTCAGTGCAGCTGGTGATAGATCTTCACACCTGTTTGGTGCAGGTCAAAGTTCGTCCCAGATTGAAGGAGGAGAAAACTCAGGGGATCCATCAGGTTGGTATATTTTGCCTTATTATTGTAAGAACATGGCTAAAATTATTAGCAGAGAGCACATGAGCTGATACTTAGCTTTGTAACTATGAAAGAGTTTGTAATCAGATTTGACCAAAAGAAGAATTTTGTTAAGGGTCTTTGGAGGAAGATTGAGGAAGAGTAATTGCAGATGGAATAAATCTCAGCTGTTCTTGGAATGTTATGCACACCCAGGAGTTCAAACTTATCAGATGAATTGGTTAGTGGAAATCACTGTCACAAGCTGATCATGTGAACGTCACTGATTCATCAGTGTTATTTACAAAATCTCCCATCATCAGTGAATAGAAATGCTAAGTGATGGTCAGACATGAAAAATTTCTCATAAACAACCAAGCCTCTCAATTTGCAAATCTTGTAAACTGGAGATGTGGAAAGTTGATCAGTACTAACTTGTGAACATGAAGTATTCTGTTGGTTTCTGATGATCCGTCCCTCTCACCACACAAAAATTGTGTGTATACACATTTTCTCTCATGTCACAAACAATTTTTTTAATACTCATGCTTGAGCAGTTGTATTGGCAAATAAAAACAAATATTTGAATAAACAAAGATAGGCCTAGGCGTTTTGTTGGCAGAATGCAGCAACACTTACAGATATACACGACACAGAGACATGCTTTGTCAGACTCGTGGAATAGTTTCGTGGGGTTCATTTGGAGTTTGCTACTGTACTGGCTTTTGAAGAGTTCGTATTGTGTAATGTAAGGCCTTTACATAAATGAGAAGTATCGTCACATCATGGAACACAATAGTTTCCATTCATGTACATCGGTTCCATGAAGGAGAATATATGTCAGCGTGCCATATGCTGTTATTTATTCTTCATTTCATTAGCACCACAGAACATCTTGCAAATTTAATCAGACACTGTCCCTCAAAAAAACCCACAAAGACCAGTCTTGTGCATTTGAAAATATAGATCAGCCTAAAAATTGAGATTGTTTCATTTGAACTGCACATGCCTGACAAAGATATTTTTGATTGACCAGTTATCAATGCTCTTTTAGGCAATATCAGTACAGAATTTAAACAGCTTTTAAATGTAGAGACTCATTTCTACCTGCATATTTTCTCTCGCCACATCTTACATTGATCAGCCAACATTTCATATTTAAACACAAGATGAACAAACCGAGTATGAAGGCTGATGATCATTAGCCATCAGTTCACATGGGTTTCATCAAGTGAAAGAATCTATGTTGTATTAAGGGTTGTATCTTCTTTTAACCAGTCATGATCTTAGGAAAAACTCATCAGCTCTTTATGCTAATAGTTTTAGCCATGAAGTCCATCCAGTGATGATTTATATGATTTGGTACAGTTCATGAAGTTTGCTGATTAGGGCAGAAGTTACTGTGTGTTGTGGTGGGAGGTCTTTGTTAAAAATGCATATCTGTGTCTGCTGCTGTATCTTCAACCATTCACAATTTTCTCTTAATGGGAGAAGTTTCAGAATATGACTATATTGAAATAGCTTTCTTGTGACACTTGTGCAGCGTTTCATTCAAGCCAAATTTTGATAGTATATCTAGGATGCAGATTAGACTTAAGAATTTAAGAGAATGGAAAACTGAGAGAATTGCTAGGAAGAATTTTTGAAAATCATAGAATTTTTATAACTGTGTATCTTTTGAAGTATGATTTCATTCTCTGGCTAAACAATTGTATGGATCTAAGAATATTAATTTAAAAAAAAAGAAAATCCAGTAAGGTAAGAGAATTAAGGAAAATTCAGTGATATTCCTAACAGTTCCTTAAAACACCTATTAGTCCTAAAATTGGTGAGAGATTTACTGCAGAGATTGTGGATCAATTGGAATAATGTCAGCAGCATCAGGAAATTTTAAGTAAAATATTTGATGTTAAAACATTGGCGGGTAGTAACATCAGTCTTGAGAACTTGCATCCTATTCTGCAAATTGGTGTTCCATTGTTAATTCTCATTGCTAAGCAGTGAATTGTAATTGGTCTTTTGTAGCTCCAGATTTGTGAGACTGTTGCACAGATATCTGGTTATTTATTAGAGCAGATGCCCTATTCAAAGTCTCATTTGACAATTGAAAGTCAACTCAGATACTCAGATAGTATATCATTATTACATATGAATTGAAGATCATAATTTACATTTGAATTGTTTGCAACAAAATAAAAGGGAGAAGGGCTGTTTTCTATAAGGTTTTACTGAAAGCCGAGAAAGTCACTTTGAATTTAAAATTTCAGGGATGTCACTGCTGAGAAACTTTATCAAAATTTTAAGAAAGTTGTCCGTGAAGAATTCTTTCCAGAATGAAACATCATATAGAACAAAATTTTGACTTGACATATAGGGCGATGTTCTGACAGTGTAGTAAGCAGGAATGAAATCACTTTTGGAATTTTCTTTTTTCTTAGCTGTTGACCCACCTTCTGTTGAAATACAGATTTATCAGAAAGCACAGATTACCATATTTTACGCTTCTTTAAAAGAAAATTCAGGAATTTTTTTTTTATTAGATGTTTTTTATCCTTGAATAGGGTTTCTCAACTCCTGTGATCGAGATCTAGTGTGGGAGCACAGTAGTGCTATGAAAATGCTTTTGTGCCTTTCACTGCACACTAATTTCAAACTCTAAAGAAACCCATTGGCTACTTCAACTCAATGCATAATATCTGAAGTTTCAGTGCTCACTGTTGAACCAGTGTAACAATGCCAGTATCACTTAAAAGACAGACAAGAAATTGAAACCTCAACTGATATTGTGACTCAGATGAGAAATCCTCAGTTCTTAAACTGAATTTGCACAACCAAGTAATGGTTGTTTTGCTCCCTGCAGTGGGACCAGAAATATGCATATTAGTACTGTGGGGATATAATGAACTGTACCGTGATCTGGGGATATTTCCTCTGTTTAAATGGCCTCATTCTGTTTTTGACACTGGATGGGCTTCATGAACATTTTACATGATTCCCTCATATACGAAGCAATGTTAGATAAAAGGCTTGGTTTGAAAATACACAATGACAAATCATATGGTCAGCCTCTTGGTATCTTTTTTCTAACTACATGAGATAAATGATACATCTTTATGCTATTGTTGAATGTGCATCTCACACAAAAGTGATAAGCTACAGTGTTTTATTAATTCTTATCCTGAAAAACTGAAGCAAAAAACTTTTTTTTTGTTGAAAGTAACAAAGCTGTTACTTATTTAGTTTATCTGGTTATAGGATAAACAAATACAAAGTGACTTGGCCTTCTGGCCAAAACCATCAGCCTAATAGTACCTAGCTCTTCTTTTTTGTTTCCCTACAAATGCATATCTCTTGTTCTCACCTATAAAACATGCCTGACCCATACAAGAATTTTCATGTCTCCATGCTTTATGGAATCATGAACACATTTTTCAGTACACCTCAAAAATATTTACATATTATTGTATCGTTTTAAGTTTAGTATTTAAAGGTTGAAAAGGATTTATTGATTGGAGGTCTGAATTTAGTGTAAATAATATAATAATTTCTTGACATTCAGAAATACTTTATAATGAACTTTAAAGATCATAAAGCTTCTAAAAAGTTATATCAGTGTCACAAAATTTCCAACAAAAAAAGAAGTAGGATGTGTTAGTGCTGTGCTGTTTGCATTTTTGATGTTTAGACAATAGAAGCATCTTTTCAACCTTGCAAGGGGGATGGAAACTAATTATTAGTTTTCAAATAGATCTAAATCTATTTTTATTGAGAGGTTATGATGTTTGATTTTAAGGAAATTGTCATATAATACCAATCTGAGAAATAGACAAAGACTTCTATATTTCTTTCGGACTTTTATGTCTCTCTTTGTAATGCAATATTATTAAAAACCACTGACAGAATTACTTAGAAATTTGCTGTGAGATTATAGACTTTGATAACTTGAGGGAAGTTGGATTTTGATTTATAGAGAACTTAACCCATTATCCATTTTGCTACATTTTCTCTTGGTGAAAAGTGACATGGTTCCTATGTTTAAGTCACCAAAATGTCACCAAAAGCATTAAGATTTCAAAAGTCATGGGGCATAAAATCATCTTACTTCAAAGGGCTTCAGGTTGTCAACTTTTAAACTAGGACAAGCATTTCAGAACCTGCTGTGGGTAAAATATGAAGCTTTTCCTTTAAAATAGGTAAATTACGTTGGCAGAGATAAAGACCATGCTTCAGTCAGTTTAGGACAGTTGTAAAATCTGTAAGACCCATCTTACGCAGTATATAAATTAAATATCTGTGTTATGTCCAAAATTTCATAATTTGTCTCATGTTTCGGAGTGCCATGGGCTATGATAATTACACGTCTCTACATGGAGAATTTTGATGGTTCTGTGAATTTTCATTTTTGCAACATTTGTCAATAAATATAGTGTAAATTCCTCTACATTCAGTGAATTTCAATTACTCCACCATTTTTATGAACTGTGCCCTAGAAACTGTAGATATGGCACCTGTGGTTTTGGCTCAGAACTCCTCAGTCTCATTGTCTATTGATGTATAAAGGAGACTCAGAAAGGAACTGACAGCACTAAGCTAAAACTGTCTGAATTGAGATCACGAAGATAAGCTTTTAACTGTAGTATACTGTATATCAGAGAGACTGACTATTTTGGTTTGACTTAAATATTATCCCTCATAAAAATAGGCAGCTTTGTTGATAGCCTGGTTTTCTAAAATGCATTTTATCTAACATTGCTCACTATTTATAAATGTTGGTACACAAAGCACACATCAAAGTTTAAAAGGTAAGTGGATGTGAAAGCTTTGTGACCTGAAACACTTAAGTGGCCAGGGAGGATGCAGTCTGAAGTGAGTGCAGGGATGAATGGCAGTCATGACATTCATCTCATGGAAATGCTAAATTTTTAATGTCAAGGACAGTTAAAACAGCAGAACTTCAGCTTCACCACAGAACCTGTGCTGAAATGATGGAACGCACAGTTAAAACAGATAGAGAAAGCCTAGACCTCATTTAGATGAAAGAAAGATGCTCTATCATGCAAATGTAACAAATTTTCATAATATGGTTCTGTTAGTATTGTGTACCCCTTGAGTCAACTGTCGATATGGCAAAAACTTTGATGCTGCTTCCATCTCAGAGCTAGTTATTCAACTTCATGTAAAACCCATACTTGCTTAGTCATTTTTCAAAAGAGACTGCAAAGCAGATGGCTCGATTAGAAAATGTTGCAGTTATTCAGATGCAAGTGTGGAGGAGCTCAAGAATAGTATGTTGTGCCATCATTTAAAGTACATTTAATCTGTTAATGTTTTGAATTGTATTGTGAACTGTCAAAGCAGTTGTTAGAATCTCAAACATGAAAGGAGAGTGTGTTTGAACTGATGAATCACAGTGTCACCTTAGAAGACTGTTCCTCCCTGCTCACTTTGCTTTGTGGTATGGGGACAATTCAGATCTCACAATCAATGCTATCATTTCACAGCTTCAGGATAAGTGCCAAAGCTGTGTTGGTGGGAATTTGAAAGGAAAGGGACAGTGAAAGATGTAAAATTTAGAACATATCTGGATTTCTGTGCCAAAAAAGAACCATGATGGGTTGGCCGGGATACACAGTAATATAAAATGATGCAGACTTTCAATGGATTCATTGAAGGGTATAGAGCAGAGGAGGTCTAAGCTTTCACACAAAAAATTTAAATAGAAAAATGCTTGTATGAAATGAAAACTTTGAAAAGAAATTGTGATGATGACTTTTCCCCCTTCCATTTAAGCATATTTCGTTTAAGTATATTTGTATATTTTGATGTTATGGTTGCACAAAAGACACTGATGAATATGTAGAACTTGATTGAATCCATTCTGTCCTGATGTTCAGACTTGAGCAGATGTTGATAAAAACTCCATAAAATATGGTTTGGGATGAAGTTCATCCGTGTCTTTTGGTGTGTACAAGTATAGGAAAAAAATTGTTGTTGGAGAGGGCCTGGGCTGGCAGGTGGTAAACTCAGAAGTTCACATGGTTCCCATTGTTTTTCATTTGGTTTTGGCCTCAGCATTTAACAATTTGGAGTTGACAAGAGAATCTGTTAGGGGAAAAACATTTGCCAGCAGCGAGATATTTCACAAATGTCACAATGACCATGAGAACTTTTAAGGATGCTCCTGTTCATTTGTATATGAATTGGCTGCAAGCACAAGGGGAAAAGGCTTCACATGTAATTACTCTTGTCAAGCTTTCAAATTGTTATCTTCAAAATTTGCAATCCTGAATTAAAAATTGGCTAAATTCTGTTGTCCCAATTTAAGCAGACGCCCCTCTCCCTTCCATAGAAGTTTCCCTCACAGTACACTTGGTAGGCTAACAACTTTAAGGCTAATTTGCATGCACTCGAGTTTAGAAAGCAATTTTTCTTTTATTGTCACATTATTCTCTCCCTGTCTTGAATAATATATGAGACAAGGGTTAAGTATTGTGGAGACAAGATGGTCATATTCGTGTTGGACGCTATCTAGAATGTAATGGAATGCCCAGTGCCTGAACCTGACAACAAAATCATGCATCACATGGACTCAGATGTGTCACACAGAACACCCTTTACATCTGCTGAAGCCTTCAACTAGGCTGTTTTTGCCTAGGTCAGGCTGGATGGAATATAAGGCTGTAAAACTATGTGAACAACAAATCTACAAGAATGCGTCATCATCTAGTGTAGATACCAGGAAAGGGCAGGTACTCTTGTGCTATGGGCTGGCATTTGTCCGAGTCATCAAGTCCTGGTTACAAAGTCCAGGCTTCCGTTTAGCAGTAGGCAGTAAGATGTTTTGTTCTCCGATGCTGTGGTGTTTGTTGCTTCCACAACCGTTGCGCACAAATGAACTGATGCTGAAAATGTTGCATGCATATTACTTCACAAAATCTTTAGCATAGGACAATGATACTGACAGAAAAATCACAATGTCCTCAGAACATTGTCTACACTTGCTTGAAACATCTGTTCTCATGCTTCACTGTACCAACAAATTCTTTGCTCATGACATCCTTTGCCCTGTTCTAAAAATTGCCTGAAGACTTTGAAGACAGATTTTACACAATATCCAGCAAAGAAAATGTGTCCGCATTGCATTTAAATTATTAGTAGTTTACTCTGTACATGTATCTTTTGTACCTAGTTCTTTGCCCATGGAAAACTCAGTGGACTTGGTTTATTCATGACCACATTGTGAATTATTTTCCCAAATATTTTCATGTATTGTGCCATCTTTTATGGAATTTTGTGAACCATGTCATTAATGTCATCGAAAATATGGTTGTGTTTTTATTGTTCAATGAAAGATGTATACGGTTGTTAAATGAAAGATGTATATGGTGCTGATGGTTCCATTCTAGCAGAGTAATGTTGTTGATCTTTTTCGGACACAACAGTTGTGTGATCGCATAACTTGATAATTTGATGTTGTTGGTAAATATTTAGGCGTATAGTGTAAAATGTGAAGCTTTGTCCTTCAGAATTTTGGTGCATGCAACTTCTGTATTCTCTGGTCATATATTCAAAAACTTGGTGGAATTTCAGGGATTTGCCCAGTGTACATGATTTTACCATCAGCTTGTCTCTCAAGGCCTGGTAAATAAGCTTTTGTGAGAACTCTGTTGCATGTTGACACCTTTTTTTTTTTTTTTTTGTCTGCAGCCTTTCTGGATGAGCAAAGCTTGAAAACAATTATATCTATAACTTCTGAGGAGCATAACAATCCTGTTACTGATGTGGTTGGATCTTCACATGCACAGTGTTTTGGTAGTCCGAACAAGACTTTCCCATGTCATATTTGTGGGAAAATATTTCATGTCAAACATCAGTATATTGGCCACTTGAACACACACATGAATCTGAAACCATTTCGTTGTGAATTTTGTGAGAAGTCCTTTGCATATGCCACAAACCTGAGTCGTCACAGAAGAACATGTGAAAATAATCCTCAAAACATGCAATCATCATCACCATCAAATTTGACTGTACATTTCCAAGAACCAGGAAATAGCTGAGCTGTTTTCATTCCCATGCTTCCACTTAAGATGAGAGTTTGCCAGCCCAGCCTTCAATAATCATAGGTCACTTTCTTGATATTTATTTTTCATCCGTCCATTTCCCAGATCATATGCAGCCTATCAGACGAAGCAACTCAATTGGCAGTAGCAGTCATACTTTATGGAGCCATGCATGCTCCTTCTGTGGCAAATCTTTTCACAATAAGTCTGACTGCATTGGTCATATGAACAGTGTACATCTGAACACTAAACCATTCGTGTGCAAGTTTTGTGCAACAAGCTACTCTTACCGGCAAAGTTTGAATAGACACCTTGTCTACTGTAAAAGGATTCAGTTGAGCAAAAACCCTGCCAGCTAGCCCTGTGTGTTGAGCTTACTTGCAGCAGATGTAAGTGGAATATGTCTGGTATTTTATATTCCCTCAGGATGGTGGAGTGGTGATAGATGCACATTGAGCTTTCGCAAAAGATATCCATGCCCCCACTGTACAAAGAGCTTCAACAACAAGGGGGACCTTGATGGTCATGTCAATAGCCAGCACTTAGGAATAAGAGCATTTACCTGCACAGCTTGCAGTAGATCCTTTTTTTACTTGCAAAACATGAAACGGCATCAGAGGAAGTGCTGGTATATGCTGCAGTAGGAATGGATATTTCACTACAATTTCAAGTGTGTGCAAGTTTTATTGAGTCATCGAGGCCCTAAAAGATCTAATGGAGGGGATGTTTTTGAGATACCTGCCACTTGAGCCTTGTTAAACAACCATCAAAATAATAGTTTGGAGGTTTGTAACCATAGCCATGATCTGCTTATTAGGCCTGTGATTTTAAGTCAGGTTTTCTGTTCTGATTGATGTTATTGACAATAGTGTATTATATCATTTTTCAGTTTACTGGAATATGGATTTGCGTCAGTCACATGATTTGAGTAACTTTCAATCTGCCTTGACACCAGATCACAGTTGTGACTTTTGTGGCAAAGTTTTTACAACAAAGATGAGTTGCCGCGACCATCGAAATGCAGTACATCTACAAGTCAGCTATCCATGCGACTTCTGTGGAAAAAAGTTTCCGTACAAGAGAACTAGAAGAAGGCATCAAAGTTTTTGTGCTGCTGGACGTACATCTAATCTACATGAAGATAAAAATTCTAGTATAAAAGTTAATTTGTGGTAATTTGACCAAGGAAGTAACAGCCTCAAGTGCATGAAAAATGTCCTCAGAGTTGGTGTTGGGATTTCATGATCTTATGCTTTGTGCCAAATTGGATAACCTGGCAGCCAGTGCTTCTCCCTCTTTTATAGTGGTTTGTGTTCTTCGAGTGCTTATTCCTTTTCTTTCCCCTCAACAGATCTTTATGATTTATCCAGGAAGAGAAATTCAAATGGACATGCATCCTTTTTCTACCAAAGCAGACAGCCACCTTTTTTTCCTCGGCTGAAGCTGACATCTGGAAAAGATACTTTGAAGAATTTTGTTTGCACTTACTGTCACAAAAGATTCTGTAGCCAAAGAGACCTTGATGGTCACATGAATGCAAGACACCTACACCAAAAGCCCTTTGCATGTGAAAAGTGTGCTAAAAGATTTTCTCACAGAACCAGTTATAATTATCACAAAAGAATATGTAAAAAACAATAGCGAACCACAGTTGTGTCTCTTAGGTCTGCATGGTGAGAGGGATTCTGTGATTTTGTTGGAAGTTATACTACGAACACATGTTCACAATGGAAAGTCTTTTTTTCTCTGTTGTTTGGTCTCATCTGAATGCTTTAAAAAAATCCGTACCAGAGTAAAGTGTGCACTTCCTGCCTCTTGCAAGCACTAACTTGCCCTTCTGTTTTGTTACAGATGTCAGTTATAGGGGCAAATTTGGATCAGTGCCATTTCATCTCCTCTCTGGCAAGCGTCACATTCCAGCTCAACCTAAAGGCTTTGCGTGTAGATTTTGCTCCAAGTGTTTTGTTGCTAAGCAGGATCTAGAGGGTCATATCAATGCTCAGCACTTAAACTGTAAACCCTTTCACTGTCCAAAATGTTCTAAGGCCTTTGCTTATGAAAAAACATTGAAGTGTCACTTAAAAATGGCTCATACTATTGACTATTGTAACTAATATGACTATATATGCAGTAGTTTATCATATCAGTGCTGTCAGTATGGTTTAGCTAAGTATTCAGAATGATGATTATTGTCACTATATATGAGGGCTTGGAAAATTTAGCTAAATATTTTGGTGTGGCTTGCAGTTCTTTACTGGGGATCAAGGGTCATCGTGATGGGGAGCAGCACAAAAAGAAAAAGCGTTTGAATTTATTTTAGCTTTATGAGCATTGGGTATATGACACAGCCCACTCCCATATGTACCAGGATAACTGTTAGAGGTGTCACTAGAAAGTAGTGGCCAGAATTGAATTTGGGTTGACTTTTGACACCAGTTATTTGTTGGGAAGTTGTT
The DNA here is from genome assembly GCA_033807755.1 of Ellobium chinense. Lineage (NCBI taxonomy): Eukaryota > Metazoa > Mollusca > Gastropoda > Ellobiida > Ellobiidae > Ellobium > Ellobium chinense. Next base: position 3,967,050 of record JAWQUT010000008.1, on the reverse strand, counting down.
TTTGTGAATGAAGTATGTAAGCAAGCTTGACTGTTACACTGTCTGTACTTTATAAGCTTGCAGTAGCAGAAGCTCTCTTTCCAATCCCTATACTGAATGAAGTTGATATTGGTGCCTTGACTTTGCTTATCCCCAGGTTCAAGGCAGTCATCCATAGCTCTGACTCAGCCTCTGCGAATTGACAGTGAGAGAGATCTAAATTTAAGATATTCACAGTTGCAATACAAGATTTCTCACCGAGGTTATATTTGTGAATACTGTGAAAAAGGGTTCCTCGTTAAATGTGACTATGAGGGGCATGTCTTTGCTCAACATCTGGGCTGTAAACTTCACCAGTGTCAGTTTTGTGAGAAGTCTTTTGCTCACAAGAGAAGTTTAAATTTTCACCTCAGAACCCGCCATAATACACTTCATTCTCAGAACAGTCTTTCATCCTGCGGGTATCAAAAATAGATGTGCGACCCATCTATGTAGAGAATATTAAGGCATTGATTTTCTAAGACCCTGGTGTGAGCAAAATAAGTTGCTGAAAGAGTGATCTCAATTTTTTATTTCTTTTGGGGGGNGGGGGGGGGTTATTGTGGAATTACATATCCTTAGCTTCTGTTAAAGATGAGAAGTGGTGGGGCTATCACTGACTTGCGTTATTGTTTGATCCAAGAAAGTTAGTTAAAACCAGTTAGTTTTAAAAAAAACATGATTAGGGTTTGTTTTTTTATTTATTTATTGTCCTGATCTGATGCATGGTAGTGATGAAGGAAGCATGTTAAAAAAGTTGCATCTAACTTGTGCTGTCCTTAAAGAGCAAACCTAAATTTGAGCACCATTTGTTGTTTGTTTGCTTGTGTTGAGGCTTTGGATGGCAAGGGCTCTCTCCAACCAATAACCGTTTTAAAGGTTATTTTAAATTAGTGCATTGACTCTGTACTTGTCCACAGGTTCCAGTGAGTCTGTTCCTAAGACACAGATTTTCCAAACTAATAGTGAGAAACAATCGAGTGGTTACTCAAAATTATGTTACAGTGTTGTTAAGGGATCATATATTTGTGAATATTGTCAGAAAAATTTCCCTGTCAAGTGTAACTATGAAGGGCACGTGTTTTCACAACACCTTGGCTGTAAGCCATTCCAGTGTAGATTTTGTGAGAAAGCTTTTGCTTACAGAAGGAGTTTAAATTATCACCTGCGAGCCAACCATAACGCTTACTAGATCAAAAACATTTTTCCCTCCTCTTGTTTCAAGAATTTTGTTTTTTCTTCCCAGGGTCCATGGATAGTTTGCCTATTTATGGGATGTTATCCCCCCAGTTATCATATGTTACTCATCGCAGCTTGGAGATGGGTAGAACTGGGTTTTATCAGTGTGAATTCTGTGACAAGTCATTTACTGCAAGAAAAGATTATGAAGGACATAAGAATACAAGACATTTGAATACTAGACCATTTCAATGTCCACAGTGCAACAAATGTTTTGCCTATAAAAGAAGCTTACAACACCATAGGCGTCTAAGTCATCACTGAATTTTGTTTTTGGAGAACTTGCATGTAATTTCCTGCAGTTTTCTTTGGTTTTGTGGAAGACTTTTACTTTGTCATATGTCATTATATGGCTGGATTTGCTTATCCTTTTTTTCTTAATAAATTCCCGTTATTCTCAGGATCAAGAATAAAAATACCAGTGCATATGCCAAGCACACCTAAAGATCTGCAGATTGGTTGGCCTAGCAGGAGAATACCATGCCAGTTGTGTCACAGAACATTTTATACCAAAAGAGATTACGAAGGACATATGAATGCAAACCATCTCAAATGTAAACCGTTTCAGTGCTCTTTCTGTGATAAAGCATTTGCATACAAAAACAGTTTACAGTTTCATCACAAGACTGCACATGGTTCACTTCCTTTGTTTTAGTACTAAGGTTTAGTGTTTAGGGCATGGTGGAAGTTAGATTTAGCATGTTTTTGTTAGTGGCACAGATGTTGGGTTTCCCGCGGCTGTTATTTTTAGGGGTTTCAATGTATTTTTTTGAGCCAGGGGCCACTGTAAAGGATAAAGGACCCATGTGCATGTAGAGTAAGCTAGGTATATTCGATATAGAGAAACACTATAAAAAATGAATTACCAGCAAAGTTACAGCGTTGTGTAGTATGACATTTGGTATTGACATCTTTAAATAAGTATTTTGAAAGTTTTTCAAAGCCATCCTTCGAATATGGACAGGAGTTACCTAAGCCCGGGTCCTCATTTTACACTCCATATTTTTGTCCAATACATTTTTGTCGCTGTGTGCAGGAGTCACGTTTACTTGGTTGAGGAATAAAGATATGGTACAACACAAGAGGCTTTCACTTCAACGAGATGTGATCGGCAATTATGTGTGTCAGTTCTGTACTAAACGCTGTTCTGCTAAAAGAGAATTGGAGGGACACATCAACACTCACCACTTGTATGTGAAACCATTCTCCTGTACTGAGTGCTCAAAGTCTTTTGTTTACAAGAAAGGATTAATTTACCACATGAGAATCTCGCATCCCTTTAAGTGAATATTCTCATAGCAGACTAGGTCTGAACAAACATCTGATACATTTACAGCTTTAGCATCCGTCCAGAACTGGCAACATGTAAGGTATGTTGTGAGGTCTCAGCCCAGGTTTTCTTGCACTGTCATGTTTTTACTTGTCTTGGTGGACCACTGTAGTAGAGTTTCACCTTTCCCATGCAGACTTGAACCACACAGACTGGCCAGAGCTTTACATCCCATGCTCCACTGACCAGACATCCGTGGATGCCAGATTACAAGGTTTTAAGAAAACAAGTATCATTTGTGAAATTTGTCAAAAGACATTTGCCAGTCGCAGACTTTTAGCCGGACATGTGAACTCAAAGCACCTAAATGCCAAGCCCTATGTCTGCCCATTTTGCTTAAAGGGATTTTCCTATAAAACTAGTATGGATTATCATAAAAAGATGTGTCTTCGTGCATTTCACACTGTTCTTTGAGAGAAGATGCAAGGTAATTGTAATGAAGCATTGTAACTTCCTTTCGATTATAGAGTGTGAATCTGTCAGCATGTTTCCTTCGTGTGGAGCAATTTTCTATCTCATTTATCAAAGGTTCCTCTGTCTCACTTTTTTTTATATTCCTATCACAGACACTTCAGAGTGGTATGGTCATGTCCAAAAGGCCATTACCTCAGGTCATGGGAATGTGAAAAAGAAGAACCATGTGTGTCACATATGTGCTAAAGCCTTCGTCAATTCCAGGGTTTTAGTGGGCCATATAAATTCTGTCCACTTAAATATAAAACCATATAAATGTGTGTACTGCTCAAAGGGTTTCTCTTACAAAAACAGTGTCGATGTTCATGCTAAGATATGCTGCTATCACCATTCGGATCAGTAGTTTTGAAGAAAAAAAAAAAAGCACCCCTTCCCACCTCGCAGTTGGTCTGGAAATTTAACTGTCATGCATGTCTACCCTTGTTAGCCCAGGAGTTTACTGAGTTCATGTGCACTACTGTTGCTTTCTTATGGGGTCTTTGTTTTGTTTAATCGGACAGTTTTTAAACATTTCTTTCTATTTCTCATGTTGTATTAGAAATTTGGAATGTGATGGCTTCGCCAGTCAGTGGAATAGGATCCCATGGCACAAAACCAAGGCCAGCAGCTGGTAACATTAGATGTGAGATATGTGGTAAAAGGTTTCCGTCTCGTCGATCACTTCATGGTCACATGAATTCTGCCCACTTGCATCTAAAACCATACCAGTGTCCAAACTGTGCCAGATCGTTTGCTCACCAAACCAGCATGACCTATCATAAAAAGTTGTGCACCAAATCATTCACTTTGAAGTAAAACTCGGGAAATTTGAAACATTTTCGTTTCTTGTCTTATTCGTATTCATGGTGAAAGTTGTGTATCATTACTTCCTTTTGACGGCCCTTGACTCCGTGATTTTTGTAGTAGTGATTCTTGTAGTAGGTGCTTGAAACTGTTATGACAAAGAGAAAACCTTTTTTTTTTTGCCTCTCTCCTTTTTCAGTGTCCCCTGGATTTGGAAATATGTTTGAAGGTCAGATGTTTAGGAATCCATTCAGATTTCGAGCTTTCCGTTCAAGGATTTCCTGTCAATACTGTGGGAAGAAATACACGTCAAGGCGGGATTTAAATGGGCATGTCAATGCGGTCCACTTGAAATTAAAACCATTTCTGTGCCAACAATGTGGCAGAAGATTTTCTTACACTCAGCATTTGCATGCGCATAAAAAAGTGTGTCCTGTTTTATCTGTACACTATTTCATAAATTAATGATTTTTTGTAAGTTGATGCTTAAAGATTCATTTGGACTGCACTTTTTTTAATCTTAAAAAAATATACATGTTAGTAATACGTAGCAGAATGTCCGTCACTGTCACAATACTTAAGTTTCTCTCTTACGATGGCGTCAGGATGACAGGGGTTCACCTCCAGATCGATTGTGTCGGTCAGCTACGTTGTCACTAACCTTTTGCCAGCCCTGGTCTTATGGACCCTCATCAATTAGCATGAAGGATTGAATTATTGTCTCCCTATTTTCAGTTGGATGGCAGGACAGTGACCCAAGAGATTTTGTTAGAGGAGTGTATCCATCTCAGACTGTAAGGTCAGGACTGACTTGTCGCTACTGTGGAAAGATATGTATTTCTAGGCGAGATCTGTCAGGACATACTAATGCAGTTCATTTGAAGATTAAGCCATTTGTCTGTCACCTGTGTGGGAGAGGATTTTCTTACAACAGAAATTTATATGAGCACAAAAAAATATGCCCTGGGCTGCTCCCTTTGTCATCCACCATTTCATCACCTCCTATATAATGCCTTTTTAAAATTATCTTTTTTTTATATCAGAGTGCCTTTCAGGGCTTTCACTACCCATTGACAGGGGAGGTTTTTTTGTTTTTTTTAAAGTTTTATTTAGCAGTTTAAAAATGCGAACCTACATGTAATTTTATGTGGTTTGTTCAGTGAATAGTAATACGCGGTCGCAAACGTGAGTCGGGTTCGGGTACAGGCGCTTTGATCACATTAACCCCCTTTACTGGAAAATCAGTCTTTGTGCACGTTTTGGGTGTATGGAGAATATGTTATGCTTACAGAAATAACTGTACCGGCAAAAAGAAACCTGACGGGATATATAAGATCAATTCAGGATTCAGCTGATAACTGTAGTATTTTTGAAAGTATAATTTTTGCAGTGTTATGAATTAACAGCAGCACATACACTTCAGTGAAGGGAACGCCGAAAAAAAAAGTGTTGATGTGTGCCATCCGTCTCATTTTAGTTTTGAATATGCTTGAAAACAAATGTATTAGTATGTGAAATGTGAACTTTTGTGGTTGTGAAAGAAGGGAGAAGGAGAGTCTGTTTATTGCATAATTCTCTTCAGAAACCGTGTGACAGATGGTGCTAGCTTATGGAATTTCTTTTCTCTGACTAAAACCATACGAGGTCCAGGCCCACGGGTTATGCTGCTGAGTAAATGTAATGACCCTCATGTCTTCCCCAGCATTATCCTATGCGCAGCCACGAGCTCCACAAGAATCTATCAGACATAACTGGTATGTTTCAAATCAGCACCGGTTGTCTTGTGAAATTTGTCATAAAAAATTTGTCACAACAAGAGATTACATTGGTCACAAAAACGCCAGGCATCTACATGCCAAACCATACCTATGCACCTTCTGCGGACATGGTTTTGCTTATAAGAGAAGTGTTGATTTTCATCAGAAGAACGGAAAATGTCCAGGCTTGCAACAGTGATAAGCCTCCGCCTGATGTGTAATTGTGTGTTCTCTGCCGAATTTGGGCATATGTAACCAAGAATTTGATATTTTTTTTATTGTGAAAATTATGCAATTATGAGGATTCTGTGTTTTTATGAATTGTTAGAGCTGATGGGCCGAGGGTAAAGGATGATGTGCCGATAAATTTTGTGTTTCATCAGTTCGATGTGCTTCTGTTGTTTCCTTACGAAACATTTCTACGCACAGCGACAAATTGCTGGTACAAGAATTCACTATCAGTAGCAGTGATTGTGAGATATTCTAGTCCAGAGATGAATGTCTTGAATGAGTTTTGTTGTTTTTTTTTTTGAACGACCAGCACAAATTAGTGATAATTTGATATTGACATTGTTACTATGGCTGAACGTTTTAATCATAATATAGACCGTATGATTTTGTTTTAATTTTTAGAATTCATTGTGAAAGCAGGTGGTTATTGAATAATCTTTTTTATTAAATATTTCATGATGTGAACTAAACTGCAAATTTTGACTTGATGACTTTTTGTGTACTGTACTGGTAGTTGTTTGTAATGAATAGTTCAAGAGTGTTTTTCCAAAACTCAGTAAGTGGGCTCTGAAAGTGTTTGGAATACAGGGAACTAGCTTAGGGGCCATTGTTCTTCACAGGTAGTTTTATTTATTTTGGAACATCATAACCCTGGGAAATCCATATTAAATGCACAGTTGTTGGTTTTTTTTTTAATATTCTAATAAAGAAATGCATCCTGTATTGCACTTGTTGAATTTTGGAAAAAAAATGAGTGTAGATCCATTTTTGTGAGTGTAGATCCGCCTGTACTTGTTACCAGGAGTCAGATTTAAACAGTAATTAAATACATTTTCGCTATCCAGTACATCGTGGAACCTTGTCAACACAACTCTGATCGGATGTTGTCGCGCGCTTGATTTTTCTTGTGGAGCATTCTAGTTCCCACATGCATCAGCCCTCATAGCTTGATCCGAATAGTGGATGTATTGTCAGGGTTCCACCATATTTGTTTAAAAAGTCATGTAGAAGGATCATATGTCCTGCACATCAGTCACTCTGATTGAAAGCGAGCAAGGCCAACACCGATCTACTGCATCACCATATGTATTGGTACTTGTAATGTCTTTAAAGTTTGACACATACACTATCGTCTGTAGGTTGTTTCTTTTCCCGTTCTTTTGTTTTTGTTGTATCTCATACTCAATGGCGTTTGAAAAAATACGCTATATTAACGTAAGGTTCTTGCTCTTTCTTGGAATTTCAGGAGCTCAAAGAATGTTTCTGAGTCAAAATCTCATGGAAATTTTGTAAATTTGTATTTCCTCCTGTAAATTTTTGTGGCTGAATTACGAATACCATAATGTGGTCAGTTGTATTCTGGAAAAACATATTTTGTCTACTGGAAAGGGACTTCCAAAATGAGAGCATGAACCATCTTCTTGTCTGGTTTCTAAGCCATCCGTCCTTGTCTTTGAATTATGTTCAGACTGACCTCTTAAGGTTTCCTGAAACCGGACAGGGGAATGTAAAAGTAGATGGTATATTTAAACAGATTGGAGATGGATGAAAAGACGAACTAACACGTTGGACAATGGATGGGTCATATCTCGTGCAGTGACTAGTACCAGGTTTGAGGGTTGGAGAGCAAAAGTGATTTGATGATTGTTAATTTGTATGTAAGCTATTGTCAGAAGGTCGTCCACTTAAGTGGTCTAGGTTGTCAAATTTTCAGTTCTCGTCTATCATGTGGCATGTCAGTGGCCTTCAAAGAACACAGATCATGTTAAAAAAGAAAAAAAATTGATTTTGGCTATCGGGTGTTGACCTGGAAAGATAACTGGCTTGGGTGGGGGATATGAGGGTGAAGAGGGTGGATATGTATCTTGTGGATAGATACTATTCACTCAGTAGCCTAGCACTTTGGTTGTACATGTATTTGTAATAGTGTGCGACATACAATTTTTAGGTTGGAAATACCTCTGAAGAACATACCGAATTGATCTGTGGTCATAAAACATAATGAAAATCGTAAAGAATTTTTGGGACCCAAAACATGTAACACTTGTAAGAAATATTTTTGCACGATTTTACTGTTTTGCAAAAACTTTAAAAAATGGTTTTAATTTAATTGTGCTGGCATAGGAAAATCGTGACAAAATTTGCCATTTTAGACCTAGACAGTCCTAAACTACTTTCTCTCTCTCTCTCTCTCTCTCTCTCTCTCTCTCTCTCTCTCTCTCTCTCACCCCCCCCCTCCCTCTCCTCTCCTCCCCCACCCACCCCCAAAAAAAGATATTTGTTTTGGTTGTACCATCCCGCGTAACAGAACAACCAAAGCAACATTCACCTTTTAAAGGTCTGTCGTCTGCCTTCCAAGCAATGCATTATTTAAACAAAATAAAAAATGTTAGTAACTGGTAATAAAATTGTGAACTTTACCACAAGTCGATGATAATCTGGAAAATTGCAACGCTGACAAACCCCATCTGCCGAGCGATAGAACCGACACAGCTTACTACGTGATGGTTTATTTTATGGTTAAATTAAGTAATGTGCTATACCAGTTGATAGACCCTTAAAGAGTAACATGAAAGAGAAAACAGATCACCCTAAACATGTCTACCACTTTAAAAAAAAAATACCATAGCGTATGCCATGCTGTCAGCCTTGGCCCATGGTAAATTTTGACTCGCTCCTGTAAACAACTTACTTTGACATTTTGCCTCTTGTCACTTCCAGTGCAACAAATGGTACAGCTAGAGGAAATTAGAAATCCACTTGACTCTCGGGATGATAGTCTTCTCTCTAGCCCGGAGACTGTGGACCAGAAGTATGAAGACCTGACCACTAAAAAGAGTGCTCCAAAATGGGCAGAACGGGCCAGAAAGTTTACCTGCCACTTTTGCTTGAAGTCATTTGTGGTAAAACGCGACTGGGAGGGGCACATCAACTCGGTCCATCTCAAGGCCAAGCCATTCCATTGTCATATCTGCTCGTGGAGTTCGGCGCATAGAGGGGAACTGCAGAAACACGTAAAGAGGTGCTCTCAGGTGTACAAACACTTGTCAAAGCCATCGACAGAGGAAGACAACTCTTGATTGATGTCTCAAAGGGCTAAATGGGAGAGTTAATGAATCAAGTTCCTGTATTATTTCTGAAGCTAATGTCCCTTATTACAACGCTGCACCAATCTCGTAGGCATGATTCTCATACTAGTGTAGGTGATTTGGATTTGCTCTCATCTTGCTTACCACTCACATCCTTCACTTAAATTAAGGTACTCCCTTTTCTCCTCCTCTCACCCCCCCCCCCCCCCCCCCCCCCNTTTTTTTTTTTTCTGCATTTCTTTTGTTTGGTTTGTTATGTGTATCTCGCTCGGATCAAGGCTTCAATATCGGGACTTTTTTGAATAAATGTAATTTTATTTCATAATTACACTTAGCAGCTCGTATTGCATGAACATGTCTTTTTGCGGGACATTTTCGATAAGAGTATTGTAAAATGCTTACCCGAGGGGAAAAAAAATAGAACTTCTGAAGTTAGTGTTTGCCAGTTCCTTAGAATTATATTCGCAGAAGCATTTTATAGTTGTACGAGAATTTTTGTGTGTGACCTTGGATGTTTGTGTTTTCCAGCAGTTATCGATTCCATTTTGAAACACGAGACAGACTGTCAGGAGCTTCAGAGAACAGTGGAGGGCTCAACAAAACCAGCAGTAGGGAAAAGTTATGCTGGAAATATGTTTTTCCGTCGCTTCCCGATGTCATCCTATTTGCCCAAGCTATTGCTGCCCAAGAAATACACCTGTTCAAAATGCAACCAGTCTTTCACTTATCCTGGAAATCTTTCACGGCATAAAAAAGCTTGTGAGGGAAATTTTGATATCAAGTGCATGTTTTGTGAGAAGGTTTTCTACAGGCAAGATGTTCTGAAGATGCACATGCGTAGCAAGCATGGTATTATTAGCCTTTGAGACCTCTTGTGCGTTTTCAAAAGGACAAATTGACAATATCTATCGAGGTTCGTCGGCATCCAAGTGATCATTATAAGGAAGAGAATTTAAAACTTTAAAAAAAAAAACATTAATCAAATCGGCTTTTTCTTGTGTTGATTTAATTTCTTCTAGTCTGTATAGTCGATTGATCTAAAATTTTATTTGTACACATGCAGTATTACAAGGCAGGAGGCTGGATCATTATGAGCACCTCGCAGTTGCAAGTGAACTCGGATTTCAGTACTTATTGTTACCATCAGATTAGCCAGTCCTATGCTCGTGCAGTGTCAAATTTACTCGTCTCTTTTGTTTTGACGTAGAGTGGTCTTTATTTGGGTCCAAGAGAGGGAGGCTGTTGCGAAGATTCAAATGTAAGAGAGCAGAGAAGTCTTTGCAACTTACTGCTGTGTTGGAACCATAACCTGTCTGCCCAGAGGCTCTCGTAGCATGCCCAGACACACGTCATAACATCTTTCCTCTTTCCCAGCTTCCGTTGATTTGCACTGGAAACAGCAAAGATCCTCCATAAACCGGGCTCGCACTACAAGATCACCGAACATCTTCACTGATGATGACAATTTTTATGCCCCGATCAGTCTCTCTTCCAAGAGTCGTTTTCATTCTGCTGTCGATCTCGAGTGCAAAAAATGCACTTTCGTATCACGAGATTCGTTGGCCATGTCAGCACACAAGAGAAGTTGCAATGGGAAACGTCACTTGACTTGCAACATTTGCTCAAAAGTCCTTAGCCGATATGACTCGCTGGCGGAACACATGCGGGGTATCCATGGAATCGGCAGTAAGGTTCAGTGCAGGTTCTGTGGCAAAAGCTTCAAGTATCGGCCACAGATGTATCAACACCAAGCAATATGTGTCGTCAGGCCGCCCAAAATTGAGAGTGATCCTGTCTTTTCACCTAGAACAGATGTTAAAACCGAGAGCTTTGATTCAAAGATATCCTTTCCTTATGATGTGACAATGTCTGTAAACATGGATACGATTGGACAGCAGTTGTTCGAGTCTAATCATCCGCTTGAACACTAAAATGTGGCAAATTTATTGCTTCATAACCTTCAGACACCATTTTCTTGGCCTATGCCCTCCCCCTTTATTGTCCGTTTGTTTTTTAAGGACACAATCAAAAAGAAGTTAACATACCTCGTTTATGTCCGTTGACAGCCTTTAAGTTCAAATAGTTGTGATGGAAACATTTCATTCATAGTAGAAATTCACCAAGGTGGAAGATCTTGATAGGTAGTGTCGAAAAGTCCAGGCCCTCTTCAAGTTGACTGTCTTCAGTAAATATCGGTGATATTAAAATGACTATCTCCTGTCCACCTTCAGGCAAAATAAAACCATCTGGTCTATTCAGAGCGAACTACAGAAGAATCCAAATGTCTCGAATCATGAGTCATCGCGCATGGTCTAGCTGTGGATTGTGTGGAAAATTGTTCGCATATCGACACGGTCTCATCAGACACATGAACACTCACGAGGCTACAGCAACAAGCATTTTCTCATGCCACTTGTGTGGGAGGAGCTTTAATCGTAGCGACTCTTTAAGGAGACACCACAGACTCATTCATAGCAAAAAGGAGCCATCCTGGTAGAATGCTCTGTGATCGTAATTGTTTGAGACCAGAGTGGATTACTGAAACTCTAGTCAGTGTGTTTTTGCATTGGAAGATTTGCGTGTGATTAGATGAGTGTGTAGAAAGACAAAAAAGGGTGTAAAGGGAAAAGAAAAACCCTAACCTGAAAAGCTGAGATCTTAGAATCTGCCTAAGCTTCTGAGCCACACTGTTAAGTTTGCAACAGGTAGTCCACTATTGGTCGTTTGGATTGTCCTTTGTCGAACTCCTATTTAATTGCGAATTAGATCGAAAACAGAGTAAAAAGTAACTTTGATGTGAAGCTATCTAACAAGAACTCGCCCAGTGTGCCTGCTCTTGATTTATTCCCAATTCATGTGAAGTAAAACAAACCCACCTGCTTGCTCACTCTCCAGCATGTACCATATGAGCTAGTCTAAGTCTAGCACCAAATTTCAGTGTCATGCCCACAACCATGCATCACCTGTTCTCCCCAGAGTCATGGCTGGGCGAACTGTCAGCAGAGAGTGCTGGTCCTGGTTCAGTCTTGCCGTCGATCACATCTCCCTCAGCGTTGGTGACCCCTGAAAAGGTCCTCCGCGGAAGTTCTACTCTTGTGTGCGGATTGTGCAACAAGACTTTACATACGCCATTCGAGCAACACGTCCATAGGCGAGTCTGTAAGGGTGCGAAAAGTTTGTGTTGCCCAGAGTGTGGGACGGCGTTCAGAAGGAAGGACAACCTTCGAGTTCACTTGCGTAACAAGCATAATATAGGGGATCCAACGGTGTGCAAGGGATGTGGGATGTACTTTAGATCTTACCTTAGACTGAATGAACACATGAATGCATGTGAGGCACTTCATGAATAGTGCAGTGAGTAGACTGAGTATCGATATTTTCATAGGGGCATGTTCTGATTGTCACTTGCCAAGCAGCAAGGTAACTGTTCGTTAGGTTTACTCTATGCATCCCAAAAGTGCACTAACTTTAGTCCAAGCACTTACCAGCGCATGTTACCGCTTGTCTAAAATATTAAAATATGAAAAGACGTCTAGTAGGTATTAGTACCCCGACATCGCCCTTGTGAACTTCGAGGTGTTAAAAAGCCGACCTGCTCTCAGTGCCCTTGTAGCAGAACCATGAGGGTTCATGTCCTATGTCACGGCTGTCCATCCACAGGCGCATGGTGGGATGAGCAGGCAGTGGTTCGATCCAGTATCCTGCCTTCTCTTGCCTCGTCGGGCCTGGACGCTGTCTTACCATCTACTTACCTCACTGGACCCAGTTTGGCTTCTTCATCTCCCACACCAACTTTAGAGCAAGGCCCTCCCTACCCATGTGGAATGTGTAGCAAAACTTTTGTCTCTCGCGCCCACATGCTTAAACACAAGCATTTCTGTCGGGGCGGCAAAGTGGTTATGTGTTTGGAGTGTGGTAAGGCTTTTGGTCGGCGCTACAACCTTCGAGTGCATATGCGGAATATACATGGCATTGGAGAAACCATTAGATGTAAAGGATGTGGAGTTACATTTAGGTCATACTTAAAGCTGAATGAGCATACATTAACTTGCCGAAGTGAATTAATGAAGTGAATAAGATTTATAACATACTGTACCAGTTACTGTATAGTTTGTTAGATATTTCGTTTTCATAAACACATGTACATGTATACCTATTTGGAAATTTCAAGAACGGGACATGTATCCTAAACTTGTTGTCCGATTAAATGCTGTTTGCATGGGTGCTTGTATTTTTTGTATTTCATGAAAATTAATAAACATGTTTTATCTTTGGAATAAAAGGTTGTTTGTGATCAGTGCTATCGGGTTTGTCGTGAGAATGAAGAACAACACTAGAAAATATCTGAAAATTGCAGAAAAACCATTGTATTATGATCAGTAGTATCTCAAGAATTGGAATCCCAGGAAATTCAATCCATCATATCGAGTTTGTGAGGTGTTGGAGTTTGTAAGTGAAATTGCATACGGAATTCGGGACTGGAGTACATGTGTTACAACGAGTGGATTTTCCAACCAAGTAACACTTCTCCTAAATGTTGCTTAAAAGATGAAAATAATCTGAGAATGTCTTTTAAATTTTAAATTTCCTCTAGAAATCACCCTGAAAATTGGTGCCTTCAGACAAATAGTTTTTGGTCTTGAGACAGCTAACATTGTCAAGAAAATCAGTCTTTATGCGTGCGGTTTTACCTCTGGTAAAATACCGAAATCTCTTGGAATTTCCTTGGAAATTGAGGCGTGAACCCTGCAAGTATATTCGAGGTCGTTAGGTCCTGTTATTCACGCATGTTTCAGAAAGCAATGAACTCTAAAATTTTTCTTGTCTCAATAACTACCTTGAAAATTCAGCAAATTTTCCATTATTGTAATTGAGTGACATTCATTCTAAGGAAATTGGCATGGAAATGGTCAGCATTGGACATTTAAAAACGCCCTGGGGGAGGGAGGGGAGTTGTTAAATAAGAACAATGCATCAGACAGACAATCAACTTCTAGAAGTCAAAGACTGGAATCATTAATAAAATGATAAAGAGTCAACGCTTTCCCAACATTGTTTTTAAAATAACAGTGCATCATACAGACATTCAGCTTCTAGAAATAAAAGAATAGATTCATTAATAAAAAGGCGACTGTGTCCCAACAGTATTTTAGAATTTATCTTAATGTTAATTGTTAGTTGATTCAGCAGTATGTTAACCATGCAAGCGGTGCATTTGCAAACTCAACAGTGGCCGTCCCATATTCTCAACACTGCCCATATGCACCAATCTGCTACAGTTTACTCCGCTTAAACGCAACAGTTTTCACATAACGGAAATATGTACTGCTGAACTTCGAATAAGGTATGCCCTTGGTGCAGGTAAACGGCACAGTTAATTACTAAGGTTTACTTAATGATATAATTTTAAAAAATTCATCCAAATAATAAAGAAATGATAGAATAATACACATGTATCCATGAAATGTAAAATTTCGTTCTTAATAAGAAGACATTATTTTTAAATGAATACTTACGAAGTTCCAACGCAAAATATCCTGGATAATCACCACTCCTTTTGATTGCAAGTTTTACGTCGCCCCGAGAAATTGCGAGTAAGCGGAGTTGACTGTACCTTCACACAACCACCACGGTGCGTTCAAGATGTGATAGGATTAGGAATGAAATGCTTTTAGATGTTGGCTTGCTTGCCATAGATGGACAGAATAAAACATGCTGGCATTGAAAATCTTCACATGACCACGCATTCATTGCACGTACGTTGGTTAAACGAAATATTATTTAATTACAGATGGAAAATTTCGGGACGGATGGAAGCAGCTGTATTTCACTTTTGTACCCTTGACGTCAAATCCTTACTTCAGTTTCCAAAATGTTCTATTAATATCTGTCTCAAAATACATGTAAGATGCATAAACAAAATTCGCTACGAAGCCATTCTTATCTTCTTAAACATTAGTTTGACGATACTTCGATATATACAGTGTGTGTATGTCTTCACAATTTCATGAGGTCGCTGGGTTGTTTCTGTCTGCTGTCGATGGTAGTGTTTGTAATTGTGATGATGCCCTAAGCAGGACTGCAGTTCAAATCGAAATATACTACTGCCACCGCTGAACGATATCATTCGGTTAAATTGCCACAGTGAGGTGGAGTTAGGTCACAGACAGCAGGGACGGTTGACTCGAGTTCGTTTACACACAGAACTTTTGCAAATCCTTAAGTAGGCCTACAGCATAAGTTGTTTAAAATATTTTTTTTATGGCTGTTGGAACTATCTTAATAATGTTTGCCGTAGAACAAGAATAACACGCCCACTCTGACTCTGAGAGTATAGTATCAGAAATGTACATTTTATCCAGGTACTACAGTATAAGAAACCGAGCAGTCGGGAGTGTGCTATATAGGAGAAAGTGTTAAGCATTGGATGGTTAATAGAAATCTTAATATGGAATTCTTGCCGTTCAAATACCCCGTGAATTTCGTAAATCGTATGTTAGAAAGTACCTGTACATGTGCCTGAGATATTTCAAAGATTAAGTAGCAAAACATATCCGTCAGAGAGGACCTGTTGGTCCTAAATTTCTCTGAACGGCAACATACATGCCTAAACATCGGAAAAGATAACACAAACAATACTGCATGTTATGGAGAGAAAAAAAAATCGTGCAGTGTTAACAGAATGAAAGCCATCTCATGACGTGGGTGTAATCAGCCCATTATATATTTTTTTTTTTGAAACAAAATTTGGCTTGTCTCCCACACTACAGATATAATGTTCTAAACACACACACACACACACACACACCACAGTATTTAATTTTACGGAAGCCTTGATTTTTCAAGAACAATGGACAGGCATGTACATGCCCGTTTTACATGATTTATTAAAACAAAAAAAAAAAGGCAACTCTTTGAAAATGACATCAAAAATACATTTGAGCGTTGGCAGTCCGATAGCATCAAGAGATTTGTTAGTTGATGTGATCATTCTGGACGAAGCTTTTTTTTTTTTTGAGCAGTCCGCACCCCAAGCGGGAACAGAGTCGGTAGGCATCTGCTAGACTCGGCCCTCGTGCCTCTTTGTATTGCTGTACTATTGCATGCTGTGTGTTGTGCTAGTAAGTCACTCTCCTAAGATCTTTCTCTGATTCCTCAGGACCACTGAATCTAGGTACCGAAAGGAACCACTTTAGGGCCCCAACAACTTCACAGACTCCCGACACGCTAAGCATAAATTCTGTAGGTAGCGCCGGGAGCAGCTTTCTAGCATGGGCGCAGCGTAGGATGTCGTACCCACCCAGTTCTCTTCTGGGTGCCGCCAGGTCGGTCGGCGGTATGTCTTTTCCTGAAAGTATAGGCTCTGCTCCTGCGTGTTCTCCCAGTTCACCTTCTTCCTACAGAAGATTATCACGAGACGTTTATGGCAATCCAATGTTTTCCACCTGTTCAAAATGTGGGGGCAAATACACCAACCCAGGGCTGTGTGCATCTCACGAGGTCAGCTGTAACGGCACCAACAGGCTCATGTGCCATATCTGTAAGCGTGTCTACAGCCAGATGTGTGCCCTGAAGGAGCACTTGAGAGGAAAGCACGGGCTGGGGGAGATGCTGATGTGCAAGCTGTGTGGCCGATCATTTAAATATAAACCCCAGCTTTACGATCACAGTTGTACTGGCATGAACCCAAGAGACAAACACTCAATACGATCATCTCATGAATCCCGCGCTTCATCGCCAGGTGGACATTCTATCGATTCTTCCAGTCAACAGCTGCCTAGTGGTCAGCCGCAACACAGCATAATGAGAGCTACTGATCCACAAATGTTACAAACAGTACTGGACCACTCAGATATGTCTGATGATCAAAAGTAATTACCCGTGCAGACTTGGACTACTGTAATCGTATCTTAATCGTCAGAAAATACACAATGTCGCCTCGGTTTAATAACTTCATAGCTAACATTTTCAAATTTCACCAAGAGAGGATGAAAAATGTTTCATAACGCACTGCCAAAATTAGACTTTGTACAGCTGCGAAACTATTCGTTGTACAGCCACTCACAGTGTCCGTATGTAAGAATTACGTAAAATCAGGGAGAGTGAAAAAACACGTTTTTACCCATGAAGATGAGGGTCATAGCACCGAGGCGAATACTTACAATATTCTTACAGTAACAACATCCCGATATGAAACATCGACATACAGTACTGCCTTTGGAGCAAGGCAGGAGTTTAATACATTGCATGTTGAAGGCAAGAAAGAGTGGGTGAGAGTAAACGAAAGTTGCATACAGTATAGATTGACACTAATGCCATACTGTACATGACGTGCAGATTGAGCATTAAAAACAGTATTTTAAATATCCTTTCAGATATGTTCTATGACCTGAGGTGCAGGGTAGATGTAAATTTGTTGTTTAATGCCTTTTTTCGCAAGATTTATGCTCTATTTAGAACACACACACACACATTATCGTCACATTTGATGAAATAAAGATTTTTAAAAAATAATTTCACCGGTCTTCAGTATGAATGGAGATGATACGTGGCCTGTGGTTTTATGATGGATAGGGGCAAGGGTCGGAGGGTGAAGGGTGATTAAATTTAACACACATCAACATTACTAAACTTTTGATGACACCATCAGTCACACAGCCCAGTATATGGTAGTGATCTGGCATATAGCTGAGGTCTCTATACTTATCTATCGTGTATAAATTTGCACATGTATGATAAATACATTTTATTCAACTTGCTTGTTGGAGAATCGCCTTAGGTGTTTAATTTGGGGATGTTTTTTGTTGATCACTTTGGTGTCCTATCTTGCTCATCTTGTTTTTGCAAGGGTCTGGGTAGAAAAGCTCGTGCGAAATTGATTTAGGCTTGCAGAGATGTTGCTGAAGTGCATTTTGAGGTGTTGCAGTTAATGGATGGACCATCCACGTTATGAAAAAAAAAATCGTTCCTACACTTTGATTGTTACGAAGCAAATGCGACATAATTTAGGCAAGCCCAGAGTCCTCCCACCTATTACAGGTTATACTTGTCACTATACCGAGATCAATTTTTCTCCAGCTCCAAACTCGCAGTGTTCCGGGACGAGCGCTGCAAATATTCCCACAGAGGAAGTTCACGATCTACTGGCACATCACGGCCGCATGACCTGTTTGTGGTGTTCTCACAGATTTACACAACAAGGACCATTCCTGAAGCACGTCAGCAAACAGCATCCAGGCGTGCAGCCAGTAGTGTGCACAAGCTGCTGGCAGGTGTTTGCTGGACATGATGATTTTTTGGGACATCTCGTGCCAACACCAAGCTCAAAAGCCTCATCAGACAAAACAGTGTCTTTGTCTTCCAGAAAGAAATCTAAAGCTAGACCTAATAATGTATCAGCCTCTAGCGGGACGTTTGAATGTAGGAAGTGCAAGAAACTTTTCAGGCAGTCTTGCTCACTCTTCCGTCATAGATGGAAGTGTGAGGGCACAAGGAGTATCGTGTGTGGTGTGTGCGGATTAGTTTACTATAGAAGTGACCACTACAAAAGGCATATGGCTTCTGCGCACGGCGTAACAGATATTCCACAGATACATTACAACCAGAATCAGTGATGGAATTGTTATTAGGAGACATTTGAGAATGTGGTGGGATTTTATGATGTTTTTGTTATCCTCAAGAAAGTGATATTGAATGAAGCCCAAAATGAAAGCTAAAATTTGATTCTAAAAAATACAGCGTACAAAGGCAGATCGGGTTCGTAGATCGAACCACGGCATATTTTGTTAGGGTTTAAAGGATAAAGAATTTAATGCAGTTGCTGTAGTGTGCGTGTGACCTTTAATGCCTACCCAAGTTTTCTTCAGAAAACAAAACTTACATCGAGGTCTGTTTCCATATTTTTGTTGGAACCATAAACGTATTGTCAGTAGTGTCAGTACAGCCCATACGTTACTGTGGGGAAGGAAGCTTGCGGCGTCTTCTAAGGTCGTTGTCGAATGATGCAGAAAAATGAAGGGTTTTCATTAATCCATTGCCATCTGCTAGCCCGACTCAGCAGTTAGACATGTTGGAAATGTACATTGTACACCATTATTCGAACTTGATTTACTTCTGTAATAATGTCTGAGAGCATGCCTTCCTTCATGTTGCACTTGCAGTCACTGTGCAATTATCACCAGGTGACCTGTATCAGGACATTATACAGTCGGCGGTCAGCGTTGAGGATATTCCATGTTTTCTGACCAAGCGGCCTCGTTCAAGGAAAAGAGGCTATTACCAGTGTGAACACTGCCACAAGATATTCAACATGCAGCAAAGCCTGACTCGTCATAAATGGAAATGTGAAGGCACGCGCGTCCTGGAATGTAACCTTTGCGGGAAAATGTTTCATCGAACCGACAGACTTCGGGCTCACCATCTCTCACAGCATTACGCCTTCAGGGAGGATACTGACGATTCTTCTGTTTCCTAAAACCTTGACTGCCATTTAACAATGGCATGTTTATTTTGTTACGATACTTTTCATATGAAACCAGTACCATATTCCCAAAGGCACACATTGGGATTGTAATTTGTCCCGATAATTCCATTTCTCCTCTCTGATTTGTTATTACATAACTAGCCCAATTAAGGCCAGTTTTATTCCACACTGCTTAGCCAGCGTCGGGCCTAAATCCTGCACCAGTAATGCAG
Source organism: Ellobium chinense (assembly GCA_033807755.1). Lineage (NCBI taxonomy): Eukaryota > Metazoa > Mollusca > Gastropoda > Ellobiida > Ellobiidae > Ellobium > Ellobium chinense. The sequence continues at coordinate 3,947,434 of JAWQUT010000008.1, read as the reverse complement.
TTTGAAGCATTGTATTAGCACGCACTGGAACTAAATATTGCTTAACTTGCACCCTGTTCTCTTTATATATATGTCTATCATTCTGTTTCCCCCCAGGCACTTATGCTTTAATAACAGGTCTCTTTGCCATGCTAGAAGAAGCTTTTACCAAGATGTTTATAATAGAAATTCTGGAACCAGCTTTGCGGGGCATTGCATAGATTACTCTTGAGTACATCAGATGGCTAACACGAAATTTGTATTGCCGTTTTTGTTGAGTAACCTAATTCTTACTTACATAGCTTTCATAAAATGCCTTTCTGTCCTTTCTTGATGATGGGCATCAGATTTATACGTAACACTGCGATGACGACATAGTTGTTCACAGCCTACCCAAACCGCCTGCACAACTGATTCATTACCCCGAGCAATGTATTATGTTTCTTGTTGATCGGTGACGTCTATTATGTTTCATGCATCAGGTTTCGGGCATGTCTTTCCTGTGTCTGGCCGTCCTGTACACGCTTGTGAACGATGCGGCAAGACTTTTGCATACAAGGGTTCACTGATGAGGCACAAATGGAAGTGTGAGAGGCTGCGGGTACTTAAGTGTTCACACTGCAGCAGGGAGTTCTTTCGTGTGGATATGTTGAAGGAACACGTCATGTCCGTGCATTTTAAGACCATGTCCACTGAGCCGATTGGACGTCGTCCTCGTCATGTTTGATTATCCCTCAAGAAACACCCTAGAGTCTTTACACATTCGTTTGGATTCTTTGCAATATTTATCATCAATCTGCCATAATATTAATCCATTTCATCATCGGACACATGTTAATCGTTTTATTGCATAATGCTATTACAAGCTGTAAAGGTGCACAGTAGAGGTGCGAACATGAAATTCAGATACGTGTACATGCATACTGTATTAGTGTTACTGTTATAAATCAATGAAGCAAAAATACATGCACAATAATTCAGTAATTGTATTCTATAAGAGTCGATTAAAGAAACTTGTCCACTGCCCCGCGCCATTATACTATTTATACATTGTAGTATATCTGTTCGCAGACACGGTTCCCATTTTGTCAAAGCCAGGGAGTGTTTTTCGCACCATGTACCACTTGCCAGCGTAAAAGTCTTCCGTGGGTGTTCCCGGACATTAGTCAACTGTGTCCTTACCATCTTGTTCTCCAGCCTGGCCGGACCTTCCGGGGATGTCCCTCCTCACTCCAAAGAGCGTACATGAATGCGGTCGCTGTGGCAAGATTTTCCAGCACACTCAAAGTCTCAACAGGCACAAGTGGAAGTGTGAGAGACTACGCGTCCTTAGATGTTCACACTGCCCTAGGGAGTTCTTTCGTGTGGATTTGCTGAAGGATCACATGATATCTACACACTATGCTATACCCACAAAGACATCCAGATCCCGTATCCACCGTGTGTGATTGTGATCCAGTGAAGTATCATCAGAGGAGCTGAAAACTTTGCTAAAGTATCAAATCGAGTTAACAATGGTCCTTGGAGCAGAACGAATGTACATACAGCACCTGCATTTTGATGCAACTACATATTTTACCCCATACGTATTTCCAAAATTTACGAGCTAACGTGGGTGTTTTAAAGAAAAAAACGGGGGG
>JAWQUT010000008.1:3927499-3945807 GCA_033807755.1 Ellobium chinense | reverse complement strand
GGGGGGGGGGTAGAGGTAGGCTGCGATTCAACCATTAGAAATACATGCTATAGTGTCTTCTTGGCGAGTATTAGAGTGCTAACCTTGACATAATGTTAAATTTCAAGAGAAGCTGCGGTAAGGATACGGTTAGCATCTTCAATCCGGGATCCACATATACTGTAACAGCAATTTTGGCACTGTCGTTTACATGATACAGAATACAAAAATGGTGTTAGAATCTGACAGTTACTTAAACAGACATTTCCTTGCTGGTGTAGGCCTATGTGTAAACATTCTGTAGTGCGTCTTCCGCTATCACCTGATCACCATCGACGTGAGTCTGATATTATACACGTACAGTAGTTTGTGGACACTCAAGGAGTGCGGAAATGTAAATTGGTCAGGCGCTTCGGGGACTAGGTGTATGGCTGAATTATCATTTTTGTTCAATTGCAGTTCGTGGATTGACAAAACCCTTGAGGTGCGTTACTGTGAATACATTTGCTGGTAAGAAAAAGAATGGGATATTGGATAACAAAAATATTATTACACAGCAATCCATAGATGCTCGGTCCAACACCGACTAGCAGTGCATGAAGTGTGAATATGCATGGGTTACGCTATAGGACCGACTCAAATGGAAGTGTGAGAGGGCGCTTGAAACTGGAAACTAAATATTGTAGCATCATGTATGATCGCGTACATGTACGTTTAGCCATCAGTGGTCAGACCAGTACAGTCAGATTCTGACTGACTCGGTTTCATTACAACTGACATCTGCTGATGTTTTAATTTTCTTGGTTAAAAAAAAAAATATCCAGCGGGGTAGTAGGAATCAATATAAATCAAGGTTCCTTGAAGCAGCATTACTTGTCGCTTAAACACGTTGATCGCCACCAGTAAAGCCCTCTGTGTAGAGATATTATCTGAAGTATTTGTTTCCTTGTTTTCATTAGGTACATTCCTATCTGCATATGGGTATCAAGAGCGGCCTTGTTTCTCCTCTGCTCATGGGTCGTTTGGTGGTCACGTGTGTGAGAATTGTAACAAGAGTTTCTTGCACCGCACTACTCTTCGACGGCACAAATGGAAGTGTGAGCGGTCCAGGATTTTCACCTGCTCTTATTGCAATAAGGAGTTTTTCCGCATGGATACGTGGAAAGCACATATTATTCGAATGCACAGATATCCTCGAGACTGATGGTAAAAACTTTGCTGTGGCAGTCATGCAACAAAAGTGTAGTTCTGGAGACATTCAGCACTAGGAATTGCACCTGTATACTAGAACTAGAACAAATATATTTTATGCGTTTCGCCATTGCACATGTGAAGAGAATGCAGCAGCCATAGTTTACTTGCATAGTGGGATTATTGCCGATACCTGGTAATGAAAAACGATGGTAACCATAAAAAAAAACAACTGAACATGAATCTTGAATACTGTTTGTACGAAGGTATCCCTGTCGTCAGCCCTTTGGTGGCCTGGTTGTCAGTCTAGTACAAAACACAGAAGATAGCTTCGAGTGCGGTTGCTGCTTTAGAAAGTTCCGCCATCACCGAAGTTTGACTTGGCACAGGTGGAAGTGTGGTAGGTCAAGGGTCTTGACACGTCCGTTTTTGGCAAGAAAGACTTCTATCGGAACGACAAACTGCAGAAGCATGTTGACAAACACCATCCTGTTGAGCAATACCTACGAGCCAGCGAGGCTCATTAATGAATTGGAAATTTCGTGACGTTTGGACAAACAGACAGACAGACACACACTCTCTCTCTCTCTNGGACAGACAGACACACACACACACTCTCTCTCTCTCTCTCTCTCTCTCTCTCTCTCTCTCTCTCTCTCTCTCTCTCTTCTTTCCCCCCTCTTACTCATATTAATTATAATGCTGTAATGTTACATCATCAATCAGTGAATATGGCTTTTTACTTTCTTATTCATTAGCAGATGCAATTCGATTTTGCCGCGTCGGTAGGCCTATACACTGCATCCTCTGAACTTAATTTCGTCGTGGCATGGTCCCTCGACTAAACATATTTTGGTTGTAGCGCCCCCCCCCCCCCNTCGACAATACTGTATTTCTGGGTCCGCCCTTGAAGTAAGTTGAGTCATTGAACATCTCAATTTTAGGCCGAAATATTTTCTGTCCTCTTTGCAACATGAGTCAGCTTTAAGAAAGTGCATTTGTTCAAACTGTACTGAACTGTTATTAGCCACAACATCAACTCTGCCATATCCATGAGTAAAAATTCTTGGTACACTGTATAAAAATATGATATATTACTTAATGTCAGTTGCCATTAACATGTTCATAAGACTTTTAGAATGTTTCAACCCTATTACAATACCATTGCTTATGATATTTTAAACTTAGCTACTGTACAAATAAATCTAGTGCCTTGCTCGGGTTTTTTTGATAACTGTAAACACAACTTCTTTTTTGTTTAATGACCATGTACAAATTTTAAATACTTGTACACCACGTGTACATGAAATAGGAACAAGCCGAAGTCTTTCAGCTCTGGATCATTTCCCTCATAAAAAAAAATAAAAAAATTACTGAACCTATGGGGGAGAAGGCATTTGAAATGGCTGTTGTTTTGTGCATTGTAGAGTTACCTTTAAGTGCGCGATTTTCTTTTCCGCTGTCCATGTCTGCGTTGGTGTCCACATCAAATCATTACGTGTATCATTCTTCCTGTATTGCTGGAGATGGGACACGATTTATCACTGCGGTTTAGTTCAACATACAGTAGGCCTACTTCCCTGAGTTGATTGTCTCTCTAAGTCTGGACATAAGACTTTCAGTTCCAGTATCTGTTAAAAACTTGAAAAACAAAATCACCAGTACAATGACTGTTATCATATATGACGTGCATACAATGGCAGCATTACAGTACTGGCTTAAGGGGAACCCTGTGCCATTGTTTAGACAGTAAGCCCCCAGTCTGGTCTCCACACACACAAACAACAAGAATAATAACCACACACACACACAATCGGCAAGCAGTAACATTTGTTGCACATTTTGTTTCCTTCTTTTGCGTATTCGCGTATCAGTTTCGAACGCGATTTTCCATTTCCAGGTTTTAAATTTCATTGCCCCAATTTATTCAGATAGCACATGACAGCCTAGGCCTATTTCTCGACATTAAAAAACAGGCAGTTAGACAGCCCTAATCTCCTTTCATAGTTTGCATTCTGGTTGGAGCCTGTAGGCAGACATCTAGTCACATCCTTTTGTGAATGAAGATTAAGGTGACTGAATCTGACATGTAAAATTAAAACAAAGTTCATGCAAGAAATGATTATCTCCATGTGCATTGAAGCGGATTATCTCCGTGTGCATTGAAGCGAGGACGGCGAGGCAGAGACCACGATTATAATGGTCAAGATTTATGAGATCGAAAGCCCGACAACCTGTAAGACAAATCCATAAATGTAGAAACTGTAGCTGATTCTATAATGGGAATCTAGGAGTTTAGTGATTTATCGCATTAACTTAACCTGGTTCTTAACTTGTTCTGGTCGAGTTCCATTCCGCTTGTTAGTTCAGCCATGCTGGGAAAGTGACTTCGCACAGAAATTTCTGGAACATTGAAGAAGTAACCCCTGTATAAGCAAACAGCAGAGGCGGTTATGATTTTGTGGAGGAAATGTTAATCAACACACCAGCAAGTTGTGGTCAGGGAAACTGATTATGATTTTGTGCAGGAAATGATTAACTTCCTCTCAGGCAAAGAAGTGAACGATGGGGTTATGCAAGAAGTGGCTACATGGGTACGATAATTTCTTAAAGTGAAGAAACGCGAGTTGAGTGGTGGATAGAGTTTAGTTTTGCACTCTTAGTAAATGGCGGTTGAAGAGAAACGCTAAGCTACTTGTTGTATACATGAGTAACTGCGCTGATTTAAACTTGAACCTTTTAACTTAAAAAATGCCGAAAATGGAGATGATCACTTCGTGCACCGAGCAGACTAGCCAAAGTTAGTCAAAGTGTCGTTGTTTTTCTTCCCAAACAGTTCAAGATTTATTTTGAGCATTGTATTTTATTCAAATAAACAGTATTACTGGGTTTGTAATACTAGTAATCGGTTTTTCCACAGTGTGCATCAAAATGGAGAAGATTGAATCACAGCGAGGTGGCATTTCCCTCATTATTGAAAGTATGAAATTCCGCATCGATCGCCGAAATAAGACAACTACCTCATGGAAGTGTTCCACGGCAACATGTCCAGCAAGGGCGACGACAGATCATGATGCGACAAAGCTGTTGAAATTGACGAACGAACATACTCACGATAAGATACCTGTGCATGACATTGAGATGAGTAAAGCGCGGTCGTCCGTCAAGAGGAAGGTAGATGAAAACCCAGCACAGAAGCCGTCCACGCTGGTGTGTAGTGAAGCATCAAAAATGACTAGCTTAGACATGCGAGATGTGAAAAAATTGTCAAACGTTTTTCATTACCACAGAGTAAAACAAAACGTCCAAAATTACCAAAGACGTATGAAAAAGTAATGCAAACATAAGAAGAGAATCCAGTCATCAACTTGTGTATATTGGCACTCACATCTTTTCTTTATTATAAACACTACAGTGTCTTCAGTTTCAATGCGCTACATCCCACATATTCTCAGATGAGACATTTAAATTCTGCCCGAGACTGTTCTACTACCTCCACCCGCTTCATTCTTGTGTAACGGACAATAGTTTCCTGTACGTATTTTCCTCTTTTTGGGACCCACACACACGCACGCAGGCACCCAACCACCCACCCACCCACACACATACACACACACAAATAAACAAAACTATTCTAGAAATACTGATCCTGATTGAAATTTGTGAGGCAAAAAATGCAGTCTTTAAACCATTGTATTCCCACATTCGACGTGAGGTCAGTATGACGAATGACGTGAGGATCCTGTGTGCACCTGCAATCCTCAAAGCTTCCAGTTGCACGTCGCACAACGTTGATACGGAAAAAGCAACGAGTTGGACTGTCACCACTTTACCCAGAAAACAATGACACTTCAGAATGATGAAACCATTCTTTGGACTCTTGCTCTACATGACACTGAGGTTGAGGATGTATTCACTTTCATAATATTGATGACAACCAAACCAACATCCGGCAGTGAGCAACTTAGCAAATTTGCGGATTTCATTTTGCAGAATTACATACAGCTGAAGCCTCATTTCCCTCTTCTCTCTCCAACCCCCCCCCCCCCCCCCCNCCCTTTTTTTTTTTTGGCCCAATGCCGTACCAAAAATGCCTGGCCAATCATTTTGCAGCCATGTTGCTGTTTTAATAGTTCACATTCGAACATAGATCCTATTTGTATTCTTTGACGAACTACAACAAGAGCACGAGAAGGTCACAACTTAAAGTGAAATCGGTCACGGCAGATGCCCCCACACCTAAAGCATCCAGATGCAAACTGTCCAGGCACGAAAAACTTACCCACGCGAATAGACAAGAAGAAATCTGAGAGATATACTCTTTACAGAAAATATCATACTGCATACAGCCTGTGGGCACACAAGTTGTGCTGTACGTATAGTCTATCGCTGTTCGGTTCGATGCTTTTATTGTAGTATTTTACATGACTCTAATGCAGCAGTATTATAAATAATAATGCTGATTTCAATCATGTAAACGGCAGTGTTACACAAACATGCTTTTCACAATCCTTTGTCCACCCATTTTTTTTTAAAGGATCAGAAAATGTCGAGATGTGATTGCGGTTTTGCTTTAAATGAATATGATGCTTTGGATTATTAATATTACCTATGTACTGTGTTGGCAGAGGATGTACAAATGTTTGTTCGTGTATCACGAATCTAGACTTTATTGCTTTTGAATTATGAGATAATCAAAGAGAAATCAGTATGGTGCGCGAATCTCATCTGTGCGTGTGAGTAGGAATTCTCTTGGGCCAATATTTATGGGAACGGACCTTTGAAGAGTGAAATAGCAAATACAGTAAATTTGGTTTTTGACTAGTTTTCCTTGCCTGTATCTTACCCATATAGCCTACTGTATAATGAATTGAATGAAATTGTTCAGAATTCGATTATCAGTATTAACAAAGAGTGATCAATTCACGTTGCCCAGTCTTCAAAACACTACCGAAGTGCGGCGAAATCAAGTCTTACGCGTCCAGTATGATTGCATAATGGCCAAATTTACGGACGGCGAAATCAAGCACAGCGCACTCCCACACCACTAGTTTAAATGACACGAAATTTCCCTCTTGTTTGACGGTTTGTTGTTTTTTTTTTCGTTTTTGGGTTGCCGACCAACTTTCTTTTGCTGCGTCTCTGTTATTTGTTGCAGTAGTGTTACTGTGTCATTCTTTCGGCACTTTCATGCCAGTGACTGTGTAAATGTTAGACTGTATGACGCCACAATTTTAATCGTGTTTGCTAAATTTCCTTTTTCCTTAACTCTTCTGCGTTCTTTTAGAATCGATCACAGGAGTCCGCATAATAATATAGCAGTTTCAATTTAAGGATATTCTTGACCATAACTTACTCATGTACCATAGTTTTGTGTCGCTTGTACCCTTCTTGTTTGCCGCTATAGGTATATCAGTTTTACCTTCAATGTCCCAAGTGTTGCTGTTTCCCACTTCAGGTGCCCCAATGCTGTTACATGTGCACATGTGTGAGCGCTGCAACAAGACTTTCATGCACAGACGGAGCCTAAACCGACACAAGTGGCAGTGTGAACAAACACGCCTTCTCCACTGTTCCTATTGTGAGAAGATTCTATACAGGGTAGATTACCTTAAGAGGCATGAGGCACTATGCCCTCGCAGATGGAGATTATGAATTTATACATGTACATGCACATGCCATACTGTGAGGTCGTGAATCTAATTGTGGGGCGCTAAGTTAACACGTTTGTACTGTATCTCTCTTTAGAACTGACACCAAATGTCGCAGCTAAGTCTTCCAATCCTTGACATAGGAGAATCACATAGGCCCTCTCCACCAAGACAGATAGTAGTAGACATCCCCTAACATACCATTATCACCATAATGTCATTGCCATCAGGTATAGAGTGGGACGCACAAGGGAGTCTGTTCATGACCGCAGGATGGGAAAAGCCAGAAAGAAAGCCACGTCGGGTCCAAAAAGGGAGTCTAGCCTGTGATGTATGTCACAAAGTCTTTTCTTACAGGCAGGGACTTCGCCGACACAAATGGAAGTGTGAGGGAACTCGTGTTTGGGTGTGTAGCCACTGTGACAGGATTTTCTACCGCTCAGATCATCTTCGGCAACATGAGAGATGTCATCGCGAGCATTATGTATTGTGATATATCACAGAGAGTATAAGATAAACTGCTTTGACCATACATGCACATGTATTTGGTAATGGCAATTGCCGCAGTTTGGAACAGGTGATTGACACCTTGTTTTTTAGTGGCCCTCGCCACAGCTTCGTTTGCAAGCTCCAAATTCAAAATTACGAGCATTGTTAATGCAGTTTGCCACTGCTGTCATACAAGTATCGCTGGCGCTGAATTTCTTTCAGCCTAATGGCTCCTCACAAATGAGTTCTCAAATGATACGCCACTATACCGCAGTTAAGTTATGTCATCGCCACTGCAGTATTTGTCTCCATTGTTGTTATGATGAGAAGCCTCTCTTCAGTTCGTCCTTCATCTTCCTCTAAGAGATAACTGTAAACCCGAGTGTTCTCCAACACCCAAGCCTGTGTTCCTATCCCTTCTACGTTAGACACGTCGAACCATATGTGCGACTCAGGGATCGTCCTTTACCAGTAGTGACCCACTACAGCCTGACGTTGCGCAGGGGCAGATGGGCTGGCACAAGGGTCTTCTACTACCACGTTTGTCAGAAAATATGCTACATGATTGACGAACTGCATATTCATATGTCCTCCAGGCATACTACCATGACCTGCACCAGCAGTGATTGTTGTTTTGGATAAGCTGAAAAGTGCGCAATGAATGCCGGTCTTCAAAACACCCTTATTCCAAAATGTGGAGAAATGCCATGCCTTTGTTAACGTTTTCAAGGATTCTAACTTGTTTTTGATGTTTTCAAGGATTCTAAATTTTGGTGACACGCCTGAGCCATAGATCATGGTCGAATTTTGACCATCACTTTCAAATATGTCATGAAATAGTAGAATGCGTTTTCATTGTATCTGAAATGGGTTATCTAGCAAACTTGGTTGCGTGAAGGCGCAAAACCGTCTTTGCCTCAGTTTTCACACAATGCTTGAAAACATCTTGGTGATATAAGACTTCTTTCACTGCTCCGTGTCCATATTTCATTTTCTGCATTTCTTTGTGCCAAGTGACCTTCTAACACCAAATTACGACGGGATGCATTTCCCAGGCCCAGTCCAAGCCAGTTCCATCCAGGAATGCTTATTCAGACCTGTGTATTGCTTAATGTCTTAATCTGCAGGGTATCAATACACTCAGAACATGGGCAGTGTGATAGGACTTTTACCTTCCCCTTTGGAGGCGAGCACGCTACCCACTACCCGCTACATCCATCCTTGTGTCCGGTGTGGCCGAAGATTCACCACGAAGTACAACATGGAAAGACACTTGAAGAAATGTGTTACATCTGAACCGGTGCCGTGTCCACTCTGCGGGAAGACCTTCATTAGTCAGGACAGCCAGAGGCAGCACATAGCCATTGCCCATTCCCACCAGAATCTGTAGACTTCATATTCGTTTCCTCATCTCAAAGACGGTTAGAGTAGGGGGAAAGGACATAATATGATAGTAATTATTATTGTCTTGAGCTGTTTTTAAGTTTTGCAAGATTTTTTTTCCCCTGAGTGCTGTGCAGCTTGATTACCAGAGATCAAAACCGAATTTGAGAAGATAGTATAGTGGACCCTGCCATGGTCTTGGATACAATAGAACCATGCTTCCGTGGCAAAATTTTGAACCTCACTTCTTTTGAACCTCATGAAGAGATTGGCAAAATTTCCACACCGTGCACTGCACTCCCTTCCCCTTACATTTTTTTTTTTGTGTCAGAAACGGACTTTGCTTTCAATAATGAAACCTCGGCTAGAACGGCAAAAATTATTTTGTCCCATTGACCTCTTTGTATTCGAGGTCCTCTATATGTGTCCTAGTGTATGAAGTTCGTGAAGTTTCAGAAATCATATCGATGATTTCAAACTGATGGTGACGAAAATGAAGAGATCGCTCGACAAGAAGTCTGTATTACAAAGATTAACTGTCTATAGATAAAGTAAAATAATTTCATCAGTTCATTATATCACTTCTCTTCTCATGACCATATCTTCTCTTCTCATGACCACATCAAACTCTGCTCTGACCAAAAATGCTGTCAACCAGCATCGGGCATCACCGCTCAGGCACTGTTTTGCGCAGCGCGAGTCACAGACGCGCGACACCTGATGAGTAGATCTACCTTTCTGAAGTTACTAACTTGCAGCCTGGAATTATCTACTTGCACTTTTTTGGTACACTTCCTCATATCGGCACTTATTGGTACACTTCCACATATCGGCATTGAAACTTTTGGCGTCGTAAGTTGCTTTTTTTCTATTTTAATGGGTACAGTTGGACCGATGCATGGCTGCTTTGCCACTGTGTTTATGCACTATGCCAAATGATGCATAAAACTCTTTTCTTTGTCCTTAAGGATAACAAAATCCAATGGGAACAAATCTGTGGACAAGATTTCAACAGTGGCTTAAAATGATGATCATTCTCTTAGTATGACTGATATAAACTTATCTTGATTCTGCAGGTAGTCGATGGCATATCCCAAGATTGCCACATTCGCCTCGTGGTGTTACGCACCGCAGAGGGCAGTCGGCTCGCCCAACTCTTCCTCACGCCCCTGGTCAGTGTAATAGACCAAGTTCCACGGGTGGCGGGCTGCGCGGACTTGAGTGCAATTTATGCGGTAAATCTTTCACCATGAAGGGTAATCTGGTACGACATAGATGGAAATGTGCGGGTCTGCGACAGCAGGTGTGTCCGATATGTGGCAAGGTGTTCCATCGCACTGACAATTTGCAGGGTCATATGGCGACGAGGCACTCGACAGAATTGTCTCGCAGTTTAAAACTGTCACTTCATTATCAACAGAATTGATGAGGGTTTGGCATGATGTTGAATTTCTAGCTGTAAGTTTGTTACTTCAATCATGTGAAACAAACTGTGCCAAAATCCAAAGTTCACTTAACATTTCGTTTTTAACATGGCTAGGATTTACAATAACAGTGAATGTGAATGCCCTTTGGTGTATTGCAATGAAACCAATCTAGCGTATTACATGTACTAATGGTGCGGCAGTTTCATTTTTTATATTGTACTATGTACACTACATCTGAAGCATAATATGATGGTTCACGCAAGCTGGAGGTTTTCTACTCTTGATTTGGTCATTGAAAATGCATCATAATAATATACATGTTTCTGTGCACTAGAAAAGGGCTAGGAAGAAGAGGGTTGATTGATGGAGAAACTTGATAAAATCACATGAAGATGTGACTATTTATTGCCTTGTTCTTGTTGTTCCGAGCATTTTTAACAGGTGATTATAATATGATTCTCGTCTAATGCAGACCAGAATTAGTTGCGAAGAACCCGCTGGTATTTTCATTAATTTATGAATGTTATTTTTTTTTCTTAAAGCACTTTGCGAACGTTGGTTGTGTGTCGGGTGTTGAAATGCTGCATTGTATCTGTAAAGAGAAGATAAGGTGGAACTCTTAAGATATTACCACCTTTAAGACCAGGCTCTTGAGATGTTCTACAATTTGTGTTTTTCAGGGTGTTTTTTTATAAGGATCAAAGCAGTAAACACTGTTAAATTTTAGTGTGCTTAGCAGCGAATTGCGTTAACCAGTGCTTGTGTTAAGAGTCAACGTACGCGATTACATCTGTTGTACATGCATGTCATGAACGTGATTGAGTCAGTTTTGAAAGGGCCACGGAACACAAGTACAGTGCATGTTTCCTGTTATCTCTTAAATTTATACTGTACCGTGTCTTTTAGCGTACATGTATATACTGTAGTTTTATCTTTCATGATCAGTCTACTTGTTCATGTACTTTTAAAGTAAAATGTTATAATTTTGATATTGCTATTAATGTTACAAATTAAAACAAAAGTTTTATTACACAATGTTGTTATCAGGTCATTGGTAAGCTTTGTTGTTTGCTGCGTTTGGTTGGCAGTGAGACAGACTGTAGATGAATCTTTTGAGAGGAGCAACACATGTTGCATCTTACCTTGCATATTATGCCTTCGTTTGACTATCAGTATTACATGTATTTTCATTACCCCTTCTCTCTCTCTCCTCCTCCTCCTCTCTCTCTCCTTCCCCCTCTCGATCTTCCTCTCTCTCTCTCTCTTTCCCCCTCTTTCTCTCTCTTTCTCTCTCTCTCTCTCTCTCTCTCTCACACACACACACACACACACACAACACATTATAATATACTGTATAATACATACATGCACCTACAGAATATAAAGACATTCACCCTGATAAATACATGTGGATTTGTTCGAACACATTTACTACGAAATTCGCAATCAAAGCCAGCCGCCGTATCACTTCGGTATTTACGAAGTATCTCCACAAAGTATCTCCGGGTAGTGTTATAATACTGTACTAATAAGAGGGAAAGAAAAGTGCTTCTTCCATTTTCTGTCTGCATTTGTCTTCCTGAGCACTTTCCCCTTTATCCTACCTTGTGTGAGCATCTGTTTGCGTCTGCTCACTCCTTAATTCTGTTACAAAGTGCTCCGTTTCCACTTTGTATTACACCTAGTGTTAATAAGTCTGAATTTCATGTGCATGGATTCATTACTACTCTATCATTTCATTATCGAAGTGGACCTCCATACTTTTATATCGAGCTTCTACTGTATGTCAACATGGACATTTAGCGCAAAGATACTTAGGCAATTGTACATTGAATACAGTGTAATTGAATCTAATACAAATAATCTACACTCACACTAATAATACAAATGATGAATGGTTTTCCAAACCTCGGGAAGTCAGAATCGTTCTGGGTCGACACAGACATTTTACCGAACTCATAATTCAATATTCATGGTGTAGTTGCTGTTCACACTAAAATTCTATACTCTCATTTCAATGTGTTATAGCATACACCAACGTCTTGAAGCGAGAATATGAGAAGTTTGACAAAGTGATAATGTAAATATTTTGATGTAAAGAGCCTTTTTGCAGATCTTGTTTCTGTCTGTCTGAAACCTGTACATTTTCTGAGCGTTGGGGAACCAGTTCGTATCCTCATGTCTTGGAGAGCCAGTTATCAACTGTTTCAGGGTCACTTCCTATGTGTGATGTTGTACTGTCTCCACCACAACGAAATACAGTAAAAATAACACTCATTACTGCTTCATGCAGTTATCACCCTCAGCAGCTTTCACGATCCTGCAGTAATAAACTAAATGCAAACAATACAGTACATTATAATTATCAGGGATAATGTATACACTGATAGATTACCATTGAACTGTCATAATGACGACGGCTAAGAAGACAGCAAGGCCTGTTATGCGAAACAGAAGAGACGAAGTACATGTACGTGTATAATACTGTACTTATGATGTTCATAATCTTAATCATAGAGAATCCAATTTTGAAAATTAGAGCAATACTGTATTATGAAAAGAAGCACTTCTGATCCCATTGCTGGACGCTGTTTTCGTAGTACATACACTACTGTATGTTAAACAGTCGAGAGGAAAAGGGGGTTGAGGAGAGCGGGCAGCATTAAAAAATACCCGTAACAAATCCACCTATCCTGTTATGCTTTATTAAAAGAATTCATTGCAAGATAGACCTATTAAATTCTAATTGAAAAATAAACATCTAACAGCAAACATAGCCCTACTTACGAGTACATTTTAAACATAACTCACATCTCCACGACACAAATTACATATCCCACAAATTAAATGCAAACACAGCTGGTGGTGGATATATTTTAAAACTTTTAAAAACATTTCTTTTTGCGTGAGGAGAGACAATCTGAGCCTAGACGGCTTTATGCATTACTTGCATTTTGTGCTGTATTAGACCATGAAATATGCCCTTATAGTTTTGCAGAGAGCGCAAATGAGAAGTTCGTTTAGTGCATCTGATCTACAAAACATGTACTGTGCGTTGTAGCTTGACAGATAATGAAGTCAAAGCATGGGTATGTTCAGACTTCCAGACTCTATTGTGAAAGTCGTATGTGTTGCATTTTCAAATACCAGGGACACAATGTAAAGCTTGGCGTCTTGAAACATGCCGAGGTTGCATGTTGCTGGGAATAGCTCCATTGGACTTCAGTTCTGTGTATACATGCCCTATCTCTGAAATTATCTATGGTGAGATGTGAAATAATCAGCATGGTATGAAGATGGTTACTTGTTTCTGCCCTGCAGCCACCTCTGCCAGTCCAGTCCTCCATGTTAATGATAGTGATGTCTGTGTTGAATTTACGGGTCTCATTTTAATACAAGCTGTCTTTATTGATATTTAAATTTGTGTCCATACAGATCTTAAAGAAGACATAACGTCTGATTTCCTTAAACTTGTGGAGGAGTCGGACCTGAAAACAGAAGATGTCGACGCAGTCAAGTATCAGGCAACTAGCGGCCCACTGTTTCCTGGCATGCCAGTTCTTCCTCCGCCGACGACGGTTAAATCAGAAAACGCGGACTCCATGCCTTTTCAGGTGTTTCCAGATGTCAGTGACAGCGTGACTGATGATCATTCCTCGTTGGTTGGAGACGTGAATGGAGAGCATGCAGCGTCCTTCTTTCAAGCAGAAAGGGCTGAGCGAACGAAGTTCACCTCATCAAAATTGTTCAAATATGGGGCTAAACAAAAACCATCCAAGGCCAAGGGTGTGTTCGCTTGTGAACTTTGTGGCAAGGAGTACTCATACAAGAGAGGCCTGCAACGTCATAAGTGGGTGTGTGCTGACGTGAAGCGCTTTCAGTGCGAATTCTGTGATTTAACTTTCAATTTGAGACATCAATACAGGAAGCATTTAAGGGACGCCCACGGGATGCAGACGGACTCTATGGGAAATTGATCCACACGACTAGGTTCACATGGATTTAAAAGTGATTTCATCTTTCAGGATTTTTTTTTCAGAAAGACCTAATAAAGGATCTGTGATTGGGGCTATATGAGAAACACTTAATTGATTTTAACACACGGCAGCTCTTCATGCGACTCTAAATAGCCTACTCTAACTCTGCACTGTAACAACATATTATAAAATAAACAAACACATGCCATGTAATTTCGAGCATGCATCATAAACTTAACCCAATAATCCCCTTTCTGTCATAAACTCATTGTCCTTCATGAAATCGAAACGTTAGTTTGATTTTTACTTCACTAATTAAAGGACTGCCCATTTGAAGCGGTAATGATATTTGAAAAGTTGAGAGCAGACGGCTTACATAATTTACATGCTGCTGTTTTTGTGGTGGCCGAAAACACATTGCTCTGCAATCATTTGGAATAATCCTTACAGTTTAGATAGTATGTAATTATTATGCAGTTCACAAATGAGCCTTGTCCAAAGGTCGCCCACCACGGTGATTCAGGCTACCAAAGTTTCAAATCAGATTTACGTCGTAGCCATCATGTGAATTGAACTGAATTGTTGAAATGAAAAGATACATGTTCACATGGACGCGCATTTTTCTTGTTATCGACACCTTTTCACAAGCAAGACCGAAGTTTCCGTGTAATCTTCTTACGACATAATGTTAGCTCTCACATACTAAAAACATCGTAAAACTCATAATTTTTAGATTGATAAAAACTTAAAAAACGTCTGTAGTGCATTTATCTAATAGATTAGTCCTCATAAGAAAAGGAAAATTATAGTAAATTATTTTTTGGGAACTTAAGTACATGTGTGTGTCACTTGCAATCACGAATAATTTTACACGTTGTTGTAGCTTGGCAAAAGCCTGAAAAATATTTGAAAGGCTTTTAACCGAGCTTTCACAGGAAAACTGACTAAATAGGTCACATTAGACCTAGAAAATATTGCAAAAAACACTCTTGGTGACTTTTTGCATTTTGCTGATATTATGCATGATGTGATATTATAACAGAATCAAAATCCATCCAAAGAACGTCTGTGTTTGTCTTGAAACTGTTCATTGCAAACAAATCAGTAACATTTACTAATGAATGTAATAATAAACTACTGATATGTGGCATGAAAATTGTTAACTGGATCACCGGTGCATGATGTACTGTATGTCATGAACTAATCTGTCCCTGCGGAAAATTGCTTTTCAAACCCCCAATAATTACAAAACTTGAATGCAAAGTACAGTACTGCCGTTTTATGACAAAAGGAAGAAAGCGCCATCGGGAAAGTTTTGAGAAAATCGCAGAAATGTTTTTCCTTGACTGTTACAGCACTGGCGTTTAGTGTCCTTTTAAGGTCCCCTAACTTCATTATTTATTGAGGTATCGTGATGGGACCGAGATAGAAATGTGCGTCATCATCTGGGGATTCCAAAACTATAAATAACTCAATTTGACCTACTTTGGCGCTTTCGTCCTTTTGTCATTAAACGGCAGAGTAGAAAAATTCACAAAAAATAGCCTCGTAACTTCGTTACATTTATCACCACATCACATTGTTTACTACAGTATCGCTGCGAAGTTGTAGCAATGGAACACATTTTCTGTGTTCCCGAGATGCAGTATTGCAACCGTGATATGAAAAGGGCATTTTTCTTCCAAAATCGGCAAAATTTGCACCAGATTTATTGAAAATGGCTAAATTTACAAATTTTGCAAAATTGCAGCAAGCCTCAAAAATGCGAAAATTTGCAGTGATTGGCGACCGCAATTTTCGGGAGGGGAACAGAGTAATATGCATATCATTTGCACATTTAAAATCCATGCCATCACAAATCTTGTTGATCTCATGCTGTCTCTCAATATATAGACTATAATAATTTGATATGAAAGTCCATTCACATTGTTTTGGCTACGAAACAGGCATTTTTTGAAAGTTGCATGTGTAGCGGCGACCTTATGACAACGGCTCATAGGACTATTTTTTTTATTTTTTAAATTAGGGAAATGGTATTACAGTGAAATACAGTCACAGTGTTGTACTTCTCATTCAAAACATAGATAATCATAAACATACAACAGTACACACATAAGAATACACAGTATCACAAATAAAATACAAACAAGAAACTTCATTTTAATGAGATATTGCCCTCACTTCCCCCTCCTTTCCTTAGTTAGGGCAATCGTTATGATCGTAATTGTTATAATGATACAGTATTTACTTTTTGTCATTCAAATTTGTTGTCAACACAATGTTCAGATTATAATCTAATGTCTATATATAAATGATTTTCTGTGAAAGTCGAGCTTCACTTAAGAAACGTTGACACTCTTAAGGTCGCTCTTTTAAGTCGAAATCGTCTCTCTTTCGCCATGTTTGGTTAGCAGCATACTGGGACACGGTACTGTCCACTCATCTTCTAAGGTCTTGAGTCTGGATATAGGCATATAGTGGAAGGATCTTTTTATCTTGTACACAGTGCACCCTCTTAAAGATTGTTTCAACAGCTAGCTATGTCTTATTTGTATATGACGTTTTATGTACATTTTATCATTTGCCCTGAAAGTTGAAAAACAACAACTAGCTGTTTTATATTATCAGATATTGCCTTTGAGGTGTGACAAAATCATTGGGTTTTTTTGTTGTTGTTCAGCAGTGTCTTTTCCTTCTCCCCTCTCTACCCGAGCCAAGGGTATTTATTTGTGATCTTGTTTTGAAGCGATTTTTGTTTGCTGGTTTGGGGAGAAGTGTATTTTAATCATGCCCCACCTCGCCCTATCTGTGTGTTTGTGTGTGTGTGTGTGTGCGTGCGTGCGTGCGTGAGTGAGTGAGTGAGTGAGTGAGTGAGTGAGTGAGTGAAGACTTGTGTAAATATCTCATCCTGCGATTTGCAGCATGACAATAAATTAATATATGATACACTGAGGTATTGTGTTGTTATGTACTTCTCACGCAGTGTTGCTGAATGGCAGTCTTGGTCGTCTGATATGGCACGAAACGGGTAACAATAATAGTTTAATACTTTAACATCACATCCTTCAGTGGCAAGTCATGGAACGCAAACATTTCACCAACCAGTTCAGTCATGTTTTCTTGTCTGGGATTAGTGGTATGTAGTACATGTTCACTATAGATCTGTATACCACAGGCGTCACACGAGAAACATTGAAGAGATAATGCTAAGGACTCGCAGTGTTATAATTGCCTAGCTCAGATGTATTCCAATAGAAAATGACGAGAGTTTTATGCATGGTTGATAAAAATTACCAGAATTAATAGCAGTCTAATAAAGAGGAGCCAAACTTGAGCGAAATGATTTAGAACTGTGTCTTTTGTATGTCTTCTCAAAAAGGAGCGGGGAGGGGAGGACACGACAACTGGCAAAGTAGACCAAAATGCCAGATTTTCATAGGGCATTGCATTAGGAGTAATGGCAAAGGTTGGGGCAGATGTTCCGACAAAATGCAAAATTTTAAAAAAAAAGGGCTGAGGTGCTGCTGCTCAGTGTCGACAAAATGAAAAAAAAAAAAAAAAGCTACATTTAAAAAAAAGTGAAATTGGAGATTTCTGGGCGGTGTCAAAATTGTCAGGACTTACCAGATCAAGAAATTCTCGTATTACGGGCTCATCTAAACATTTAACACCAACTGTCAGTATCATTCAGTCTAAAAACAACATTGTACTTTAACAAAACTGCAGCACTGAAAAAGTAACTGATCACCCTTTATTAATTAATACTGTACTAATGACAGTTGGAAAACATGATAATATTTTTGCTGCCTTGTGTGCAGCGAATGGAATTATAGTAAAGGGCTGGCAAACACTCTGCATGAAACATGCATGCCTTTGGCCTATAAACAACAACAACAACAACAACAACAACAACAACAACAACAACAACAAAAAAGGGTCACATACCATTAGTACTCCAGATAACGCACTGGGTCTACAAAGCGGAGAAAATGGTTTGAATCATTGTTCTTCGTCTTGGAAGAAAAACAGCACAAAAGTCAACATTGTTTTTGCACCGTCGGTGTCGGTGTCGACCTACCTGCATAAATCCATGTCCTTTCCTTCTATATCATCGTTGGTAATGTATTAGAGACCTCCAGTGCTATCTGGGAGGACAAGACTTATCTGACTTTCTTTCTCTCTCTCTCTCTCTCTCTCTCTCTCTCTCTCTC
>JAWQUT010000008.1:3910746-3923004 GCA_033807755.1 Ellobium chinense | reverse complement strand
GATTATCATGAACAAAAGATTTCCTTAAAAAAAAAATGGTTTTCGCCAAAAGTTTACTTTGCGGGGTTTTATCATGTGGATTGACGATTTACAAATACTATAGTTATGTTCCATGTGTGTACAAAATTTTTAAGTTACAGCACTCAGATATTTTGAGAATGAGCTGTAGACAATGACCTGTTACTTTGATTTAGATGTTTGTATGATACCAGCTAGCCAGGGTGCCTTTCTGCAACGATAATCCTTGTTCGATGCATGTTCAGTGTACATTGTGGAGTTGAGAGTAATCTTAAGAGAAACATTGTTACGAGAAAAGAAGTACAATATTTTTTATGGTCTAGTTTTTATTGTCGAATTTTCACAAAAAATAGTTTTAGTTTCACACATTGGATGAATAAATATTGCAATAAGCACAAAATTAAAGAGATGTGAAATAATTATAAACTACCACATTCGAAAGGGGCACATTGCAAGTGTACGAATGTGACACTGATGGTATGTAGCTTGATATCTATTCTGAATATACTGATCAGTTAGATCACACACGTTCTTCGTTTGATCAGGTACTGAGTTTTCGTCCATTAACTTACCTTCAGGTTCTTGGTGCTGGATATACTGTATATTATTTAATAGGCTGTACAGGGCATACACACAAATACCAGGGCTCATCCCCTATGTAGCGTTACGCAGCATTATGGCTTATTACCTATTACATGCCTATTGATATGATTAACGATTAATTTCGTGGATGGAGTATTTATTCGATCCAGTTTATGCATATATTCTTATTTTGATTTGAAGGAAAAATCACGTAAAACGACCCAGGCACAGAGAAGTAGTTATAGTTCGTTTCACGGAAAAAAAAACCAGAGGTTTTTGGCAATATTAAATTTGTTTCTTGACGGATTTTTAAAAACATTTGCATGTGTTTGTGAGATGACACTGAGTAGTCTTAATAGAATTTAAAAAGTGGGTTCTGTCCGATGTTTACAAGTAAGTCATTTAGCCGCTACAGAATGGGTACCTAATCTCCAGTCCTTACGACTGAAATGACAGAAGTTTTACAGCACAGCGAAATATGACTTATTCTCTTAGATATAACATCGCCGCATCTCTAACTGTAAAACTGTAAACTCTGTGCACACACTGTTTATAACAGTGACAAACAGAACAAAAAACGGTTGAAACTGTACTGAACGACCTGGAAAAAAAAATCGCTATTAAGACTACTTGCTAAACTGCGACAAACAAAATTTCGTTAAAATCGGCTGATAAATACTAAACTTCTTACGAAAAAATGCCGATTTTTTTTTTTATCTGTGAAACAGATTATAGCATTAGAGTACATATACTGTATATATAAGCAAGTGCAGGGGAGTGTAGAAATTAGAAAGCAAGAAAATGTAAGGAAGGTTTAAATACATTTTCAGAATTGATTTCATTTCATCTAATAAAATACACGTAATAGTATTATAAATGTTGCTGGATGCTATGTTAGAAGATCGAGATTGGCGTTAGACTATAGTAGAATCTATGCCTCCTCTTTTCACTGTTTCGTGGATTTGTAAGGTATAATGTTAACTTCTGCATAGCGCTGCACACTGTGTGGCTGCTTTATATAAAAAAAAGCTGCTTACAGCGGGCTGCATCATGTGATATAACCAGCTGTTTAAAGCTTAAACCCTTTGTCATAATACAGTACCTAATTGAGAAGGCGAGTGATATGTATATAAAATGGTAAATTGCAGACAAAACAAAGTGGCCTACATGCAAATAAAATTATAATCATCCATGTGTGCCAGCCCACCCCTCTTTCAACCTGTTGCATGTATAGGTTATTTTCAGTTTAATGAATCTGTATGTCTTTTTTATCATGTATTTTCTTTTTCTTATTGTCATATTGATAAGTGCTGCAATTTTCTTCATCTTCAGCTACCAGCAAGTCAGCAGATCTGCCAACCTTTCCTTATTACTGTGAGATTTGTATGGCTGGCTTCAGATATTCTCAGAACCTGGTTAGACATAGACGCTGCTCACACGGCATAGCTGATAAGAATTCTTGGTATTTCTGTTCCGTGTGCAGCGTGAACTTCACACGCAAGGATGTGTACAAGAAGCACTTGACATCTCAGTCCCATTTGATAAAAAGTCTTGAAATCAATCAGACTCAATAATTCTCAGCATGGCTATAGAAATGGATCGTTGTTTTAGGGTGTGTACTCACCGGATTCAGACATGGCAGGCAGTGGCAAGTTGCAAGGCCAAGGCTATGTCACGATGTGCCAGTTCCAGCACAGTCAGCATTGTATGGTAACAACGAAAAAGTGTGCATATATATAATATAGTATACCGCAATGACATAACATGTCTTGTTTGGTTTCGGTGGGATCACACTCCAAATCTTGTGTGTGGTGTTTTCATAATGGTATTGTTTAAAGCTTGTAACACTCCACTCTTCAAGCCAAGTACAAAAGTCACTCGTTCATATTCTCTTTATTAAACAGTTGACAACATTGACCAAATGGTCAGCTTACTCACGAAACATGAACGATATCAGGGCTTTATTGTATTTGTGCAGGCAGTGCCACTAATACGTTCATTGCTTAATAGGATTTAATTCAGTAGATGAAAAGGTCAAGAACAAAGTGTCAATCATGCATGAATAAACAGTATTAAATTTCATGTATGTGTGTTTGTAAAATATTATCCAGTCTCAGAGAACGCGTAAATGAATTTTAATCTACTTACCAACACTCATACTATAATATGTTCTACTTCTCATTCATGATTATTTGACCAATTATGATTTGATGAAGTGGTTTTAGAACAAATGACTGAGCAAATATGTGAGAGGGGTTGTTTAGAGAAATAATTATGATGTGATTATTTGGTTGTACTGTATAATGTTAGCCGTGAATCAGACTAAAGAATTTATTACTGTTTCCTCAGTGTATTTCTAGAACAGGTCATGTCAGTACATACAGTACTAAGGTTGATTTCTTAAGGAAAATACTCATGTGGACCTTGCCTGTTACCGAAGTTAAACATATTAGGCATGCAATGTACAGAGTATTGAGTTTTATTTTACAAAGATAGAGAAGGGTTTTAAGAAGGTTTACCTGTTAGCAGGGTATGCATTATCTTACTGAGGTTGTACTGTATTGTCTTCACCTTGTACCACATGCTTTTAATCTGTTGCAATTCCATGCCTTGTACTTGAAGAATAAGTACAATAGATGTTTGTTTATTGACTCTCATTTGGCTACATGCATTTTTTATGGAAAAGAGTGGATTTTATGAGTACAGTTTGTAAGTGCACATAGAGTGTTGTACACTATTTCGATGCATTAATCAGGTAGATTTGTTGCAAAGCATAACAACCCTTATTCCACAGTTCATGTGGAAGATGGGCAAGACCAAAAGAAATGATAGTGCATCTGAAATGACTTTGAATTGATATGTGCATATTTATGTTATTTTTGAGGTTCATATATAGTACTGTATTTTTGATACATCAGGTATTTTGTTATTTGACATGTGACAAGTTGGAGGCCAGTACATCATAATGGATGACTGAATATAATATATACTCCAGATGACAGGGCAGCTATAGCACACATCAGTTTGTGCCTATTGTTGATACACATCCTATGTTCATAAGTGCAAGTTGGTTGAGCAGACACTAGTCAACAGGACAAACAAGCTTTCCAATAGCTTTTTGATGTCATTTTTGCCATTCCTATCTTGTAAGCTTATTTGCCTACTACATGAACTGGTTTAAGTAACTTTTAAGCGAAATACATGTATTCCTTCATTCAATCATCCATTATAAAATTACAGTGGAGCATACTTAATACGGACACGCTTAGTATATAAACACGGATACTGAGTAATGAGTACACTTTTGGTCGGTGGCAAGATGTATGCATTGTCCGTGCTTCACTAATATAAAGGCAAGATATGAATCAGAGATTGTCGCCCTTTGAACTTACTATTCAGGACAACGGGTGGCAATTTCTTGCAGTTAAGAGAAGTACGACTGTGGCTGTGGGTGTTTTTCAAAGAGATGGCCCATGATTTTGTACGCCTGCCTGTCATCTTTCCAGAATCCAGACTAGGGTCGTAAGGATCATATTTATGCAGTGCATTCACGCACAGTGGTATCAACATTGCATTTAGTGTCATTGTCTGTAAATGCGGTTTTATGAAACGAATACAGTATTTCCGTTATATAATTTCCCGTAATTCTAAATCCTTTGACACTGCTAGTTTAGTGTACCGGCATTGATGCTAGTGAAACGCACATTTCCTCTTTTCTTCTAACAAAAATATTTAACAATATGTTGTAAATGTGCATCCCAGAGTAAAATTTGTTAAAATTGTTTTACAAAACAATGTATTTTCTCTTCCAATATTAAAACCAAAGTATGTCGGTATCTTTTATTCTGCATCCAGAAGTTGCTTTCTCCCTCCTCTGCCATTGCTGCTGTTATTGAAACTAACATTTCTTTTGATCCACGACACTAGTCCGATCCCAGTGATTTCAGTTTAACTGACTTCTTCTATACATGTACGTCACCTTACACCAGTTTTTGACACCATTTAGTGTCCGAGCAAAGCTGGTGAAAAGATTCCACCCAGTAATTTAGTCCTACAACCAAAAAGGTAATATCTCTCTAATGTGCTGACACGCCATGAAACCTTAACGAAAGAACAACAGTAACCAACTGACAACAGAAACTTTAATCTGAAATCACATGCTCTCCCTCCCCCCCTTCCCCCTCCCCAAAAAAGGTCCTTGCGCATAGTTCCTTAGTCTAATAATTTTCGTAATTCAGTTTTGTTTTTGTAGCTGAAATCTGGCAGTATTAGCAATGAATATTGCCTATGCAGCAAGTGTCAGACCTCCAGGTGTTGTGGTTATTCCATAGCTAAACAAATAAAAATAAATGTCCAACATTAATTTACTCTATCATGCCCAGTAGTCGTCTGGCACATTGCCCCTGCTATGTCATTTTTTAAATATGTGTTTGTAATGATTTCGCTGCTGTCAATGTAAGACGTCTAGGTCAGTGAAACATGGTTTTAAATTCCATCTACTATGTGTGTATTTGATGTGCTCAAAATTTCATTCCAGTACTGTCCTAAGGTCTTTAAATTGTTGGAAGTTGAGTGTAAGGCTTTTTTTGTTGCCGCCGTCCACATAAGTCAGTAATCATATCATTATTTCTGCCGTTGTAAGACAAGACGACGAAAGCGCCGAAATAAGTCAAAGCGAGTTCGACATGAAGACACCATGGAGTCAGCATGTATTGTCATGGGACATACATGTACTATTAGGCAGGTCTCATAATGTTCAACAATAATTTTTAATTTTGATAAGAGACGCAGTTTAGACCAGCTGGCAAATCCAAAAGAAGCTATCCAAGTTGAAATATTTTTTTTTTCCTGTCCTGAACATTTCCTTGACGGTGCTTTCATCCTGCTGTCACGGAAAGTTCGCATTTTGATATTGTGTGGTGCCCTTTGTACAGTTAATTGATTCTGCTCACTCACAACTCTCTGCGAGCATGGGAAGAAGAAATTTACGATTATTTAGTGTTGTTTTTGTTGAGGAAATTCTGTCCTCATCTGGAAAATGTTGGCGGTGAAGATTTTAATTTGAAACAAGACAGCACTGACTCCACGGTGTGAAGATACACTACATTCCATGTTTGTTGATTTCCTCCAGATAACTCGCCGCGTTTTTAAGTGCCTATATATGTATTTTCAAATTCTCCCTTTCCAACCCTCTCTCATCTTTCTTTCTCCATATTTGTATGGTTGCCGTTCCTTTATCTCAAGCAGACCTTTTGTTTTTTCAATGCTGTGGACCTAATGTACTGTACATTGGTTTAGATATAATGGGAGCCTCGCTTAAAAGGGCGTGCATTTAAATCCCTATTTCTCTTTTACTTCTGCCAGTGGAGGAATAATACCATTTTTATCAGATAGAGAAATATTGGCGTCGCCCTAACGAAATCATGACTAGAACTGAACAAAAATTATCTGGTCCCAATGATCCCGTTGTATTCCAAGGTCCACTACCACCCACTGAACTGAGCATGGAAAATAGCGTTAACTGTAGAAGTTTTGTTGGGTTTTTTTCCTTGCAAGGATCCAAATTTTCGCGAAAAGTCGGAAATAGCATTTGGCGAGGATCTAATTTTGGCGAGCTTATCATGACGATTTCTCAGGTGTGTACGCCCGCAAAAGTCTAAGAGTAACTTGGAGTGATGATACAGGTTACAGGACTACAGAACTTGCAACTAGTGCTGATAGAAAACTATACTGAAATAATCGCTAATCTCTAAACAGAGAAAGAGTAGAAACTAGAAATAACCGCATCTGCGTTTACACTGCGGATTACAACCCCCTAAACAAATACATGTACATGGAGGAAATATTAGTAATTAATAAGCCCTTTTTTTACAACTTTTTTGGGGTTCATTGGAGGTAAGTTTTTACAACTCAGACCCAAGTCACGAAAAAAAAAAACTTCTACAGTATTTTCTGATGAGTAGATGGATGAGAGGGCTGGGAAAATGGACCGTTCCAAAAGATGGCGGGACGGAGACTTATGTTAATCGAGTTCTATTAATTTATAATAAATTGTTTTATTAATGTGTCACTAGTGTTGTGGCTCCTTAGTAACATTCAGATTCATTTAGTTTCAGTTTCTTGGGTATCTCTTGACCATCTCTCCATTAGTTTCATTTCTCTGTTCCAGTTTTATTCATTGGGAAGTGATCTGCCTCAGCCTGCCATGATTGTTGTCAAATAAAGTTACAACATTTTAAACTCTGTAACACAGAAGTTTTGTCTTATGTTAAGATTCACTCTGACTTTCCTCTGTCACTTCTTGCCTTTTGTCGGATCTTTATTTTCCTTTCACACAGTATCAGTATCAAGTTTAACAAGTTTATTAGGAATAAGCCCAGACCACAGCCGTGGCACATGGGCAAAATACAATATGCAACGGGACAGCACATGACATTTTAAGCACTACAGCCACTATAATGATCACTCTAACACCCCAGCACAAGTTCAGGATAGGTAAAACAATGCACAATAAGCATAGTCGTATCGGGGTTTACAACTAACCTTTTTCTTTATTCTTTAATTTGAAGACTGTGTTAGTTTTGGGGAAATTGAGAATCACACCACATAAAGACTGAATTGTGTATATATAATGCAGTCTCGCTGTTAATTGTCCACAGACTATCTGCTGTATAACTGTATCTAATCTCGCTGCAACTTTGCAAGCTTTCATTGACTTAGAGCAGAAACCACATGACGAAACATCTACACAATAGGTATGCGTGCAAAGTGGACATAGTATGTACTAGTACTAGTAGCCTGTGAATAACTTTCTGGAGAACACCCACTGAATAAGTTATGAATTCTGATTAAGTCAGCGTTAGAATTAGGACTAGTGGTCAGCAAATTGTTAGCTTGTGGTACTGTAGTGAAAATGTGTTTCCACCTGCATGTACAGTACACTATCGCAGATACTGGCAGTAAGTGAAACAAAATGAATGAAAACAACAAGCAAAACATAAAACCCAGTTCCTTCCCTTTAATTCAATTTCTTTGATCAGATAAAACAAACTGAGGCTTTGTCAAAGGCAGAAAACTGTATAAATGAATGTTGAAAATAAATAATAAAGTAGTATCTCTGATGATAGAATACAGTATTTAATGATTTTAATAATGACGAATTGATACATGCTAAACATCAGATACAGTACCTGTATTCGGGAACTAATTATTAAAATATACAAGGCACTTAATTTCGAGGTTCTGCTGAAACTACTGTTAACTGTTCATCTATCTATCTATCTATCTATCTATCTATCTATCTATCTACCTACCTACCTAGTAACCTACCTACCTACCTACCTACCTATCTATCTATCTATCTATCTATCTATCTATCTATCTATCTATCTATCTATCTATCTATCTATCTATCTATCTATCTTAGTCTAAGTTTCTGTTTGTTCAGATGTCTCTTGTTGGTCTTTTATGTCATCCACAGGCATTTTTTTACAAAATAATCTATCAAATTCACTCAAAATGTATATTTGCAAACACTGGGAAAAAAATTACTGCTCCAACTAATAACAATATAGTCTAGAACACGGCTGCTACGCCAGTCACAAAATGATTCGAAAACTTGACACAAAGTGGCAACCCACGCCCGTGGTATAGTAAAAATATGTCAGCAAACACATTTACATGTCGAGTAAAGGCAAGGCAAGTCCCTGCGTTAGAGCCCTGCTTGCGTTAGGGATCACTCATTTGGCTTTATTGTACCCTGTAATCTGGTGCAACTGTTTTCAACTTTTGTTTGCACATGCAAGCTCGGCTTCAGGTTAATTTAACGGATAACGAAATGAATGATCCCCAGCTCAAGCAGAGCAGCGACCTGCCTTTAGTCTATATGACTTACAAGAGAATGGATGCATTCTGATGGTACTGTTATTATGAATGAATGACAAACAAGCACCCTACAATTACCAGTAGGATAAGTATAGCTCATTATCTGAGCATGGCAATAGGAACAGGTGGGGGTCATGGTGTGATGTACAAGCAATGGGACCAAATTGCATGCAGCGCATTGAAAACTCTACATATATTTACATGAAAAATGACAGCGTCATATTTGGGAGTGCAATACCATAGTCATAAATTTTCTGTGTACGGATCGGGTCTCCTCACAATTCACAACTCCTTGATTTTTCATGAAAGTTTTAGCTCATTTTACTTGTTCTATCTCTCACTTTCTATCATGTCTGTCTCACTTTGTCAATCTCTACATTTCTACTTGTTTTCCATGTGGCGACGAGAATAAATATACAGAGGAGCAGCAGTACAAAGGGGNGGGGGGGGGGGGGGGGCGGGGGCAGTGGAATGCATAATGCCTATACCAAATCTCGATAATGTGTAGACAATGCCAATGTGCACTGAACAAAAAATATGCGTATTATTACTTATTATTGAAGTAAACATGTAAATGTACCTATTACTGCCATTCGCTGTAAGAATAAAACCGAGCATGACAATACATACAGAATAACGAATGAGATAAAAAAAAATATGAGAAATGAGATGATCTACTTACTATCGAGGCTCTGTAGAGAAATATGAGGATGTGCTTTGCACAGGGTAGATCTTCTTCATACAGTATAGTCTACCATAGTGACTTATGATTGGCCAACAGTGGAACACACTTTGAAAAGAAGAAATGGAAATAACAAAAACTTCCGGTGCCCCGATATTAGATATATATACATGTAAGCATTGAAAAATGGCAGGTCGATGACAGTTGCATAGTCTTCATGTGGTGCTGTTATAAGGAACCCATATCATGTCAATATTTTCCCCGACTTTTTTTTTTTTTAATCAGTGTGCTTTAACTGTATTCTATACATGAAATACATCTTTGATCATATATGGATTTCTTTTGCAGCCTCTCTTCACATCTTTCAAAGGACTGCCACTGGCGTCCCACGCATCCACAGACATTTCCATCCTCAGCGTGAGGGGGGAAGATACAAGTGCGATAACTGCGGGAAGACCTACACACTGTCTCACGTGTTGACACGTCACAAGTGGAAGTGCAAGGGCCTTAGAGTCATCAGGTGCACCGAATGTCAGGCTAGCTTTCATAGGATGGACCATCTTAAGAAACACATGCTACGACATGGAATTGTTCACATTTGAGTTCATTCGCTGTACACACACTTTTATTGGTCTCTATAATCATCATTCATCATTCACACACTCACTATCCCTTAAGCACTCACCTGTCCATCACTCTGTGAACGTTTTCTCTGTCTCAATTCTTTCATTCCCATAACTCACATACTTAGACAATCACTTTCACTCTCTTACTTTCCCGCTCATTCGCTTTCTTACTTAGACGCTCTCGTTCACCAACATCTGTGTCTCTTTTTTGCAATCTTTATCTCCTCTCTGTTTTCCCGACATTTCTGTTCACAAACTTGCTGTTGATCAAACCTGTCCTTAATTTCATCTGTTTTACGGTAATGAACATATCCTGTCTATAAGAGGCATTCCAGTTTATGAACAGTGATTTCTTCGATGTATGATGTTATACATGATGTCTGTTGTATAGAGTTCTATTTCTAATAAATCGGACCGAATTTGTTCATCCAGCTGAAAGAAAAAAAAAATCCAAAGAAATTACGGCCTTCTAAAATTCGCTTTATACGAAGCAATTATGGTGTGTAGCACTGTTTGGGCCCTTTTGATACATTCCTCCTTTTTCCCATCCTCCATACATACACGGTGTGAGAACTGCAGATCTGGTTTTAGTTACATTTCTGCCTTCCATCAATAAGGTGCAAATTACTGAGTGGCCAAAAGTGTAAAAAAAAAAAAATTACGAATGTTTTGTTCACGAGTCACGACTAATCTTCTCTTACTTTCCTCTCACTAGCTTTTTTCTGCCTTTATTCTTTCCAGGCCCTGTCTTTTTTGTACCGTCATTCTGTAATACATTGGATTGCAATGGTTGCAAATCTTTCTACTTACTTTCCTAGTCCTTGACTTTCTCTGCCTTTATTTTCTTAGTCTCCTTTCTCTCATCTTTATTTATCAATAGTTAGCCTTTCTCTTCTCTGTCTCTATCCACGTCTTCTCTCTCCCCTCCTCCTCCTCCTCCCCTCCTTCTCCTAATGAACAATGGTATAAATTATTGTTGGTAAGAGTGCCAGTTGTGAGAAATTGTATGTGGTTTAAAAACCATACATGTTTCAAATAAAATTTCAAAAATTTACATGAGATTTGCAGGAAGTCTTTTTTTTCATTTTGTCTTTTAAATACAGTTTGTTGTCCTTAGAAATGGGCCACACACTTGGAATAGTGGCAGAGATGGTCAGCATGGTGGCGATGGTAATAATGATAGTCATGATTGTAATGATGATGTTGTTGATGATGATGATGACGATGATTTCTATTGATAAAGGCCTTAGAGCCGAAACGCTTAGATGTCATTTTCGATCTTAATTCTTTACTAGATTTTTAATAAATTCCCTGAATTAAGGTTGAGCTTTTAATTTTTCTCAGTTTTAAATGACGATGATTATGATGATTAAAATTAAATGTTCAGATGTTCCGTTTGAGAATTTCTTCTCTTTTGACAATGACGAAGATAATAATGAGGAGGAGGAGGAAGCAAACACTGTCTCCACAACATTGTCAATACGAAAACTTTGATTTTTATTTACATTAAAAAATACAACAATTTCATTTTCATGCAGAAATCATACAGTGAGCTCATAAACAAACATACATTATGCACTCAAACATGCTTGTTACAACACCACAACTTACTGTTTCATAATCATGTGCATAATCTATGCTTGTATGATCTATAGAAATGATTTAACCCCATCATTATTTTGAAGCGGCCAAGTCTTTGAGACACTACAATACAAGGTCATGTGGTAATCATGATAAATGCGGATGAATGTTTTGCAAATAATGATAAGCTATATGTGAGCGCACATTATGCGGAATTAATCAGTCAAAACAATCATGAGATATGAATGCAACACACAAGATCTATTCCTGTATCAGGCAGGATACATTGTATCGTATTCTGGTTTGTCATTGTCATATTACCAGACCGCTGTCAATTTAGTATTGCATTTTTGAATTTTAAACAAAAATTGAAAATGAAGGCAAAACAAGAACAAAAACATGTATATGTTTCAGAAATGTTCGGATTTCCCAGGCAGCTGAATAAATCTGACTGGATTTGGCAATATTCTTGAGCTACATCGTTGTCAGTGTTTCTGTGTGATTTACTTACAGTAAGGCAGTACAACATAATTTTCACAAAGTGATTCTGAGCCAGTTTTGAAGACTTGAAAAACAAGTCCGTCTATAAAACTTACGGATTCGAAAGACCTTTGAAAAATGTGCATAAGTCTCATGAATAAACCGGTCGGAATGGCAGTATAATTTACTGGAATGTGAAAAGGAGACGTAGCGGCAAAAAATTTCAAATGTTACTAGGCTAAAAATGAAATGTGAAGGACATAATTACATGTATAGGAATGTCATTGTTAGAACCACCCCATACTGCACTGGCGCACAAAGGTCATGCAGTACAGCACTGCATCTCTCTTCGGGATCTAACACTTCAGGAAATATGCCCTCTCCTTCTTCTCTTTCCCCTCCCCC